>JAXGGA010000008.1:0-595661 GCA_038373865.1 Uloborus plumipes
CTCCCTATTCTCCCCTTGCCTCCTGTTAAGGAAAACAATAGAAATGGAACATACCTTAAAATCGTAAAAGTAATTTTTTTAAACTTACACAAAACTTAAGAGCTGTAATTCGTATTTTCGTAAGCATTCTTACAAAGTATTTTGCAGAAGAAAACCTCAGATTTTTCTTTAATAAAATGTTTAATACAAAACTTTAGAAATAAAGTGAAATATGAGCGAAAAATGCAAAATTCTGCTGCTTAATCTTTCATTTTACAGGAATTTAAACAGTAACTTAAATCATTTATACTGGAATAGCGCAGAGCAGCTGTAATTTCTCAACCAAAGCAGGAACTTTACCGGAAATTGCATCACAAGTGAATAATTACAAAATTTGCGACTTTAACCGCTGGTACAACAACGATGCTAAAAAATGTTAAACGCTTTGTAAAGCCGAAATTTTATTTTCCTCGGTAAAGGTAATGAAAGTGGTCATTAATTAGACAGGGATGTAAAAAAACGGCTATTAGACAGGTAATGTAAATGAAATCTATTAATTTTGATGTCATGCTTTTAATAAGGTTTCGAAAATTGAAGTTAATTAGATTGTGGTGATGAACTAAAAGTTGTTAGCCATTTTGAAATTGAAGATGCTCCAGATATTAAGCTGTGTAATTAGAAGAGAATTTGCGTCCATGACAAAGACAAACAAGTTATTTTAAGTTATAAAAAGAAGAAATGTGTTTAAAAAAAACATCATTTAATATTTTTTTCTCAAAGCTGTCCTAAATTTAAGAAGCGTAGTAAGTTCCAGATTTGAAGAAATATTACTGCATTTATTGTTAGAATTCAAAAAAATGAATGTTTTTAGTGGAATTTGAAAAGATTGTGTTTTATTTTGTAAAACACATCAGTATTGGTAATGACACAGTGAAAAACAAAAGTTACGTAATATATATGTGGTAATTACACTTTATGAACAATTACAAAAAAAAAAAAAAAAAAAAATGGAAAAGAAAACTCTAAAAGTTAAAATTCTTACAAGATCTTAAAGTATAATTTCAAAATTTTTCAAAAATCATTTTAATGACTAATCAAACATGTACTTCATTGAATTTGCGTATAAAATCAAATATCGTGATTATATTTTTAAAAGAGAAAAATTAGCTTTACTTAATAATGTGTGTATTTCGTGAAACTACAGAAAAAATAAATACTGGTATTTTTTCAAACTCGTGTAAACATAAAATCATGTGATTTTCAGTATAAAACGAAAAGCATTTTTTTGCTCTTAAAAATTGTTTGCAATAAAAGAAAGTATTGAATGTTAGAAAGCCAATTTATAAAGCAAATGGGAAAATGAAAATTTAGTAGTGATGTTGAGATGGAGGCAAAATTGTTAAAAACTAATTCGTACATCAATATTTTTATATATATTCTAACTATATACATATTTTTCTCACTTACGTTGTGTGTGTGTGTGCTGTTGTTGTTTTTTTTTTTTTTTTTTTTTTTTCCAACTGCACAAGGACACAATGTAGGAGGATTTTGAGGGGTTAAACCCCTCTAACCCAGTAACATTGATTTTAAGCCATATTACCAATCCTGTGCAAACACCACATCAGGAACAACTTCTGGATCATTAGAACCCCCCCCCCCCAATCCAAGGAAGGTTCTCCTCTATACAAGTGAAACTACATAACCAAAACTCCCTACAGTCAGGGCCAATGAGAGGATATGTCAGGCTATGAAGACTAGGAGTCCGGCCCTTTGGGGCCCGGATTAAAGGCGGAGTAGTATCAACTTCAAGCGTTTTACAGGGGGAGGAGGGGCGGCGATTAGACTTACAAGAGGATCGCATTGACTCTCGGCAGCCCTGCCCACACTCATACAAAATTTAAATGCATTGCAATCACATTTTTTCTTTCTCAATTTTCAAAATTATCTATATGAGATATCTCTAATTTATGGGTTTTTTATTCCTTGATGTAACCACATACCTCAGAACGTATATTGATCAATGTATTTACACTAGACATAAGACTGTCTTTGTCTCTCCTCTAACAAAACACCACTCAATACTCATAAAAATTACTTCATCTCCAACAACTCCCACAAAGGATGCTCTTTCCCAGCACGTGTACCACCAAACAACAACCTCCTTCCCAAACCAGTGACAAAGATTTCGGACACAACCACGTTCTTCTTCCTGAAGATATCCCCACACCATGTCAGAATTTCATCCGGAGAGAGAGCGAGTAACATTCTTCCCCCGGCCATAGAATCACGAACCGTTGCGTAAGCCTTTCTTTATTAACTTGTCAACAGTGATGCATTGTGTTTCTCCCTACCACTCTTGCACCGCCTTGCTCAAGCTTCTCCAGAATGACTTTACTTACTTCGCGTTGCGTAAACATGCTCTACATGTTCTTCTCCAAGCACACAAGGGTTTGGAGGAAGGTTTCTCCAGATCGTTTGCCCGAGTTTTCTCGGGCCAGCATTCCAGCCTCGGCTCCAGTCCGTTTGTCTTTCTTATTATTTAGTATCTCATTTCGGATTTTTTTTCTTTTTTTTTTCTTGAGAATAAGTTCAAAGGGATGGGAGACAACGAGGTTTTCCTTCTTTATAATTCTTTGTTCTTTTTTTATATGAAAAGGAACTTTTTTTCCCGAGAGAGGAGTTGAGTGATTTTTTATTCGTTTTGTTAGCGCTTTAATGAATAAAAAATGTGCTGGAGCGAAATAATTTTATAAAATATATGCGTGGACTAGGTAGACTGAGGAAAAAAAAATATTATATATATATATATATATATATATATATATATATATATATATATATATATATATATATATATATACAGTCAATTCTCGATAACTCGAATTTGAAGGGACCGAAAAAAAAATTCGACTTATCGGAAGTTCGACTTATCATTAGTTTCGATTTCCAACATTTTAATAACAAACACTTGGAATATTCAATTAATGTATAGATTCCTGACAAATTTAATCAATTAAAATGTACACTACTTGAATTAAAACGTTAAGAAAAAAAAAAGAAGAAATCTTAATTTTTATACATATTTCATTCTTGTGGGATTATCCGTCATTTTAAGCTGCATTGAGCAATTTTGTAATTAAAAAACGGTAAATATCACAGCTTTTTCACATATCGTTCTTCCTTGGTAGCATATTCATTTTCCTCTATGGTTTGTATGTACTCTTCGTTGCAAACCTCAGTGTTCTAATCACATTTCTTAAATTCACATTAAAGAAATTTTCTTGATCAACTGCTTTAAAAGTCGTTTGTTTTAAATTTAAAACAACTTTTGGAAATTAAATTCCTTATAGAAGCAATAAGTGCAAACAATACAGCAAGAGTCACCACACGTGTTGCTTCTTTATTACATATTGCTTCAACAGATTTTCTTTTGACTTCAGCTTTAACCTGAATGAATCCCCTCCCCCCACAAGAGAAGAACAAATAAAATTTCATGCTCTCACTTGAAAGTTTTTTCTGCTTTTTTACTGTCAAATGTTTAGCCACCTCAAAAAAACTTCGAGTTAAGGGAAGTAAACTTCGAGACGTGGAGAAAAATTTACATGGAATTGAAGACAAAGGGTTGGGATCTAATAAGAAATTCGAGTTATCGCGAATTGACTGTATATATATATATATATATATATATATATATATATATATAGAGAGAGAGAGAGAGAGAGAGAGAGAGAGAGAGGGCTAGAAGGCTATTCACCTCACAAACTAACACGCTGCTAAGCCGCAAACTATTGATAGGCAAGCAAATTTTATATCATACTGCTGCCTTGCATAGAGTAAAATTGTCACTTGGTGGCAGAAAAACAAGTATTTAGCCACATATACAAAATAACGATCACTTAATGACAGGCACCCAATGTTCCTTATATTGTATAACATACTAAATGCAGCAAGTTTAGTGGACGGAAAAAAGGAAATAAGTCCGTCATGTGCAAAATATTGGTTATTTTGTAGTAGGTAAAGAAAAATAATTTGCCTCATATAAAATACAGGTCCTCAAGCGGAAGGTAAACGAATTTTAAAACGCGCCCAAATCTGTCTCACAGTACACATATTGAAACATGAATGACCCAAACATTGATACACCCCATACTCGATTGTGTTTTATTACAAAACGCAGTCGAAGCATATGCTTCAAAAGCAGCAAAACTCGTCCGAAGGGTTTTATCTAGAATATTATTTGTTGCTTTTAGTCGGGTAGATAAAATTTACATACGAGGGAGGGGTGGGTTGTCGTAGTATCTCTCATATGTCGCTGCTTGAAATGAACAGTGGCATATTTGCAAAACACTACTTTTCAGCAGAGCGTTTCAAAGTTTTTGCAGCAAAACGGTATTTTGAAGTAAAATGGTATTAAGGGTACTTATGCCGAATCAACTTATAGGAACATAGATGTTCTTCCTCCGAGCACTTCTTCAGAACTGACGCAATGGCGAGTGTGTCGTTGTTTACTACGAGAAGCGCGCCAAAATACCAACTATGCACAACGATTGCTGCGTGATATTTTGAAACTAGAGATATGCCAATATTAGAGAAAAAGAAAGAGTAAAAGAAATGAATTTTTTGATGTAATAAAAAAAAAATCGATTTTTGCAGATATGCCACTGTTCATTTCAAGCAGCGATTTTCCTCTGGCGTCGTCCTGCCCTGTATGAAACTTACCATATCAGGATTGGCAATATCATTGAAATCGAAGCCGCATGGTTAAGCCTATGGTTACACTAAAATTAATAAACTAATTTTTAAATTTCAAGTTTTTCACTGAGTCAAAGAGCAAATAATTTTAAATACAATTTACGCACTTGTCAACGTTGCATGATTGCGCTTGAAACAAACAACTCGTAAATTATTATCGTCACGTTTGTCGTAAAGGGTTCAGTCGTTAAACGAAGACATAGAAAACAATAAATAGTGCTATAAACTGCATAAATGGCTTTGTTCGCGAAACAAGCACTATAATACAGTATCAAAAAATGATGGACCCAAAATACTAAACTGAAACCAGAAAACAAATTGCTTATTGAAGAAAATGCAAAAATATCTTTTCAAAGTTCATAACAACTAAATTCATTTGCATTTAAAGACCTTAATATATCAAATTCAGTTCGTATCGCGAAGTAATTCGATTAAACTAAAAAAGATAATAACTACAGATTAAAAGCCAACAAATTAAGAGAAGAGGATTTCATACTGTTTTTAACCTGGCATAATAAAATTAAAAGAATTATGTATGGTTTTTTAGTCGATTTATTTGAAAAAAAATATTGACGAAATGCGAATGAAATACATTAAGAATGAGTAAATGCAGTCCGTGTTTAGATTTAAAGCAAATATGGATATGTTTGTAGACATTGTTGTAATTACCAAAAAAGTATGTCTTATTATACAGCAATAGTACCTAGTTTTAGCAATATTTGACAACATCAAAAATATACATTTAAAAAAAGCAATAGCAGATTACCTAACAGAAGAAAAGACTACACAAATTGTAAATAAGACGTGAGTTTGATTTGATAGCAATACTCAATTATTCAATAATACTAGAAGTAACATACACAACAAAAAATACAATAGCTAGGAATTAACTAACAGAAACTGAGGCAACCAACATGAAGTGGAAATTACGAAGTAAGTACGTTTGATTTGATACCAATGTTAGACAATACTGGAAGCGAAGCCAAGAATGCAAGACAACAATATAAAGTGTAAAGAGATTTTTAAAGTAAGTACGTTTGATTTAACTGAAATATTCGACAAGACTAGAAACGTATGATACAAAAAATGAAATAGCCAACAACACAAAGTGTAAATGATATTTCAAAGTAAGTGCGTTTGTTTTAATAAAAGTATTCGACAAAACTAGAAACGTATACTACAAAAAATGCAATTGCCAACAACACAAAGTGTAAATAATATTACGAAGTAAGTACGTTTGATTTAATACCAATATTAGACAATACTGGAAGAGATGCCAAGAATGCAGGACAACAATATAAAGTGCAAAGAGGTTTTTAAAGTAAGTACGTTTGATTTAACTGAAATATTCGACAAGACTAGAAACGTATGATACAAAAAATGAAATAGCCAACAACACAAAGTGTAAATGATATTTCAAAGTAAGTGCGTTTGTTTAGATAGAAGTATTCGACAAAACTAGAAACGTATACTACAAAAAATGCAATAGCCAACAACACAAAGTGTAAATAATGTTTCAAAGTAAGTACGTTTGATTTGATAGAAGTATTCAAAAAGACTAGAGACGTGCACTGCAAAAAAAAAGGCAAGAACCAGGGCTTACCTAATAAGGAGTAATGCAATAACACAAAGTGTAAATAATATTTAGAAATAAGCACATTTGATTTGATAGCACCATTAGACAATACTAGAGGCTTGCAATACAAAAAAAAAAAAAAAACTCAACAGCCAAGGATTAGCTAATAGGAACTAAGGCAACAATACGAAGTGTAAGCAAGACTTCACGCCTGCGACCAACATACATTCTCTCTAAACAAATTTAAAGGTACAATTACAGGCATTTCCCCTTATCTTGATACTTTAACTGCAGTTTCAATTAAAGAACACACTGTAAGTTTAAATTAGCCCCGCTTTTTCAGGACCCGATCCTTCCCGCTGTCGTTCCATTACAAGGCAGGCGGGCTCGCAGAAAGGCACCAGCCGAGCCGAAACAAATTCGAGAATCATGCCTTGTAATTACCTCAACAACAAGCCTACATCCACGGGAAATAAATTCGAATCTTTGCCAAAAGAAGCTCATTATTTTCCCCGCAACAGATAAATGCTGGGCTCTTGCGAAACTTTTCTACGAAAGCTTCGCTATTTAAAATAGCGCCTGTATTCGTTAAAATTAGCTAATTACAACTGCAGCGTTCCTTTTTGAGTGGTACAAATAGCTCATTACTGCTCGGGATTCGTCTCCCGTTTTTCCGCCATTTAAGTATTATAACGAGATACTTCAACTTTTGAAATATGAGATTTTGAAAATATTTTCAAGTTTTTTTTTTTTCTTTCAGAGTAAAAATCTTTCCTTTTTCCCCCCATGATGCATTGCGATGGGATTACCTTGTATATCAATCAATAAGAGCTATTCTGTACTTAGGATGAGCTCATGAAAGGTTGGAATAAGACACAATGGGTACACTGCCTTGGTAAATAGTTGCTAACTTCTTCAGTCAGACGTTAACCCTGCTAAACTGATTAAAGAGTAAATGCCAACAAATTTAAATAATATTTGGTGTTAATGCAACATGATTTTAATTCATGACCGTCATTTAGGGGGGGGGGTCAATGGGAGTCAATTGACTCCCCCTGGCTTCGAGAAAGTAATGTATTTGTATATAGGTGGGCGTGTTTTTCCCACCTGATGAAACTCATTATGTCCCCACCCCCCGGAAAAAATTGAAATGACGGGCCTGTTTTTATAACCAATTGGTGAGCTAAATGAGTTGACAGATGATAAAAAAAAAATCTCACAAAAATTGATTGTGAGATGTAAGTTGAAATGCTTGGTAAATGATTTAATATGAGTCACATAATCTTACCTTAAAATAAATAACAGCGTTAAAAATTTTCGGAGCCATGGACAAGTAAACCATAGAAATCAATGAAAAAGTCATGCCTACTTTGAAACTTGCACTACTTTTAAATGATATCGATAACATAACCATGCTTAAACTAAGTAATCACATTTGAATCATTTAAAATGATTCATAATATGATAGTTACTATTTTATCATTTCATTTCACGAATTTGCAAAAAGTTGATTCCCTTTTTCCCCCATTTGCAGTTATGGAAAGCTAGTCACTGCAAGCGAAAATTTTTAATTTAAAACGTGGATCATGCTAATGAGAACTAATAGCATGGAAATTCAGTGCTCGGAAACTGTTTTTATTTTCTAGGAATTTTTTTTTCTTTTTTTTACTACAATGCAGATACATAATAATAAATAATTAGTAATTTTTAGTTCCTCTGAAATGATTTATGAGTTTGACTAATGTTAAAAGGTAAATGAGGCTTGACCATTAGGATTAACCACGCCATTAACTGCAGCAGTTTTGGTTTTTTTTATAATCAGTTTGTTTGCCTTTTATGCCTCTGTAAAAAATATGCAAAAACTCGTTTTATTCACAAACTGGTAATAGAATATTTTTACCCAAAATTAAGTTTTAAAAAAGGTTGTTTAAAAATGAAGATATCTGAAAAACATGAGGGGAATTAAACACACAGTTGTTTTGACTCTAAATAAGCTCTAATTTCAAGCCAAATTATATTGCTGATACCAATGTTGCTGTTGTTGTTGTCTTGTGCCAACTAGGCTGGCAATTTGGGGTTCGCTACTTCCCTAAATTCGCTACTCCCGTATTTGGTGTGAAGTCCGACTTCCATAGCACACACATCTACCACCAGGACCCGTTTATACCCAGGTAGCACAAATAACCTTTAAACATTTTATTAAAGTTTTTAAGCGGTTGTTACAACGTTAATAACCAATTTACAACCTTTAGAAAACGAAGTGTGCTACTTGGGTAGGGTGTACCTCCATTCACAGCACAACAATACATTCACACCAAGAAAGAACAAGAACAGGAGCGAGAAAGTACATCCCGAGTCGGGATTCGAACCCGAGACCAAGTCATCCGGGTCAGACTCCTGACCACTAGACAAGGTGGCCGTCGCTGATATAATTCAACTTCGCAGAGATGTCCTATGACTCCTCCTTTTTTCAGGATTGTTCATGTTTAGGAAGGGGTGATACGCAGATGAAAATTGAGGAATGGGATTCACAATTGATGGGGGAATTTGAATGGGTAGAAATTCTACCTATTTTAAGGAATGGACTCGTTTTTTCATTTGATTGACACCGGCCATCTCGTCGCGGTTGAATTATACTTATACTTTGCTTTTTTGTGTATTTACTTTAAATTATGGGAAGTATGTCGCTGGAAGTGATTCACAGAAGGCGAAATCAGTATCAGACAGTTCCATTTCAATGAAAATTTAAATTTTGTAGAAAATTTACTAAAAAGACTCTAAATACGTTTGATCCCAGTTTGAATGAATGACTTTAATGAAGAACGCGTACTCTAGTTCTATATAATGCACTAAGTTTTAAAGAGTTTAGAATGGAATTTAATTAATATTTATTGGCTCAAAATAATGGAGGATATCTTAGGAGAGAAACACTGGTGTGAGCATTGGTTCCGAAACTACGTTACAGCTTCCATAATAATAGTTTTTATCTCTAACACAAAGCTTAATTCCCAAATCTTTGAGAGTCACGTAAAAAATGCCATTGTTTATTTTGTGTTTTACTTTTTTTAACTTCTTGAATATTTTGTCATTAGTAACGTAACACCCTAAGCTTGTCTGAAGACTTAGACCTGGTTTTCATTTCGAATGCTGATCCCAGAGACAAAATATTTTTTTCCCTGTAGCTTTTAGTGAATTTCCAGTAAAATAAAAGGCAATGGAAGAGATGTAATTTTTCATATGTATTCAAAAGCTACAGCTAAATTAAGGGATATATCTTGTACTAGTATACCAAATTCAACTTTGTTGCGACATTGTATCAAACTTCAGAAATACTTTCATGTTTCAATATATTTATTTGCATTATAATGAACGTAATCTGTGAATTGTAAAGCGTTCCCTAACATTTCAAGCTGAACTGCACAAATCTTTCTCAAAATACCTATCACAAAACATGATAATAAAAGTTTTATTTTTACTGTCCGAATAGCGGGAAAAATGGGTAGCATAAATAAAACTAAATAAAAGGTTATAATTAGCCGAATGTAAGAACTTCGTTTTTATTGCAAAATAACATCAAACTTCAGAAACACTCTTATGTTTCAGCATTCTTCGCAATATGATTAACGTATACTATGCATTGCAAAGCTCTCTCCATCATTGCAAGCCGAGTTGCTTAAATCTTTCGCAAAATCCCGATCAGAAATCGCAACAATAAAAATCTTATTTTATTTTGCTTTTTACCGTTTTAAAAGAAAAAAAAATAGTTATAAAATCACACATGAAACTAAACAAAAGGATACATTTGCCCAAAATATAACACTTCCAACTTTGTAGCCAAATAACTTCACTCCTATGTTACAGTGTATTTCTTGGCAATATATAATTAGCATAATTTATTCATTGTAAAACTTTCGCCATCATTGCGAGCCGAATTGCATAAATTTTTTTCAGAATCTTTATCACAAAACACAACAACGAAAGCTTTTATTTTTATCGTCTAAATGGCGGGAAAAACGAAAGCAGAAATAAAACTAAATAAAAGAAAATACTGTCCCAAATATAACACTTCCAACTTTGTTGCTAAACAACATCAAACTTCAGAAATACTCTTACGTTTCAGTGTATTTCTTCGCAATATGATTAGCGTAATCTATGCATTGCGAAGCGCTCTCCACCATTGCGAGCCGAAAGCAGCATAGAATAAGTAAGCCGGATGCTACAAAAGCCGGACTAATTACGCTAAAAGGTCCGGGAGGAATGAAGGATAATGTTTGCGAGCCGGACATTGTGGTGAACTACATGTGGTTAGGAACGCCTGCAGGGCTACTCAAGCTGACTTGTTGATTGGATCAGGCAGCCGATGTTTTAGCGGAAAATGGTTTTCCTTTTCGTTCTGCTACTGTTTGTTGCAGATGGAGAGGAGAGGCCAACGTATCAATACTTCGCTGACAATTGTGTAGTATAGTTCTTTGTTTAATTTATAAATATAGTTTATGATTTAGGATGTATAAAATCATATAAATTTCTTAATGAACTTAGTTATTGAGCTGTAGAAAACCCAATGCTGCTGTCTGCTGGTAGATGTTAGAAAATCAGTTATATGCTTTTTATTTCGCAAAATTAAGTTGGCAACACTGTCCTCCGTAGATGGTATAATCCAGTAGTTTTTAAGTTACTTTTTGTAAACTACTCTTCGACGCTGAGATAAAGTTGTTGAAATCTCTCGTCATAAGTATGTAAAATTTTCTATTTTCTGCTTCAAAGCACCATTCCTTTATTAAAATAACTTACTTTATTTCACAGCTCTCTTACGTGTTAAGTTAATTCGCAGGATAATTTTCAACCAAGTTAATAATTCATTTCAGATTGCTTTAGTTTCATTATTGCTTAAAATGTAGTGATATGTTTAAGTATTGTCAAAATTAGAAATATTTTGTTGTTTTATAAATATTGCTAATCATGAAGTAAGAAACTTGTTTTTCAAGAAGATAAAAAGGTGTTATAAAGCCGTCAAGTAACCAAAAAAAAAAAAAAGGATTAAGGTTTTATATTGTTTTTTGTTCGAATTTCTCACTGAAGGAGAGTTTTCCGAAGCTTTGAATGATCTATTTTCTTTTGAGTAGTATATTTTAGATCAGGATATTTTTAGCTTTCCAATAAATAGCAGATTAAGGAATAAATAAATACCTTTGTACTTGAAAAATAAAACAACGAAATAATGCCCAAACGAGCAGGACAGCTGCATACACTTGTTTCGGGTTTACAAGGAAAGCTTTTTTCAATACAAATAACTTGAACTTATGAATTTAAAAACATCCGAAAAAAAGCAACAGTTATAGAAGCAAGCCAAATTCTAATCTTCTATTCATTTGCTTCTATGAATATGTTTTCACCGGATATCTTTTCTATAAGCTCAAATTATTTGCATTGAAAAAGACGTTTTCTGTAACACCGAAACAAGTGTATGCTGTTTTCCTGCTCATTTGTGCATTATTAAGTTTTATATTTTATAAGAAACGAATTGATCTAACAATTCATACCACCCACGTTCCCTAACACCTGTAAGAGACGCCATTGACTTGCAAGTTCTTGGCATTTAACGCTTCCAAGTTGATATGCGATTAAGTCTTAGGTTACCCTTTGGTTCTTTCTCTCTCCTACGATCTTTGATATAAAATAAAAAATAATAATAAAAAAATGTAACGAAAAAAATCGACCACTACTCGCTACCTGTCCAATCGGAGTGATGATGAGCAGGGGACGGTTCCATATCTCACGCCGGAAGTTACTTCCGGTAGAAAATCATCGATTAGAGTTCGTGAGAACATCTCTTACCCCCCCCCCCTCTTTTTTTTTTTTCTTTTTCTTTTTTATCGGAAAGTTCCCCGAGAGAGAGAGAGAGAGAAGGGGGTCGTCTCCCGTGTGAACCGCGTCCGAATTTGAACTTTTCACCTTCAGGGAGGTACGAGACGAATTGGGGTTACTGGAGGTAATTCCTTGAGGAGGCTTGTGTACACAGGAAGTTTCGGTTTCTACTTTCGGCGTTTTCGAAATAATTGTTTGGGTAATGTCCTGTTAAAGCATAGTAAAATAAATTGAAAGTCGATTTTAGGATCTGATTTTTAATAAGTTACTTCGTTTACTTAAGTTATGCACATAAATCGACTTCATTATGACATGGGTAAGAATTAGTTTTTTTTGTACCGTTTAAAAAAAGTATTGTGAAAGAAGATCAATAACTATTTCTGAAATTTATTCATAAAGACTGCTTTTTTTTTTTTTTTACCCTAACATTTTACACAAGCTCTCAACAAACATAATTCTGTTAACATAATCACAAAAATTTCCTCCGAAATATTTTCGTGTATGCCTGTCACTAGATATATTTTAGACTCTCAAAAATACATTTCTTGCATTGAATAATAAAAACGCTCCTCAAAAATTTTCGCAAGCATACTTCACGTTATTTATATTTTGAATAAAAGTTTAAATCATTTAAATTTAAAAAATAAATAATAAAATTTTTAAAATAATAAATTTTGATATTTGTATAATTTTCAAAATAACGAGCAATCTAAATGTTAAAAATCAAAACAACACATAACTGCTTTTAAATAAATTCTCATTCGATCCTTAGAAATATTTTCTGTTCGATCTCTATTTTCTATTCAATTCCTATTTTCTACTCGATTCCGTTTTCGTTTTACGAAATGTTTTTGCTATTATTACGGTCCTCGTTATTTGCGTATGATTTGAACGAATTTACAAGAAATATCTTCAGGTTTTAAAAACACTTAGCATTGTCTCTGCGTATCAAGGGCGGATCCAAAAAGTTTTCACGGGAGGGGTGATTGATTTTTGTTTTTTTTTTTACTATGCATACTGGCTTACAAATATTGATCGCAAAAGTATCGGATTTCGAACTTCGAAATGCTCCCGGGGGAGAGCCCCAAAATTCTTTCCACCAACTGCATTAAAACTCGTGTAAAATTGAATTTTTAGAACTTCAATGTCGAAAAACTACCGGTGAAAAGTCCCTCAAAATGGAGGTGATCCCCCTATCACCCCTCCCTTACACCCACCCTTGCTGCGCATTAAATATACATTATATGATCAACATACATTATAAAATTAAGGGAAAGTAACAATTTTGTGGACACGTAAAAGTATTTTTCAGCTGTGACCTTCAAAATGTAGTTTTGTGTTTAATACCTCCGGCTCGCGTCACGCCTCTTTCTTTCAAGGAAGGACGATTCCATGTTTTGAACCGTAGTTGAATCGGTCATCTCCGAAAAGATTCACCTAAAATTGTCAGATTACATTTACTTATTCGTTTATTTATTTGCAAAAGATGATTTTGAATAAGTACTTCTATCGTGTCAATAACTTCATCCCATGAAATGAAAGACGTTTTCATGTTTCAAACCGTGGTTGAATCGGTCATCTCGAAAAATATTCACCTGAAATTGTTTTGCAAAAGATGATTTTGAATAAGTAGTTCTAACATGTCAATGACTTCGTCCCATGTTTTAAACTACACCTGTCTTTTAAAACCAATGAGATATCCAGTTATAAGCAGTTTTCAAATTCACTCGATACAATCGCCACGTTTAAAAATATATTTAGAAATAGCAGTAAAATGCAAAAGAATGAAAGTTCAATATGAGCTTTTTCCGAACTAAGTTTAAAAAATAAGAGGGTTTCGGGGAAGACTCCGTTGTGTTTGACTTCATTTTATATAAAATCGGACATTGGTGTTATTTTTTATTTCCAATTTATCCATAAAATATGGACATTTGTGATTGGTAAAAAAAAAAAAAAAAAAAAAAAAAAAAAAAAAAAAAAAAAAAAAACAGGCTTCATTTTGAAAATCAATTTTTACCACCAAAAATTAGTGATCATAAATCCCTTCCATTTTGGCATCTTCCCCACACCGTTCAGGAAGCAGCCGTTTGTGCAATTTCCGTAGGGGGAAGATGCCGTACACGATGTTTTTACGCCGATTGCTGCATACTATGTATTTCATCGAATCACATTTTTTCTGAGGGTTTTGTGCAGTTTTCTAGGTCTAGTGTTTTCTCTAGGGAGTAGGATTATTGTTTTCTCTAGGGCGGGTCGAAAAGCTGCGGCATCTTTTTTCAATAATAAATTTATTAGTATAGAAGTTAAAAATAAATATAGATGTTACATCTAAAAAGGATATGAAGTACTTTTTAATACGTATTTTATGAGCACAAAATGCAAATAGGTACTGGGCACTATTAAACTCATTCTTTCTCATATTATTCTTATTTTTTGAATCGGAGTTACATATTTACATGCTAGAAATAATAGGAGACATTCCTACTGCTATATATGAAGAATGGCTTAAAAAAAAAAGCACCGGTTGAACCGCATACTTCGTAATACTACTCAACCCCTCTCTGTATCGGTTCGAACTTAGAACAGTGGTATACTATAACAGTGTTGTCTGCATTGTTCTGAAAAATGCTCCAATTTTGTAACGCTTGATAAACTCTCCATTGAAAATGCAACGGAAATCCGCACGTCAAGTACGGTCTTTTTAAAGTTGAAAGGGCGTTACTCACTCACATATGCGGTTCTTTATTCTGATTTTTGTTACGGTTATAAAAGTTACTTTTGATGCACCTAATTTGTGAGTCTGAAGGGGTTATATTTAAAATAAATACACAAGAGTTACAGTTGTAAATAATTTTGTAATGTTATATCTCTTATGAACAACTCAACGCTTTATACAAGCTAAAAACTTTCTCTTAATATATGAAGAGCTTGTTAGATGAAGGGATTAAGTGACAAAACAAAATTGGGAGTAATTGAAGTTCAAAGTTTTATTGTTGAAGTTGTTGCAGTTTTTTTGTGTTCTGGTTTTGTCATTAGTGTGCGTATTAAATAGGTCTATTGAAACATCTGCTGTTTGATGTACCAAGTTTCATTTGCTTACCTGTATCCATTGCTTACCATTGTAGAAAGTGTTCATTTTTTTTAAATGTAACTTGGCCCCTTCATGATCCAAGCCCTTCATATCTGATAAAAACAAAAATCGTATTTCTTTCACGAACAGTTGTGAAATAATATGGATTGAAATGTAAAAGAATATGCGTCTTCACAAAGTGTTTAAATACTTTTCAACTTGCTAAAGTATAATCCAACTTTAGTTCCATTCTTGAATTTTTATGATTAATCCCATTTTTATCGTCAGGGATCGTTTACGTTTTATGAAATCAAATAGACCGAAAATGAATAACTGAAGTAATAAACCTAGTTTTTGCAAAATCCGTACCTATACTAAGCAAAACTTCAGTAGGTTAATTTTCAGCACATTTGAAACCGCAAAAACTCAATGTGAAAACTATTGCCTAAATTTTTACCAACCATAACGTAAGGTTATTAATTCAAATCGAATCATACCTTTGTTATATCTTTACCTCTTCATTAACGTTTAAGAAGATCAAAGAGAAACAGGGAGAAATAAATCCAATTTGAGCGTTCATAACTCTAGACAGAATAAAACTTCAGTAGTTGAATTTTCGGCGAGTTCGAAGCCAAAAATTCAAGTAATGCAAAAGTTACTATATGAAATGCAAGTAACATTAATTTGAAATCGTTCCACTATTAGGATATGGAGTAAATTCTTTATTTTCCTCCTCTTTTACGTTTTAGGAGATAGAATAGACACAAAATAAATAAAATATCCAGTTTAATTATCTATGGAACCAAACAAAATAGAAACGAGTAGCTGAATTTTAGGCACATTTGGAGCCAAAAATTCAATTAATGCGGGAACTACTATCTGAAATGCTAGTAGAATCCTATTAGACTCTGGTTTTAATTCTTTCTTTACCTCTTCGTTTACATTTTAGGAGATAGAGTAGACATAAAAGAAATAAAATGGAATCCAGTTTGAACATCCATGGCATCAAACAACATTGCCGCTTGAGTAGCTGAATTTTAGGCACATTTGGAGCCAAAAATTCAATTACTGCGAGAACAACTATCTAAATTACGAGCAGCCTTAATTTGAAATCATTCCATCCAGCCGAATCAGGTCTAAATTCTCCCTTTAGCGTGACAGATGCTATTCCAACTATCATTCAACGTGACCTCCTTGTTTGCTTCGGTTGTACACAATATCAGTAATTTCAATTATCTTCGCCATTCTCTTGCATCATAACTCTTGACGTGCAGTAATCCACTTAGCTGACAGTGGAATATCACCTCCACCACACTATCATGGCTCCCCGCATCCCTATGTGAGTTTCGTTTATTCTGATGGTATAGGTGTGAAGTAGCCGTGGTATTAAATGGATGACTTTTAGTCACAACGTTCAATCTTCAAGATTTAAATGAACTAAAAAGCCTTTCTAACAATCGATGTAATTCAATTGATTATCACTATTTTTCTACCTCAAACCCAAACTACCATAAGTTCAACAAGGGCGATTTTCAAGTTATTTCTACGTGGTGTGCAAAATCTTCACTGAACCATAACAACGCAATAAAAGCTAAAGTACAAAGTTGAAAAGCATGAATGTGTAAGAATACTGCAGGAGTGCTGTTTTTCAACGCTGTACGTTTGTTTGTTTTTTTTTAACACAAAGGTATTTATTTATTTCATAATAACGTAAATCTATATTTAAAAAGAAATATTTAAAATCAGTCGCCAGTGTTATAAGGGAAGAAGACCTGTCCTGTGCATGTACCAAACAAATGTTTCTACGTTGTCCTGCAAAGTACCGTTGGTTTAACTTTATATATATCCACCCACCACCATAGCTGGGAATTTATGACTGCTCTATTGTCTTTGTGGAAACAGGTCTTCACTAATGGTGGCTGGGGGTCGTTAAATGTGCTCGCGGTCAAAGTCCTCTAAGTGAATCAGTACCTCTGGGGTATAGGATCAGGGGTTTGCTCGGCTCCTGGTTCCGATCAAAAGGACAGAGCGCTCTTCAGAGCCCCATCCAAACGGTTAAACCACGTGTTGTGGTAGGTGAGGAAGCAATGGAGTGAAATGAAATGACCCTGTAGAAAAACTGCGTTTTCATATAGGGACATCATTCCTCACGTAATCATGTCCATGTTCCGTAAGATTACCAACGGGAAGACAGCAAAAAATAATGATTCAAATCAAAATACGTTAGAACAAAACTTCTCCAGGGAGCTGTAGGAAAGCCATTTAAAACCATAATGCAGATTCAAAAAAAAAAAAAAAAATAAGAAGAAGAAGAAGAAGAAGAAGAAAAGTGAGAAAGAAAGGAAAAGTTAAAACAAAATCAAGCACAAGCTTAACATAGAGAAATAAGTATAATACAATCTGTGACCTTGAAAAATCTTTTCAAAAAAGTACTTAAACCCGGTTGAATAACCTATTATACACGTTATAAGCATAATGCACAATTAAAAGCAATTTTTTAGTTGTTATGCATCATAAAAGAAATTTCTCTCAACTGAAGAAGGAAAAAATTCCGGAAACTCCTCTCATAAAAAAAAATCATCTCTGAAATAATTCTAATGCTAAAAAAATCATAAACGGACGAACCCAGAATAAAAAAAAAAAAAATCCAACACAGCGCATGCTCACGGGATAGAAAGAAGGAAGATTCTTGTGAATGAAAAAGACAGGATTGAGTGAATGGCGAAGCCTTTTCTATTATGAGTACGTATCGGACCGTGGTGGGCCTGGGCTGGGCCCTTGCAGGAAACGGTGTTTATGTCCCTACACAGGTAGCTAGCGTCACTTCCTGTGGCAAGGCCTTTGTCTGGCTGACGAGAACTGGTGCGCACCAGTTTGTTTTGTTGGACTGACTTTGGCCGGTCTTTGTCGAGAAGTCGCGGGGATTTGACAGTTGGTGCAACGGTTTGATTGCGAGTGTTTGAAGACAAATTGTGATCTATGGGGATATTATAGCAACTGGGTTGATTAAAATGTTTTCTATTTATGTAACATAATTTTGTGAAAAAATTGTTACCAACTGTAAGAAAAACCCGAACCGGAAGTTTAAAATCTGTTCAACTGATTCTTAAACTGTCTCTAACTTCAGGCGTTGAATATATTTATCAGACTTTTAGGAATGAATTTTCAGTATCTCCCACTTTTCTTAGTTAAAGTTTCTGAATGAAATCTTAGTAGCAAAGCAAATGAAGCAAATATTTTGACTTAAAATAAAATTTAAAAAATAAATAAATAATAATCTAGAAGTCAAAATCTGACTTCATTTTTTTTTCTAAATGTTCTGCTCAACACTTTCTTGTCAAAGTAAAACAGCCAATTAACAGTTTGTTTGAATTTCAATTTTTTAAATTTCTAAAACACTACACTTCTCTCTTTATTGCCTCTTTTAAGAACCAAATCTTGTTACTTCTCTTTTTTCTAGAATGCTACACATGCAATTTTACTATCGCGTGTTTTTCAGGAAAACAAACAAAATTTTGTAAGCATAACAAATATTCAGCTATTAAGTAGTGTACATAGATCACTTATAAGTAAGTTTTTGTTAAAACTCTGATTACTCATACTTGCGCCTTTTTTTAGCATTTCTCAAACTACACTGCTATGTCACTCGCTATGAAAAATTAAATAGCTGCGAAAGTACTTTCAAATTACAGTACTGGTTAAAATGAAATTAGTTTTTTTTTTTTTTTTTTTTTTTCATCGTGCTCTAAGGACTGTCCTTTTTTTCCTGGTCAATATATTAAATAAATAGTTCACATAGGAGCGTTACTGCAGCAAAAATTATCAGCCTATTAACGCTTGTTCATGACAAAACCATACGCGCTTTGCTTCTCTTGTAAAATAGAAAAAATATTTGCATTCAAGAATTTTACCTTTAAGAAATTATTGCCTGTTATTAAATAAACGCAAACAGAAAAATATTCAAATCAAAACTAAGAATTTAATTTGTGTAAAACGTTTTTTACACAATCACTGAAAAATTTAATTACAAAAACATTATTTAAAAATTCTTTGCTATCCCATTCCCCCTATGTTGATCTACAGACAGTTTTTAATATTCTCGGTAAACATATTTTCGACACACGTTTGCAGAAAGACTTCTTAAAAATGATTTCGAGACACCCTTAAAATATTCTCATACAACGGATTTGCAAGCACTCTTCACTTCAATTCCCATTCATAACCCGTAACGAGTTGTAACACAAAAAGCAAGACTGAAAGAATTAAACATTAATTTGAGAACCACCCCCTACTCATATCCGCCGTTGCCATCTTAATTATTCAAAAAGTTTAATCTGCGCCAGTTAATTGATCGGATTATTGAGAATAATTCCAGATTCAATTTGGCTTTCCTCTTGCATTTGGATTTAGTTTTTTCTCCCCTGACTAGATTTTTTCTCCCTCCGTTCTCAGCTTCTGAGTTGCGTTCTATCTTTTTAACGTTATTTATCTTTAGCTCTCATTCGACTGGCAGAAAAAAAGAAACAAAAAATTAAATAAATACGGAAAATTCTTTTTTAATTTTATTATCACGTCTTTAACGCACAGGTGTGTTTCAACGCAGAAGTAAAAAATACTTAGGTTTTTAAAAATATTATGTTCCTATGGTAATTTAAAAAGCTCAGAATTAAACTTCTAATTTCATGCTGACAATAATAATTCAACAGTTTTTCTTTTTTTTTTTCATATTATTATTTTCTCAGACGATTTTTTTTCTTTAGCGTAGATATAATAAAACACACACAGACAGTTCTTTTTCTTTTATTTTTTTAATTTTAGGGAAGCGTGAACAAGTTTCGGGATTTTTTCTCTCCCTCTTTGCATTTATCATAAGCAACAGTGGATTTAGATTTTCCTTATGCAGGAGTTAATATAAAAACATCTAAGCTCAAATTGGACAAAAAAACGGACTTTAAGAATTTTGCTTTAAATGGTAATTGCATTATTCTCACATCTGTTGCAAATTATGCAGTCAATTAGCATTAAGTATATGCAGATTAAAATAAGTAATTAAATAGAAAGCAATTTTGCAAAGAAAGCTTTTCTGCTAGTGCTTTTTTATGAATACATATATTGCTGAATTTTTTCCGTGTCTTTGAAGTTGCCCAGTAAAAATATTTACTAATGGGTGAAGATAATTTTAATTAAGTTTTTAATTAAGTTTGCATTTAATTCTGGTATTCCATTAAAATATACCGTATTCTCAAAATTTTAATTCACTTCCATTTCTGAGAGCAAATATGCGTTTACACAAAAGAAACAGCATAAAGCAATGTTAAGTTTTTTTTTCCGAACCTGTTGATACAGGTTGCAACTTATGGAAAAATGGTGCATCGTTAGCATTATCGTTTTCTCTTTACTAGTTTTCACTTTAATGCTTAAATTAGCTCAAAAATATAGCATTGAGTGAGGAATATAAATGCAGCTGATATTAATATATTAATAGGAGATATATTAGTTTCTTCATTTCATTATTAATACTTGTTTTCCAGGCATGAATCTTCTTGGAACACGATTAGCCTGCAATATATATATTGGTCTGTAAAAACGAAGGAAATGCATAAAAAAAAAAATAAAAAAAAAAAAAAAAAACTTGTTTTCGATGCTCAACTATCTTTGGTCAAAACTAAGACAAATATATCAGAACAACTTAAATTAAAAATCAATTGTTTCTTTTGAAGTAATCTTTTCTACCCAATTGCCGGACAGCTTTTACGACCATTTCACATTAATAAGAGCTTTTCTGCCTTTATATTGTAACTAGGAACGTATGTTAACATATGTACGTATGCTGATATACAGCCTGTAGTTGACTAATACTACCTTTGAACTAAAAGGCTTTCTAATTTGTCAGAAGTATATCAGGAATTTTTTCTGTAGCATGGTGAACTTCCCCACCGTTTATTGAAATTTCCAGAGAAAACTGACTTTTTGGGCAATGTAAACGGACTCGTTGTATGTGTTCCACATTGAGTTTCTTGGTAAAAGTTCTCCTAGTTTTCTTCTAATTAGTGCGCAAAAGCAGAGCAACCACTCTTAAAATTCCATCAGAAATGCAGCTTTCCCTCCAGGTGGTTTTCCCCGGACGAGAGGAGGGGGTGAAAATGAAATTATTTTGGCCCAGGATATTCCGTCAGATTTCTTGAATGATTCGACGGTAAACAAATAAAAATTATCTTGATAATGAACTGAAAATGTTGCTTTAAGAGTTACAATAAAATGTATGGTTTTTAATGACAAATACTGCACCAGATAAAATTTGTTTTAATCGTCCTCTCCCCTTCCCTCGGAGAATATATGTATAATGGTATGTCAATATACGCATATTTAGGGACATCAATTGCTACTTACATACTTGGAAGACGGAAAAAAGTCATACTGTCTTCTTTCTTTCATGCATAATAAAGAATACGTGGACTACTTATTACTTCTTTTATACAATTTATATAATCTACATGAGTGCACTTATTTCGCTGCTCCAGCGCAATTTAAGAAACGTTGTTTCTCAAGTTGCAGTGCAAGAAAAGAAAAAAAAGCTCCTAAATTAGATTTATAGCGTTAGTTAAATACCCCAGGAAGTAAACTTAAATAAATAAAAGCATCCCTTAATTTCCAAATAGACTTGCTTATTGTGCGATTTTCTTCTTACTGCGCTTAGCAGGATTGTGCTTCTTGTGAGAGAGACGTTGCGGGGTTTGTGCTCGTTTGTTTAGCGGGGGTGAAAAAAAGGGGGGAAGAGCTTGAATAAACAATTACATGTAAACAACCCCTCCCCGGAATCATTAAAAGAAACCTCGCTTTCTTCAATAAATAATCCCAGCGCGCTAACCAAGTCCATTCCCTAACGCAGCGAGCCATAATTATCCATCCACAAATTACGCATTCCAGCCCTTTGCGACGCCATACTCTCCCTATTAGAGGCAAACGTGACCAAATTATCCAAACACGGCCCGCACTTAAAGGTAAAAATTATTTCCCCACAGCGGCACCTTGATCCAGAGACATTAACCGCGGATCCGAGACAACGCAATCAAACCCCTTGCTCCAGTTATTTGAATGTTTGCCTTTTTGATATCTCCCGAAACCGGGAGAGCTTAAGGCCGAGGTAATAATGTATTTTTTCCTCCTTTTCCCGTGGTACAGGCAATCACGAAGCAGAAGCTCTGCTTTTAATAGCCTTACGGGTTATTAATAATTCCGTCCTCACTTCCGAGGCAGACACTGTGCCTTGACATAATGGTCGGGAGAGTGTCGTTTCCCGGAATGGTAAGAAATTGCAAATTTTTATTATTGTGGAAGAGGGAGGGGATCGATTTCCGGAAATTCTTTCATTTACTTCATTGTGTTTCTGATTTTAGCTGTAAATAGATCAGGTGTTTCTGTTTGTGACGCTTTTTGGGGTTAACTCTTCTTCAAATGCGAGATCCAAAAACACAGCATTGGCTCCAAGTTTGAGTGGGAGAAAAAAAAAAAACTTCCTACAAAATCTGGCTCGAAAAAAAAAATTCTGGTAGAAAAAACTTCTAGGGTTTGATGTTAGCTTGAAGCTGAGGTAATAATGTGTTTCTTCTTCTTTTCCAGTGGTACAGGCAATCACGGAGTAGAAGTTCTGCTTTTAATCAGGGCTGCGGAGTCGGAGGAAAAATGGTCGAATCCGACTCCGACTCGGGGATTGTAAAACTTCCGACTCCGACTTCAACTCCCGACTCCTGCTTTTATTATTTTTTTTTTTACCCAAATGTGAAGAGGGAAAAACCCTAAGCAAAGGTTGAAATATTAAATCTATTTTTAAAAGTTTCATTTTTATTCATGGTCGTAGCCAGGACTCACTTTAGGGGGGAAGGGTAGCAAGCTGGGGTATCCCAGTTGGAGGTCATGGGAGGTCATTGTGACTGCTCAAAAAGTTCAATTTTCTCAAGAATTCTCGCAGGTAATTTTACCACATTTACCTCAATTCTCGCAGGTCACTGTGACCTCCAAAAAGTTCAATTTCTCCAGAGCAAAATACAAGTGCCGCTCTTGTCATTTGACTCCGTACAAAACTAATCCTTTTCTTGTTAAATAGCCAGACTTTATTTCAACACATTGCATTTTTGCTGCAAATATTTTTTATTCACTTGCATAAGCCCAAACATAGCCATTCGTTTCACAAAGCAGACCCACCATTTTAAAGCCCTTTTTAATGATCCTAGATGCTTAGGATTTGGATATTGGACGCTGAAAATTTTTATCTGTTAGTTTCAAAGATATGTTTTCACCTCCATAAAATTTCATCCAAATCGGAGGTGGTCGGAGTCGGAGTCGACATGTTTTTTAGCGACTCCGACTCTTCGACTCCGATTCCGACTCCGCAGAACTGCTTTTAATAGCCTTGCGGGTTATTTATAATTCCGTCCTCACGTCCAAGGCAGACACTGTGCCTTGACATAATAGCCGGGAGAGTGTCGTTTCCCGGAATGATAAGAAATTGCAAATTTTTATTATTGTGGGAGAGGGAAGGGATCGATTCCCGGAAATTCTTTCATTTATTTATTTCATTGTGTTTCTGACTTTAACTGTAAATAGAACCTTTAATCAGGTATTTCTGTTTGTGACACTTTTTGAGGCTGAATTTTCACAGAATTCACCTAGTCAAAAACAAAGTAATTGGTTTTAAGTTCAATTGAAAAACAGCTTTCAGAAGAATCTAACCCCAACCAAAACATTTTGCAGTACAATAACTGGAATTTTCAAATTTTTGATATCTCCTAAACCTGGAGTTTGACGTGAGCATACGGCCGAGGTAGTAATGTATTTTTTCTCCTTTTTCCGTGGTACAGGTAATTCGGTAGAACAGAAGCTCTGCTTCTTATAGCCTTACGGGTTATGTCAAACCATATATATACGTTTACAACACCATACTAGGATTAAAAAATGTGGCTTAAAAGCAAAGGCCCTCGAGTGGGGTTTGACACCCATCCTACATCACTTCGCCCCACGGTTCACAACATCGTGAACCAAATCATGACACCTTCACAAATGGACCTCTTTTTCTAAGGAAAAATCCTGATCTCATAAAGCGAAAACTATGTAAAATAAATTTCGTACTCACTATCGTAAAAACCCTTCATTAACGTAATAAATATCTTTTTCTTTATATTCTTTTTTTCATTGTTTGTAAATTTACGACATATATTTTTAATATTTCTACCGTATTTTGAATTAAGTATTGATTCACACCTGATTTTTGTTTCGTAATAAATAAACTTTGCAAATTTCATTCATTAAAAATTCCATATCCCATTAAAGAAATTAATATTGAACGAAATATGACCGTTGCAGCAGAGATCTAATATTAAGGTCAACTTACTTTCCCTACGTTAGAGTACAATAATGCTTATTTATAGTTGATAAATAGCATCCTGTTTTTTTCTTCGCAGAATTAGTCAACTCATTTGTTTTTAATATTTTTTCTCCCTTTCTTTTCAGAAAATTTACTCATTAATGTGAACAAAATTCTCGGAAATTTTTTCAGCAACTCTTTTTACTTAAGTTATTCTAGGCTCAAAAGCTAAGCGCAGGTTAAATAGATTTGATTAAACTAGATTTCATTCTAAAGAATTCAGAAAATTCTTTCATTTCATCATCGTTTAATATTGTTCCATTAGTTTTATGATCATTAAATAAGAAGAAATTGCCAGAAAAAAAATCAGACAACAATTTCGAAATACATTATAAAGCGTTTTCTTGCAAATATCTGAAAATAGTTTGAAATTTCTTACTGTCAAAAAGATAAAAATGGATACGAAACTTCTCCACTAAAAATGGAAAATTTGACAGCAAAAGATCATTTTAAGCGCTTTCTAGAGCAGTTGAAGTAATAAACTGAACAATTAGTCCTTTCGGAAACTATCTGTTCAATGTGATGAATGCTGGAAAGGACGACAGCCGAGTTCAAAATAACCATCTTTGAAGAAAACTTCTTTCATTACCTGGATTAAGAATGCTTAAATTAATTTTTTACGGCTTCTGGACAAGATTTTAAGAGCAGGGGAAAAAAAAGAAAAAAAAAATTTTGCTTCTAACGTTTCCCCTTTTAACTTTTCCTAGCAGACGCCGATTTTTTTTTTACTTTTCCCGGAGTAATTTTACATCATTAATTCCTTTCCCCTGACCTTAAAAGTTTTTACCGTCGGCATATTTTAGCCGCTTTTTGTGTTGTTTTTTACCTCTTTTTAATATTTTGTTTTTTAAAATTCATACCTCTTTTAATTGAAATTCGAGAAACGGAGTTTGTGTGTGGGAGGAGGGGGGGGGGAGAGAGAACAGGGGGGCTGTGTGTCCTCCCCTCCTGGTTGCGCAGGCAGTTATGACAAAATGCTTACCACGATGGAATTTCAAATTCCTTCTTTTTTAATTTTGATCAAGTTTCATCCGAAAATTCTTTCAACGTCGCCCTCACTTTTGGACACATTTTATTGTTTTATTTTCCTCCGTCTCAAGAGGGGGTTGCTGGGGCTGTTGGAAAATGGTTAGAAGACACAGAACGACGATACGTAAAAAAAAAAAAAAAAAGTCTGTCGGCGAAGAATTTGAAGGGAAGTGAAGTAAAACCCACTTACGCATTATCTGCTTTGTTGACCATACGTCCGTGGCGTTTTGGAATGTAATAAGCTTGAAAACGGTTGTCTTGGTTACCGGCCTGGACGCAAATATGAAGAAACGATTGCTGCGGTTGAGAAAACAAAGTTATGTCAAACTGATGAATGATGGTGGCGGAATATGAAGGTAAACTTTCGGCTGCCGAACTTGCCATGGCAAGATATGTCAATGGGCAAATTCTTTGCTTTTGCTCCAGCGCTCGTTCTTTTAAAACAACGGTTCGCGAAAATTTAAAAATCATTTCTGAATGCGCTTTATTCCAATGGGGGAGAAGTTTTTCGGCGTAGATATCTGTCAGCAAATTTGCAAAATCTGAGCCTCCGTCTTGTTTTAAAGCAGTTTGTTTTTTGGAACCGATTTGACAATAATTTTTGTTTCTGAAGTTGTACAAGGACATGTTTTTTTTATGGTTAGATAGAAGAAACACAGAATATTTTTCTGCAGGGAAGCCGTCTGTTAAATCTTAAAAAAATACTATTCCCTTATTTTGATTTTTAAATTAGCTTGTCTTATAACGTATAGCATTTTAAATTGACGAAAATACAATTTTGATTTAAGGAAAGCAATAATGCTATTGAAGAGCCTTATAACAATAACTAATTTAAAAATATGTTCATTAAAGCTTTCCGATGCACACAAACTAATAAATTGTATATACCATTGCTTCTTTTCTTTCAGGAAAGAATTAATTAAAAACTTTCATTTTTACTGCATTAAATTTGGATTGTAAAAAATTATTCTTTTAAAATCTATGAGGTAAGTTTCAACTATATATGAAAAAAAAAGGAATACTCTGTATAAATATGCACCAAAAATTGTATTAGATAGAAAAGTAGGAAACTGATTTACGAATTTATTTCAAGTGCTGATGAATTAGACGCGTCTGTATATTTGCGTGTATGTTTATGTAACTTCATTTTTATAACTACACAGGCAAAAAAAGCACGAGATGGAAAAGTCTTACGTAGAGGAAATCTTAAATCATAAGACAAACATTTCTACAAATCTCGCGTCTTGTCTAATTAAACTCCACATAAATGTATAAATATAAAACAATAGAATATTTGAAGTTAAAGTTAAAATAAATCAAACATTATTTAACCCAAAAATATGCTAGAAACCTAATTTATCTCAAACAAAAATCACGGAAGTGCTTGGCGTCAAACGAATGTTTTCATCAGTTACCAACTTTACGCCAAGACTACAAAAGCGAAACTTTTAGATGAGGAAAAAACGTCTTTTCCCTCATTCACCCTTTTTTCATTGCATTGGTTATGATTTTTTTTATAGAAGTCTCTTAAACAGACAGACCGATTTCGATAGATTTATTTTTGTTTGTTTACTGGAAAGGCAACTATATCCAAAAGAGCAGTTACTTATTTCATCAGTTCTTTTTATTTATTTATTTATTTATTTATTTAGTCATTTATTTATTTATTTATTTATTTATTTATTTCAATTTTTTACCTAATATTACTTCTTTTTAACTAAAATCTTTTTTTCCGCCATTATAACGACAGAAAAGGTGATATTAAACCTTTGTGCCAAACATTTATAAATAATTGGAGAATCACTTAGGCATTTTAATTACTTTACGTCTAAAATTCTGAGTAAAAGAGTTAAAAAGTGAAACGGTAATGTTGAAATAATTTCAAAGTTACCAATGTATGCATATTTAAATTTTCAATTATTTTGAACAGTCAATTAATATTTGAATTGATGAGGAACTTATATAAGTGCAGCATGATTCTAAGCTAAATGATTTTAAAACAAAGCTTCAACGCAAGTAGTTAAGGAAAATTCTAAGCTACAATCCTTGAACGTATATATGAGGAATAAATTAATTGTAGTGACTGATAAATGCATTGGTAATGACGCCTCTCCTAATTAATGAACAGATTAATGAAGATTAAGCAAACGCCCTAATGAAAGTGTAAATGAGCCATGATCAATCTTCGCGGTGAGTGTGGAACTCGAATTATGTACACGCGTTCCAAAGAAAATTATAATAATGAGTTTCAGTTTTAGCAAATAGAAAAGTATTCGAAACCAAAGCTGAAGCTCAACTCTTGTAGTTGTGGGAATGATCTAGTTTGAGTCGTTTGGTTATGGCAGGTTCTGTAAACCGTTGCCATAATCCCGAAACAAATGGTAGTTTTTCCTTGAATTAACACTGATTTTAAATTTGAATTAATTACAAGCTTGGGAGATTAATAAATAGTTGTAATACGTTGTTTCTAACTGCTTTGAGTATATTTTGAAATGATTTGCAGAAGTCAGGACTAGATAAAATGTTTACAAAAAGGTTTTAGCAAATTTTTATGTTATGTTATACACGTGAAATACAATATTTTATGTCATATTCCAAGAAGACAGTCACGAAAACATTTAAGTGATCTTGCTATTTAGAAAGTGCTTTAAAAGAAAATGAATTCAGTTCACTTCACCTTAAACACACCGTATGAGCAGTTCTGTTTTCTTTAATTCGTGATTCCGTATAGTTTATAGCACTATTTTTTTTTCTTTTTCTTTTTTATTTTACAAAAAATACTCTCTACACTTAAAACACTTTTTTTGTTCAAGAATATACAAATCGCTGATCTACCGTTCTTCAATATGATATTTTATTTCGTTCATGCTGCTATAGATGTCGATTTGAGTATATTTTTATTTAAATTCAGTTTCTCAAAATGCTCTACGAGTAGTAATTAGTTCAGCAACTGCAATAAAATTAGGAAGTACGTACATTTATAGGACTACTAACTCTGTACCGTACAATATTGCTGTCACTAAACATAAGCACATAATCAAGCAATTAAATGTTATTTCTACATTGTGGGTAGGAAAGAATATAGTGCCTTGTACTATTTCCTGTTCTAAGTGGACTTACGTCTAATGCAACAAGTAAGCAACGACGTATATCGGACTACATTTTTTTTTTTTTTTTTGTACATTGTTGTTTACTTTTTTTTTTTTCGTCTTTTACTTATTCTGATAATGCTTCAGTTGTAAAATCCTCTGTTAAACTTACTTCTACTTCATTTCTCACTGCTCAGAAACTAGTTACAAAGTTAAAATTAATTTTATCAAACAACTCCTCACAACAAACTTTCAAAGTAATTGACTCAGACAATTGGCTGTTTTTTTCCCTCAAGAGCACCTCGGCATTGAAGTAAATACATACAAAGTTTAATTCCTCCTACAGCCAGGAGTTTAACAAAGAAGAGCATAAAAAAAAATGGCTTCAAATATTAAGAAGTTCATTTCCCTGCTTTTTGCGGATTAGTGTAATCCACTAACATGGGGACATTACACTGAAATATTAAAAACCCCACGAACTAGGGGAAAAAACAAAGAGGAAAAAGAAATTACAAAGTCGCGTATCCCACTAGATGAACCACAAGGGAAAAAAAATCTATTATAGAGAAAATCCTCCAACTTATTATTATTTTCGATTCTAAAGTCGTGGAAAAGTCTCGGAGAGAGAAGAAAAAATAGCTTTTTTCTTACTTTTCTCGTTATGCATAGATTCGGATCTATAAAAGCTTTTTCCGGCGTCTTTCCATTAGCCCTAAAAGTACCAGAAGTGGATTTTCCAGTGAATGCAATATATCAGCATTTAGAGAATTTTTAGCCCTCAGTTTACGAGATAAAAGAAAATATTTTCAGATGAATAAAGACCAATGGACTTTGACTTTTTTTTATATAAAAAAGTACAGAGTGAACTGAGAAATCTGAGCATGAAATTTCTTATTAAAGTTCGGGGAAAATATCCAGAAAGATATGGATTCATGTTTACTTTATCCCATTTCTTTAAGTATATGCTTATTCGTTGTTAGCAAACTCTGGTTGCATTTGTAAGAAAAGTTTCAGAAAATGAAAATTTTCTGAGTTATTGAATTTGATTTATAACGGCGAGTGTGCGGTTGAAACGAAAATATTAGTTCCTTTATTTCTCTCAGAGTATTTTCATGTGCGTATTAATTGGTTTTGTTTTGATTCAAAACTTCTTAAGAACAGCTCTTTTGCCAGAAATTTTGAACTCACGTTAGATATATTTCTGAAATTTTATACTGTAAGCAAAATAAGGTGGAAAATTTGGAAAACTACGAAATCCGCAGGCTACTTAAAATATGCTTCATAAATATTTTTTTTTTAATTCATAACATTAAATTAGCCAGGTAAAAAATGGTGATAAAACGGCAAGAAAATTCTTTATTTTTTGTTCATTATTTATTTAAATTTATTTTTTTACACAAATCACATACTTGACTGTTAATTGAGTGTTTAACATAGTTTGTAGATATCTGCAGCTTGCATCAATTAGTTGAATTCGACATTAAGTTTTTCTCGGCGATTCGTGGAGAAATTTAAAAAAATCGTTTTAACTATAGGCAATTTATAATACATTATCTCTTGTAAAAAGTACACCAGAACTGAGAAGAAAATAAAATTAATGTTATAGTTAAGTTATTTGAATGAAAAACATGGTGTTCAACCGTTATAAATGCATTAAAAATGCGTACACTGTTAAAAATTCAGGAAACTTTTATGGTAAATATTACTGTAAAATGTTGCATTTACAGTAACAAAAATATTTACAGTAAATTGTACCATAAAAAAGAAACGATTACAGCACCAGTTGATAAACCACGTGACTTACAGAGCGATGCACGTAATACTTAATTTCTGTTCGCCATGTGTGGTCTATTCGGTACAGTGGATAGCGAAGCGAAGTGCGATAACTGCGTCTTGGGTTCGATCCTAGCTTCTTGCATCTTGCATTTTTTAACTCTACTTTTCTCTACCGTAAAATTTTACAGTAAAATTGGATTTTACGGTGAAAGTTACTGGCAACATGGATGCCAGTAACTTTTACCGTAAAATTTCAGGAAAATTTTTAACAGTGTAGGGAGAATGTCTATAAAAAGTGTTTTATTACATTTACGTAGTAATTAAAAACATTTTTTAAAGGTAACCTCTTTTTGCCAGTAACAAATGACTAATACCTAACCATTAGCCTTCATTCCTAATTTTACTTGCTACCTAGACATTCTTCCAACATTCCATTATTGGAAAATTTGTACTTCCAGGACGTATTTAAATCGTAAATTTTGTTTCCAGTCATTTTCATAAGAATGAACAATTAGTGCTCGCACCATGGCATAGTAGAAATGAAATGCAGTACTAGTACCATAAACGTTTCCAAGCCTTACTTCCGACTATTTATCCTCACAAGTCTCAAAAGATACACTTGTAAAACAATCTGAAAGAAGAAACGATTTCAACTTCTAACCAAAAACCAAACAAAAGATCTTTACTTAGCATACCAAAACAAAAGGCCTCGCGTTTGTATACTGTTCCCAGTCAGCTTTAGAATTATTTTGTACTCTTGAGGTATTCATGACAGCATCCACTTTCTGTTCGTTTTCCCACGCATTCTTTCATTCCTGTTTGTTGGGCAAGGAAAGATATCCCAGCTCGTTTGGTGCAGTGCAGCATCACTTTAATTTCCTAACGAATTCATTACATGGAAAAGATGCAGGAACGCTTCATTCAAATAAATTATAAAAGACAAGCATGTCTGAAAGTCTGTGTTGAAGTGCTGTCTTGAATTTCTGCATTGTAAACGGACGTTTTAATTCCCTCTTGGAGAAGGAGTGAGTTGGTTGTTTTTGAACTTAAATGAGATGCACTAGTAGAAGATTGGATGGAAATGTATGAGATTTCATGTACCAAACATAGTATTTATATAATAAGTTCAAATAAACAAATAAATATATCCCTTTGTGCTTAAGATTTAAAAAAAAAAATGCGACATTAGAATGCAGTAATGAGCTTTGGTTAGATATTTTTAAAGCCATAAGTTCATTTCTTTTTCATTGTAAAAAAAGTCCTTTTCAATCAAAGGTTCAATGCTGCAGACACGCGTTGTCCCACAACGCGTGTCTGCAGCAAGTTTATGAATAACGTGTTGTACTATTGTTTTTTTTTTTTTTTTTTTTTTAAGTCTAGATAAATTATTTCAAAAACATTTATTTTTCTAAATCTCTAAGAATCTGTCATAGTTATTGGAACATCTCCTGATATTTTACATTTGTTAAACTTTATCTCAGTTTTTAGAATGTTTGTGTAGTAAGAACGTTTCTTCATAGAAAGCCTTTATCATTATTATCATTATACTAAAGTTAGTCCTTAAGTTTTTTTTTTTTTTTTTTTTTGTCTTGGCCTTTAAGTTTTTTTTTTCTTGGTCCTTAAGTTTTTAATTGATGCCTTACTTTTCACAATGTTTTCGTTTGATTATTTCTTTTCATGATTAGAATGTTTACCGTACTTATCTTTTAACCATTCAAACAGTTTTACTTATTCCACGGGATTCTTCATTCAAGTAGGTTTTCAATTTCAGATTTTTTAAATTTATTTTGAGCTCATAATTTCTGACTTTTACCCATTGGCTTCATTAATAAAACGTGGTATAGTTATCCACAAACGGAAAAGAGTTGTCTATGCAGACAATATTCTGTTTATTATATCTATTTTACAATGACTAAAATGGGAATATATCAAGTGTCAAAGTTCGTATGAGGAGGATTTGTATTTAATTCCATATACGATTGAGCTTCGATTTTAAAACTGAAATTTTCTTAATACATTTACTCTCCTAAGCAGCGCAGGTTTTGGCTGCAATTTTTAGAAAGCGAAACAAAATCTGGTTTCTATTCATAAAAGAATCCAAGCTTTTTTTGGAAAAGTTTTCTTTTCTGAACCTTTTTAGAAGAAATGCCATTTCGTGCTTACAATGACAGGAAATAATATTTCCCGAAGAAAGAGATATTCTATCTAACATTTTCGTTCGTCTATTCATTCCTTCATACTTTTTCAGCTAGAAAAAAATCTGATACATTTGATGAGAACATTAACCTTTGATTCTGACTCGACTGATAATTGAAGAAAAAACGTGCTTTTATTACACTTCTCCATCATGCTGTAAAAAAATGTTTGCGGGAATTCAATGAACGTTCTCTAACTACTGCTTTTATAATAGTTATGGTGGTTTGTTTTCAAAAAATTTAAAACGTTTTTCTTGCTGGTATTCTTATAAAAAACAAAATGTATTTCCTTCAAACAGTTTACTGGCAGTTTACTAAATTTTAATGCAAGTTATGTTTAGAGAACTAATGCTAAACCATGCTTCCTAAAATGCAAGGAACTGCAGGAACTTTAACTGAATTTAAAAAATAAAAAAAAGTTGTATTTGACACTATATCTTTTCACGGGAGATATAATTATTAGCATCTGAAGGAGTAGGTGCGATATACAAACTGTCCGGTTATGCCATTCACAGACTAAAGTTTCGCCCCTGTTATGGACTCATCAGCCTATAATAGGTAGTAACCGAGCTGGAGGTAGAATTCATCTGATTGAAGTTGATAATGCCAAAAAATTGATAGATGAAATAAATTCAGCACACCAGCAATAGTCGACAACCTTGGTGTAAAACTGCAGTCTTTGTGTGTCATAACTGTGATTTGGTATGTTGCACGTCGGTCTGATTTCGCCCAAGCGTAAGGGCTGTAACACTGCTTAATATAGAGGAGTTTTTTAAGCTAAAATTGGTCAACCAAGTGTAAGTGATTATTTTCTCAAAGTGGCCCAAAGTGGAGGGATAACTTCGAGGTAAGTAACTTCTTATAACTTCTGAGTAATTATAGAATACCTAATGAGTTTTTCTTCAACTGTATGCCAACACGTGCATTATTCCTATGAAGCAAATGCACCCACAGCTCGATCATAGTATCCTAAGACTGCAGTTTCGTTGTTATTGTGGACTCCTCAGTTAGGAATAGCCAATGATCGAGCTGGAGGCAAAAATCCTCTTATTGTAGCTAAGATTGCCAACAAACTAGTGAATTTATCTTACCAGCGAGCGTCCGCAAACCATGGTGTGGCTCAACTCGAAATTTGAAGGCAAAAGCTGGGTAATATGCAATGTACCCAGCAGTACATGTAATCTTAGCTACAATAAGAGGATCTTTGCCTCCAGCTCGATCATTGGCTATTCCTAACTGAGGAGTCCACAATAAGGACGAAACTGCAGTCTTAGGATGCTATGATCGAACTGTGGGTGCATTTGCTTCAGTTCTGCCTTAGCCCTGGCTTATGGGCGGTAAGTCATTGCACATTATTCCTATTCCAATATAAATGGGGTTCTTAAAATTAGAGACATTGTGCACAAAGTAACTCCGAATGAGTCTTCTATTTTTATCGAATATCGTTTGCATTTGTTATGAAACTATTAGCTGCATTTGTCGGGTGCAAAGTTTCTCATTATGCACTGACAATCAATAAAGCATGTAATGCGTGCAACTGCAGCTGCTACAGTAGCATTTATTACACGCTTTATTGATCGTAATCACGATGAGAGACTTAAAAGCCTTTTGCACAACACGAAATCTTTTCACACTAATGATACATACAACTCCAAACACCATTCTCACATGTTTATTTAAACGCCTTTAATCTCCTGCGCCGAAAAAGAAACGCTCAGCAAACTTAAACATATTAGCCTTTACCTTCAAATCTACTTCCAGCCATAATTCAAAATGGCCGAGTCTGCCCCGTTGTTTCGAAAAATGGAAAAGATATTTTTCACTCTGCAGATTATACAGTTGGAAATAGGAAGAGTATAATGCGCTTTCCGTGTACATCCCTCTAGTTGGAAGAGAGCTGTTGCCCGTTGTTCCGTCCCCACAACTTCTGCAGCAACGGCGCTTCGTAAAGGGATTAAGATAATCCCTCCTAGTGGGAAACTGGACTGATAAATATTGCAAAATGTTTTCTGTCATTTTAATCTTAGATGTAAGAAGACGGTATTTCGAGGATGAAGAGCTATTGCAGAGTGACACGGGACACAACAAGTAAATAGTTAAAATAGGACTGCTGTTTGAAATTCGGGCTTTGTCCTTGCGTCAGAATTTTATATTTGAAACAGATCGATGGACTAAGGAGGATTATAGTATAGACCAGGGACGCTGGGCCTAGGCTGCACTAAAGGAGGCTAGGGCTTCAAAGGGACTCATTTCAAATTGAAAATTCAACTGATTTTTTTTTTTTCGGAAATTACCGAGGAAACAAAATGCTGGTTTAAGAAATAATTAAACGACTTTGTTCTAAAAAGTTAAAGTTTAAAACATAGCAAATTAGCAAAAAACAACAACAGACACGAGTTTCAATGATGCAAGAACCCTCTTTTCAATGCAAAAAGTTTTACAAACTGAATTTTTGGAAAATGACTGATGAAGACGCTGATTATAAAGTGAGTAAATACCTTTGTTCTAAAAAGTTAGAGTTTGACATAGAAAAAATTCACAACAAAAAAAATGGAAAAAGCAGGGGAAAAAATAAAAAAGAAAAAGAAAGAGAGAGAGAAGAAAAATGGAAGTCACGGGACCAAACGACATAAGCTATGCTTTCACTGAACCACATCAGCTTGTAATGTTGAAAGTATATTGAAACTAAAAATCGAATTAAGTTTCAGTCAATACAGTTACATTTATCAACTTCAACACGAAGAGCTGATGTTATTCTATAAATGCATAGCTTCTGTCGGTCAGTCCCGAGGCAGCCACTTGTTTTTTTTCTTTAATAATAATAATAATAATAATAATTAACATATAGCTCTCCGATTGCGCCACGGAGTAGCGTAGGGCCGATTGCGCCACGGAGGTTTCGAGCAAGAGGAATTGTTAAGCGAGTTAACTTTGTTCTACTGCTACATTTTTCATTCATTGTCTGACAAGTTTAACTTGCATTTTATTATCAATTCTAAATAATAACTTTGAGTAAGAATAGCCTAGCTAGTGGAACGCTTTTTTTGTCATTTTATCCCAGTTTTCTTCCAATAGCAATGTGCAGTAAGAAGTACAGTTTCAAATTTAAGAAACTGTTTATAGTTCCTAAGATCGCCTTTTCCAATGCAAAACAATTTGAATCGCTAGATGGAAAGACATTCAACAAAGGTTTTTTGCTGCACTTGTTTTCATTGTCATGTTCTGAATTTAAAATTTAAAAAAATCCTCAACGAATGAAAATGTTTTAGAGAACTCACTTGTACTTGTGCACTAAAGTTTTAAAAACTAACTACTGATTGATTGTTTTCAATAACTAAGAGTCAATTCATCTTCAGAAACTTTGATTTTTAACATCTATGCCAATCCCAGTGCAAAGCAGGCCTTGAATGACTATATTTACATTACTTCTCCTTCCGTTTTCGCGTGATTTATTGTTTCAAATTTCTTCAAATGTAAACATCGTAATGTGACGTTCGAAACAGCGCCATTTTGGGAACGAGATAAGAGTCATTCACACTGCTGTATGAAATACGAGTTTTCTACTCTTTAGATACAGGACACCACATTCCATTATTGTGATGATGTGCTTTGTCTTGTTTCGAAAAAGAAAGAGGTCTATTTTCCGTAGACACAAAAATCTTATTTCCGGAAAACGTTGATATAAAAGTTGCTTATAGTAGGCCATTGTTTTTTTAAAATGGTGGATTAAAAGTATTCCCCTCCCATTTTTTTTAATAGCGGAGTTCTATAGAGCAACGTACAATGAACACTTCCAGTGAATGGCCACCTTATAATTAAAAAATAATAATAATAAGTTTTGAAAAATAAATTGAAACCTCAAATAAGTTTTGAGTATGTAGTGGTTGTACCTCATTTGGAATATCCCTAGCAGCATCATCTCATCGGCCGATGATCCAATATGTCTCATCGGCCAACAGAATCCGAGCAGCAAAATCCGATGAGAATACGATGAGATTTGGAGCAATTTACGAGCAGAACAGTCCCGTGCCGAGGAATTTCATCGGAAAACTTGATCGGAAGGATATCTTTTCCCGATGGAATATAGCTCGGCTTATTTTCATCGGGAAAGTTGATCGGAAGGATATCGCTTTCCGATGAAAAGTAGCTCATCGAAAACCGTGCTCGGATACTGATCGGAACGATGTCATCGTGCGTTACAGAATCAGTTTACGAGGAGTTTGTTGATCGGCCGAGCAAAATCCGATGAGTTGATGCTACTTGGGATGCTGCTCATTTTGGTCTCCTTATCTTGAGAAAGACAGTAATTCATTGGAAACTGTTCAAAGGAGGGCTACAAGGTTAGTGTATGGTCTTTCTAATTTAGAGTATAGCTCCTGGCTTAGAGGGCTTAATATGTATAGTCTTGATGAAAAGAGAGTCAGAGGAGACATGATTCAGTCATTTAAATTCATAAAAACGAAAGAAGTGACTGGTTTAAACTGTTGCATGGAAAGCAAGACCAGAGGAAAGTGTTTTAAACTATTCAAACCTCAAACTAACCAGGAAATTAGGAAGAATCACTATTTTCATAAGGCAGTGGGTCCTTGGAATAGCCTGCCGGAAGAGGTAGCAAGAAACAAGGGAGTGGATAGCTTTAAAAGTTCCATTAATCTTTATTGGGGACTATGCCAGTACTTACCTATCTGGGCCCTGAGCCTGTTGTTGGTAGTCAGATTTGTATTTGAAATGTTTTTCAAAGAATTCAATTGTGAATCAGTAGAATTAACTTTTTCTGCACATTTACAGAAAAAAATGACTATAAAATGATGTGTTTAACCACTGGTGCGTGTATGGGGGGGGGGGGGGGGTTCCTTCGCTGGGTTAGGGCATTTTTTCTAAATTTTTAACCCCCCTAAAACCTGGTGCAGATCCATAAAAGCTGTCCTAATTTTATAAAGATAATTACGTATATCATCAAAAGTGGTTTTACTGTCAAGTGACAAATTTTAGAATTTTTAACGACGCTATAAATTTTTGAAATTAAAAATTTGCTTAAGTGTTCATTCGTTGGTAGGTTTACCCAGCCTTCTTTCAAGCCCAATCATAACAAATTAAAAAATATAATATTCAGTTTTTTCCCTGGAAGATACGAACTATTATTTTAATTATATGTTCTGACAAATTTCTGTTATGGAAATTCAACTATTTCTCTACTTAAAATGTGCGAATATGAAGAATAAAATAACTTTCTTTCAGGACGGGTTGAACAAAAGGAATTCCTCTTTCTTATAATGGTTTAAAAAATAAATATTAAAAAACTTGTTTCCTTAAAGTTTTAGGAAAATGATACTCCCTTGTTTATTTGCAAGCTAATAAATTGCTTGTAAAAATGGTAAGAATAGAATTCAATTACTTGTTCATTCTATTTCTTCGATAATAATGCACAAAAACTTCTTCAGCATAAGCATTGGAAAAATGCAACCCCGTAGCCTGCTTTTAAAAATCGATGAGAAAAAATTACTTGGATGAACTGCTTTTCAAAACGGTTGAAAAGAATTCCGCTTCTTATTAGTAATTATACAAGTTTTACAGATAAATAACCTTAATTTTCTTATCTATAAGTAATTAAAAAATGAAATTTATATTTCTATTACTTTTGTGAGTTTTAACTTACTCCATAACAAATTTATAATTAAAAGTGGTATCAAATATATTTTGGGAGTATTGGTGTACTCATAATTCTGTTCTTGCCATTATAGATTAAAATCAATATTTAAGTGAAAAAAATATTAACTTCACAATTTTGATCAGAATTAATCGGAAATACGGATAAAGGTAGGGTAGAGGTAAACGAGAGTATACTGCTGTTTTCGCTAATATAATTAATTTCAGACATTTTACTGAACATTTACAACGACAAACTGTTTACTACTACAACATAAATATTTCAACAATTACTTTGCAAAGTGAGTGCCGCCCAGAAGAAAATAAATACCACCGTTCACTTCTTATTTACAGCCAATTAATTAATGCTTGGAGGAGATAAAAAAAAATTAACGCACAACATAGAAAAAAAAGGACGGAAGGGAGAAAAAATAGCAAAGATTCCGGGGAAAAAATAAGATTAGAAGCAATTGGTTTTGTCAGCGGAATTTTTAGTTTCTCATCCTTTATCTGTATCACTTCTGTGAGGAACTACGATTAGATTCTGTGCTACGGGGGGAATATTGGGTTGCATGCAATCGGACGACTCCGAGATTTCTATAGATTTAGTCTTAGCGTGGGAGCTATTTATATGGCCATTAAAGAATTCTCAGGGGGAGGAAATTTGTTTGGGATTTGCAAAGTTTTTAAGTTGTTTGGAAAAACTTAATTCCTCTTCATAATTAGTTTTCCTGCCGAAGATGTGGGGCTTTTTTCTTGCTAAAACATCAAACAACATTATTGAAAAATCGAAGCAACATTTTGCTGTGCCTGATTTTTTTTTTAAGTATATTTCCCATAGATAATGCCGCAACGTTGCGAGGTGTGTTGATGACTAAAAAAGTAGTTTTTTGATATAATAATAAATCTTGGAGAATTTAAATATTTTTTTTTTCTTTTGTAGCTTAGTGTTCTGCCTTAATGACACTTCAAGTATCTTAGTATTTTAAAAGAAATCTAGGTTTTGATGAATGAGATTTAGTATTGAAAATGACACTTTTCAGACCTTAATAAATCCATAATTAAAAGTGGTAGATTCATGAAATTTGGGGTTCTAAGCATTCATAGTATCAGATGTATAAAACCGCAATTAAAATTTTTTGAAGAGCTGGGGGAGGGGTATCAAAGGCCTCACTCTATTTTATTCTGATTTCTGAACTTGAGCGGCATACTGATATGTGTCTTGGTAAAAGATGCGTATAAAATAAACACAAAACCAGTTAAAACAAGACACATTTCATGAAAATTGATTATAAAGTTAAACGGTCAGACATGTTCATGAATTGGTTGTTGCACCACTTTTATTTACCCCTCCCCCTCCCCTCAAAACAAAATAGAAAATCCTAATGTGAAGACGATGTAGGTCTTAACATTATCTAAAAAGGTTATGTTTTCCAAAGATTTTGGAGAATGTGAATAAGATGTAAATGTTAGCATTCTCTATGAAGTTAGTGTTTTTTCACGATTTTTGGAGAATGTAATAACTTAATGAAAATCTTAATAAACTATCATTTCTAAATTGTATTCAATGACAAGTTCTTATGTTTTCCTTCAAACAAAAATTTTCGCAAAAAATGTAATATTGTGCTTTGACAAATTTGTAGTTCCATAGTTATGGTATTCAGCATACGGTACGGCTAGAAAATAAAAATGCAGCGTATAAAAATTAAGATTGTATGACTAGTAAAAGGACGTTTAAGCACGATTTTACTTTCAAAAATTCTTAATACCATTAAAAACTTGTATATGTTACACAGCAGTAATTGTGTGTATTCAAAAGTGAAATTATTAAAAGAATATATTCTGGAAAGATTTTTATGTTAACACTTGCATCGTCTTCACATTCTCCGAAAATCGTTGTAAAACATTACCTTTTCGGATAACGTTAACGCTTACATCTTCTTCATTCCCCAAAAATTGTGGAAAGACATTAACTTTTTGGAAAATGTTAACACATACATGGTCTTCACATTCTCCAAAAATAGTGGGAAAACATTGGTTATTTTTATCGCAAAGCACTATTTAAAAAAAAACGCTGAGCTGTTATTACCTAGCTGTAGTATTCACCCTACGATACAATTTTCACGTAATATATCAACATTAAAGATTTTGAAAATATTTAATATTATTCTAATAGTCTGTACTATCTGTAAAATTACAAGATTGCATTTATCAGAACCCAATTTCATGATAAAATAATTTGCAAATTTCACCCGATCCACCTCTTTTTACCTGCATAGAAATATGAACACATTAACCCAAACTAAAAACTAATATCTAGTTTTAATACAAAGATCCAGTTAATGGGTCGAAATGCAATTTGGCACCTATGTTTACATCGCCAAATCTGCCCTCCTTCAACAAAGCGCACCCATATCAGGAGCAAACAATAGAAAAAGGCGTGCAGCTATGTGTCCTCAATAGCTCTTTAAAGTCGATGCATGCAGCTGGACAAATTTTCCTCGTATGTTTGTATTGTCGCGCTACCTTATTAACTGGGGATGAGCGTCTGCGCCAGGTAACAGGTAGTTTTCTCTACTCGTAACAGGTTCGGAGTTTCGGGACAGTATTATGAAATTTTCTTGTTGGAGGAATGAATCATAGTTTTGTGCAGTGAACTCGGTATTTAGAAAAATGCTGCGACTTTGAAATGTTCTGTTGGGCGTTACTTTTAAGAAGATATGGATTCAAATTGAGCTTGAAATTGTGAGTTTGAAAGCATATTCAATTTCATTGTTTTAAGGAGAAATCAATAAAAACAATTAAAAACTCGAATTTACTGTCTAGTATTTAAGGCTCAAAAATACAAAAAGTTTAATTTCATGACTGTTTTTTTTTTTTAAGTTGAAGTTTAAAACCTCAGCAATTCTAAAATTGAGCTTTCGGAACGAACTAAGTTTCGTAAATATAATAGTTTCTTTTTTTAAAGGAATTTAACTCTTTTTTTTTTTTTTGTAGTTACGCAACATTGAATAGTTTTAAAGTTAACAATTTTAGACTCTGCAATTGTATCATACATATCATTCCTTACTGGTAAAAAAATACTCTTAATTAATAACTTCTGATATAAAGCTTTTTATTTTAAAGCGAAATCACGTTTTTGAATACATATGATAGAGAGTAATGGCATACATCTTTCCCGAGTAAACATTATCAAACGTTACTTTTGAAATTAAAACACTCTATATCTATTCAAAATTTTAATCTTAAAAGTTTGCTGCTTAAACGTAATACGATGAGAAAACGACCATGATTTATGCAGGATAACATACTTTGAAATCCAACTAAAGTAGGTACAACTTTCCAGCAACTACATCTCTTCTCTACTAATAATAAAGCTGAAGGTTTGTCTCTCTGTCTTTCCTTCTGTCTTTCCTTCTGTCTGTCTGTTACGCGCGTAGCGCCAAAACCGTTCGGTCGATTTTCATGCCACTTGGTACAAAATTAGTTTGTAGCATGTAGTTTTGCACCTCGAAGCGATTTTTCGAAAATTCCATTTCGTTCTTTTTCTATTCGAATTCTTAGCGGAAATTCGATAAAATAGGGAAGAAATATTTTATACACATTTTCAAGTCTTATGTCATTCGAAAGCTTGAAATTTTCTGCACAAAATGACGTTTTTTCGAAGTTTCTACGATCATCAGGAGAGCTGTAACAATTGTTTTTAGAATCCCGAAATTCAAGGCTTACCTTCAGTAAAGCAAGCCAAACGATTCTAAAATGGCTTTGCTCGCGAATAAAATTTGTTTGAAAATAGAGATGAAATGAATTATTTTATCAACGGAAATCAACTTTTCATGTTGTTACCATGGTTACGTTTTTATTTCGTTCTTTTTCCCTTAATAATTTTAAAAATGTATTTGTTTTTGTAACAATCCAAACTCCAAGCCTTATTAAAATTAGTCAAATGAAATATTAAAAACCGCGATAAGATGGCACCTGTCAATCAAATGAGAAATCGAGTCCTTTCCTTAAAATACAGGATACCATTCTAAATTTATCGTCTGCAAAACATATTTTACTTCATTATTAATTTATTTCAATATAAATTGCAGCAAATGGCTTGAGTGAACGAATTTAGCTTTTAATTTATCGTTTGCTGGTTGATCTTTGTCGATGTTTATTGTTTTTATTATCATTGTGAAGAATAATGCACGAAATTTCTATGACTAATACTTAAAATTTTTAGGATCAGTTGAGTTTAAAAGAAAAAATTGCTCCAAATATACTTTTGCAATGTGATTATTTATTGTTGGACTGTAATTTGCAGCAATAATTGCATTTAATAAATAATGAAAGACAATATTAAAAATTATTTTTTTGGCGACTTTTTTACAATTTGGCATTCAATTCTATTTCAGTATATTTACTTCTATCTTATTGCGATATTGCAACGTTCTTTCTAAAGTATGTCATTTCGGAAAATGTATTATTTTGTTTTTGAAGTTAGGAAAGAAAACTTTCTTCTTCTTTTAAACTTTGGTAAGATTTCTGTTGGTTTCTGTGAGCAACAAAATTTTTTTTATTTTTTCTTTTGGCTTATTTTTGTGCACCTATCTTTGGGGTTGCATTCGAATGTCCCCAAGGGGGTGATTTACCCCTTTTATGGGGTAATCAGGGCTTTCAATGCAGGCCAAAGTGATATGAATTGGCGCGACCACTTGGCGATATCTCGCCAAGCTTTTGGTCACCAAGTGTTTGACGCCAATTTGGCGACATATCGCCAAGTTGGCAATAAATTTAGCGAAAAAAAATTTTTTTGGGTTCAATTTGGCGCTATTGGCGATATTTTGCGAAAAATCTACTGAATGATGTTAAAATCGGCGATATTTAGGAGATTAATCATTGTAAAACATTTTTTTGCATTGTTTCGTGGCAAACTAGGGATGCAAATGTTTGAATTGTTATCTTACTCACTTCAAGCACTATTTTAGCACTTAAGGCATCTACTAAGAAATTTACACGTAAAAGGAAGTAGTGTAGGGTCCATACCAAATTTTTATATCATACTTTGAAGGAATTATAGTTGAATTATAACTAAAATAGAGTATTTTTTTCTGCTATATCATTTTTTTACAAATGAACTTTTAATTTTATACCACGGGCAAAGCCGTGCGGGTACCGCTAGTACGAAATAGTTCACCTATTGCTTATGTGTTAATACAAAACGAAACATGCATAATTGTAAGCATGTATGTAAATTATTCTATACTTCACTAAAAACCCTTAGTCTTATAGCACTTCTGCGAAATACAAATGCTTATCTTATTGTATAAAAAGACTTTTTGAATTCGCTGTATATATTTCTTTAAGTTAACACAATTGCTTTTCCTAATTAGTTTCGACAAGAGCAGCAATTACAATTTTGAATTCTCTGAATTATTATAGACTTTTATCAGGCCAATGACCTTTCGGAAGTTATCTGACTCGTGTTAGATTAGAGCACAAAAAAACTACAACGATTTCAAATTAAAACTCTTGCAAAACTTGTATCAGCAACACTTCAACATAAAATGCTCAAGCACAAATAAACATAGCAGTAGAAATTTCTGCAATCATTATGAAAATAGGGCTTTTCTGCAGCACATTTACACTTGCTGAATTAATAATTTTGCTTCCACTGTCTGCGATTCTCAGTAGTATTTCCCCAAAATTGTGGTCTAAAAGACTTCGTAAAAGGCGAAAGATGAAGCAAGAAAAGAACTGTTAAAATGTAGCACATTTATGAATTACGTGAAAGCGAAATATTTATCACTCGTCCGAAATTAATATGCGGTGCAAAAATAAGAATTAACGAGGAGTCAAAATTTAGGAATTCGTTAATGAAAGTGGTATGGAATTTCACAGCAACATATTCCAAACTAAGGATGCATTAACAAAAGAAAGAGTGTAAGAGGATTTTAGACATGCAAACCGAAGCAGGAGAATTAGAACAGAATTACTTTATACTGTTATGAAATATTTAATCCCTATTAGCGAGTAGATGAGACAAAACAATAGCAGCTCATCGAATTTAAAGAATAAACAAGGAGATAAAATGCTTGGCTTTGCAAAATATTCGAGTTTTAGCGTAATGAACCTATTTTACCATTCCTCCGAAAGAAATCCCTAATGACACGCATCTGTATGATGAACGAGGGAAAGTGCTGGCAAAATGGCGAGGAGGTTTAAAAATGATGAGTTGTGTTGAAGTCTTCCTTGCTGAAGTTTCCTGGTCCAATGTAAACAATGTTCAGAAAGAGAAAGCGTTGTGGCGACTAAATTCATCGCGTTCAATTCGTAAAAGTTCGGTTTTGAAATCTTTGTTTGCTAGCGAAATTCATTTAGAACATCTAATCTCGCTTGTAAATGTTGTTGATACATAAAACTTGGTATGCAGAAAGCATGGCTGAATTCAAGAGTTTGTTTTAAAAATATTACGATAATCTCAAATGATTCTCTTATTAATCTAGACGAAAATTTCCTCTAGAGATAATTTTAGTCTAAGCAAAGCAAATAATAAGTTTTTGTTACTTAATATTAGTGAACGTTACAAATATATTATATTTGGTATGTAGAACGTGTACTCAATTCAAACGCAAAGAAGTTGTTTAAAAATTTTCACGAGAACCTTAAACAATTCTCTTATTAATACAGGCGAAAAAAATCATGAAAGATAATTTTAATCTAAGTAGAGTAAATCGAAAATGTTTGTTACATTACATTAGTAAACGCTGCAATTCTATAAAATCCTGTATGTAGAAGGCGTACTCAATTCAAACGCACATAATTTGTTTTAAAAATCTTAGGAGAAGCTTAAACGATTATCTTATCAATAAAGATGAACATTTCCATTAGAAGTAATTTTAATTAAAGAAAATACAGGACCGTCATTTAGTGCGGTCAATTTTCTCCTCCCCTAACACTAGGCTGATATGATATACTGTTTGATTACCCGCTAGTAGTATGCTCTCTAAAATGAGACAGAATCATTATTAAAGTTCAGAAGTTATCTTCTGTTTTATTTCAAATACGGTACATTCTCAAATTCGGGTGCCAATATTTCGGAATGTTCAAAAATATGGACAATTTATTCGCTAACCATTGAAAAAAATTATAAATGAAGAAAAAAACTTATTTTAGGACTTGATATTGATATTTAGTTAAAGGTTGTGCATAAGTAAATCAGTCCGATTAAAAAAACATCGATGTAACGATAAGAACACTGCGATAAACCTTAAATATAGGGTGTTTAAGGGTTTGAAGGAATAGTTTTTCAATTCAAGGTGATAGATGCAAAAATATTTAAAAAAAGAAAAGTAAATGCAGTAAAATAAATCTATAAACACATTTAGAATGTCTGAAAATATCGAAATTCGCATAAAATAAAACTTTATAAAAACCAAGCAAAACTATGCCACACATAATTTAAAACGAATGGGTGCAAAAATAATAGCAACTACTTTGTAACTAAAGTGAACAGATTTTTCAAAAGAACGAAATTCTCAGAAAGATGTTTAGAAACTTCTGAGCCGAGAGACGTTATGACGAGTACATAAAAGAAATTTACCTTTAAAGATTTTTTACGTTAAAGTACTCACGGATGAAATTAATATAGTGTGTTTTAAACTAATATGGTAGAATAAAACTTACTAAACTTATTTCTGTAGTCTTTGTTGATTTTTTATGTAACAGAGGGAGGGTTTTAATAATCACTATTATTCCCAGGTAGCACAAAAAAGTTTGAACGTTTTATAAACGTTTTTAATCCATTGTCACAACGTTAATAACCATTTTACAACCTTTAAAAAACGAAATGTTCTACTTGGGTTAATATGAAAATTATTATAGTATAGATTTTAAAGTCTAAGATCTAATCTCGACGATACTTTATCGTTAAATTGCATGTGCTTTAGCTTAATACATAGTTAGAAAAATATTGTTTAATGAGCTTAAGATGAATGTAAAAGTTTGCTGAGACACTTTGTACATAGTTTCTGTAACAATGCATACGATTTTGCTACTTTTTACTGTTTAATTAAATATGAAATTAATTTTACAGATATATTAGGTTTAATTTTACAGTCTGAAACTTATTGTAAATTTTTAGAGATATTTAAAGAAGTCAGTGGTTAAGAAATGTAATTTAGAATCTTGATAATAAACCTATTGTGTGTTCCATTAAACTAGCTCTTAAAAAAAAATCAAATGCTGAAAAAAAAATCTTCCATTTGGCTCTAAATTATTTTCAAATAAATCGAGATGCTTGGTACAAAAAACCTATCATAAGTTGGAGAAATTTATTAAAGTAGTTGCTTGAACTCATAATTAAATATAATTAGAAGAAGAAGCAGATCATTTTATTTCGAAAATAGGTACAATTTTTAAAAATGAAAGAGTTGTAAATGAAAATATATCCCTTCAAAAACCATATTAAATCAGTCATATTTTCAATACCAAGTTATTATAATAAATCTTCAGATTTTCAATCTTAGGGGACGACGACCTTTTTATTAATGAAACAAATTTAAACAAATAGGCAATCCATAACAAAAATTTCACCATTCTTGAATAATAGCAGCATAAAGCAAAACCAACCAAAGCATTGGTCTTTTAAAAGTAATTTAATTAAATGCCGGCATTAAACTCATTAAAAGTGCTAGTTAATCTCTTTAATAGCCTCGAATATTTTCCATCTGCGCTTAATCTAAATGATTTACCGGTTCATCGGGTGGAAAGTCTCCGGCAGGAATATTCAGTCATCTTCCCTTAAATATTTTCCTCAAAGAAAACAACAATGGATGGAATTAAAAATGAAGTTCCCTGTTGTGAAATTAAACTTAATGAAATTAAATCAAATCTTTGCTAAGAGTTGGGAGTTTTATTTTTGCAGGAGTATGCAAATAGGGTTAAGACGTTTCTTAGTTCAGTTTAATTTTTGAAACATAAAAGTTGATAGCGTGAATAGTCGATATTTTTATAAAAGTGTAGATTTATTTTTTGAAAATTCTGCGAGATATTTGAAAAAAGTTATTTGCTTGAAAAATTGCTATTCTGTTAGCTAGTTAAAAAATATTAAAATGATGAAATGGTTCGAATGTTAAATTAAATAAATAAATAAACAGTGGCGGAAAAAATAAAAGTAACTTAAAGTCATAGTGAAATCAAATTGATTTCTTATGTTATTGCTCCACTAGAAATTTTCTATAGCAAAATTCATGCACAGAAGGCACTCAAATTCAGGCAACTTAGCTCAATAGTTCTTCATAGATTAATTTATAATTTTCAGAAGATCAGTCAAGCAAAATGTTTTCCCAAAATAGTCTCGGTTAATTTCAGAAATGTACAGCAAACCAAGGTTTGGAAGAGTAGCGTGACGTCCTCTATATCTTTAAAAAACTGAAATATTTTATTGGGTACGCCTTTCTCCGAACATGTCTTGATGTGCAACAATGAGTACAGAAAACACTTTTTTTTAAATTAAGGCAGTAAACTGCTTAATTTTTACTCGCACTTTGGACTGGTGTTGCAAAGAAATCAACTTTCATTCCTTGAAAATCGCATAAGCCTATAACTCTTTGAATAGTAACATATAGCAGAGTTCCGGCTATCCGCCCTTAGATTATCCGTCATATGTGTTATTCGCTGCACCAACAGCACATTCATAGTTTTTATTCAATTAATGAATGCAACAAAAATCGTTACAATATAGTCTTCCGAATGTTTTCAGGCATCAGTGAGTGCACGTCATTTTTTAATTATATGTCTCCGACAGGCGGAATCCCCAGGTGTCATTTAACTGAGAGTGAACGATGAATCAATGGCATTAATTAACTTTGTAAGTTCATTTTAGTATTTCATGTTTTTTCATTGATAAAACTTCCATATTATCCGCTAATGTAGTTTCTTATTCGCTTTCCTTCGGCCCATTTCTGGTGTATAACCATCGTTCCTCTGTACATAAGTTTCTGGCCGTGGTACCCCGATCGGTAGGGCGTCGGACTCGTGACCAGAGGGGCCCGGGTTCGATCAAAGATCTACCGTCTTAATTAATGGTGGCTGGGGGACGTTAAAAATGTCGTGGTCACAAAGTCCTCCAAGAGAAACGATACCTCTGGGTGTGCTGGGCCAAAGGTTTACTCGACCCTTGCTCTGGTTCAAAAAAAGAACAAAGCGCTTTTCAGGGCCCTATCCTGGTTAAACCACGAGTTGCGGTAGGTACGGGGGACACTGGAGTGTGTGATGTGTGATGTATATAAGTTTCAAAAAGCAAAAATACAAAAGTTTAAGTCTGTTTTTCGCTTGTATTAATAAATACTGTGGGAGTTTGAATTAAACTTAAGAAATTTACTGTTAATCTCGACTGGTTTTCTATCTAAAAGTCACAAAATAAGATAATATAAGTGGAACCCCCTACTCATCATTGTTTTAAGGAGGGCAGACCGAGCTCTATGTTATGTAATACATGTGATAGAGGTTCCCAAGCTGCCCACTTACCTCGGACATATCAAGTGGCTCATGATTAGCAGAGGCAGGAAGAAGCTATGCCAACTGAGCCTAGTGCTAAAGTAACCAACCTTCTCTTGATCATATTCTTGACCGTATGGGACTGTCTATACAGCAGGCCCGTCATTTCGGAGGGCAGGGGGGTCAATTGCCCTCCTCCCCCCCTGACTTTGGGAAATCAATGTATTGGCATATAAGTGGACGTGGCTTTTGCCACTTTTTGGTAAATTTTACATTATGTATGCACCTTTTGCCCCCCCCCCTGGAAAATTTCGAAATGACGTCCCTGCTATACAGTATCTTTATTCTGATCCTCTTGTATTGAATTTCCCTAGAGTGAACAACCTTTTGGATCTTATCCGACTTTGTTCAAAACTGGAGATACGTAACAACAGCAAGAGAGATATACCGCTCTAGAAAACCTTAATTTGTAGAACCTAATAATCTTCAAATAACTTTCTAAACATTTTTAAATGCTTCAAAGTTCGTAAATAAAACGAACTCTTTTTATTATTTCAATTTATTTCTATTATTTGCATAATTTACAATTGCAAGGTATTCGCACATTCATCCGAATAAAATTCAACAGCTATCATTTTCTCTATTAGCAAAAATGCAAATCGCTAACTCCAAGGTTTTTACAGACTTATTTTTACAGATTGATGTAAATGCATCAGAATGAAAACTTCTGGTTAACTCGAAGTTCGTACCGCTTTTCGCGAAGTTTAAAGCGATTATTTTGGGCTATTTTTACCATGTACGTGTCAATTATAGTTTATGTATTTTGCTCTTAGATTTCCAAGAAAATATTATTGGTTCTGAATAAAACATAGCTGCAAATCATTGTTTTTCGTAACGTGTATAAACAACTTTACTTCTAGTACTTCTATTGTGACTCGTTGATTGAAAACCTCAGAGAATGAGAATAACAATATTTTTTATTACTTTGTTATCGCCAGTTGGATATTATTTTGATATTAAATACAGACCTCTCTAAGTCAGAATAGTTAGTATTTCTATTGCTTTGCTCACAACGTTATTTGGAAAACATTTCATCAACATCTCCTATTTAAAGACGTTGTTAGACAATTTATCAAACAATACAAGAATTAAGTTTATATGCAATCAGAACTGCAGTCTTTAGATGGTGTAACCCAGTTGTCGGTATTTTGCATGTAGCTCTGCGTTAGCACAGGTTTGAGGGCTGTAACTTACTGTGTTAGAACTATGTTTTCCTATAGGTTTCATTGTCCTTAAAAAAATTAACATCAAGTTAAAAGTATTTCAGCATACTTTTATAAGAGAATAGCATACTTACAAAAAACCAGAGAAAACAAATCTGTTTCGCCACTTATTGTACAAGAAAACTCCAATATCTTATACGGTCCGTTTAAGTCTATTTATAGCAAAACCATTTTTAATATGGCTCAGTATTTCAATAAGAAAGAGCAAGCGATTTATTGGGGAGTTGCCCGGCGATATAAATTCTAAACAGAATAATGCATTATGCATTAGATTCTTCAATATCAAATCTACTCGGGAGGGGAATGTAAATGTCCCAAAACACAACATTCCTCGGGGTGAGAGCTGATCAAATCATCAGCGTATTTGTCCTGATAAAATGGTATAATAATATTTTTCAGGGATTACAAGTTCAGCCGACCTTATTTATACGAACACTGTAGATTTCCATTATAAAGACGACAAATGCACGTTGCGCGGGGATTCGGGGCTTGCCTGCCCCATTATTTTGACAGAGGGGATAGTCCCCTCTAATTTATTGGCAGTGAGGTGCATGGGTTCGTGTTATAGTTCGTTGGTTTGATGAATTCAGACAGAAGCACATGCGGTTCGATAATATGACATCGCTAGGGTCCGATAAAAACTGTAAAATCCAAGTAACCAGGAGAACTTTTTAGGTGCTGTCCAAAATATTTTCAACGTGGGATGGCTTGGTAAATAGTCGTTAAGGTATTTTTTTGTAGCCCAATTGTTATCGGGTATCAATTGGTCTCTTAAGGCCATTACTATATTTTAATTTAGCAAATTATTATAAAAATTTTTAAATGAATAAATGTAGCTGAGTTCAGGCCCCAGCCTTGGTTTTGGTGTAGTTAGGGAGCGGATCTTACTCTTTTCATCAAACCGAGGAGGTCATTTTACCATTCGAGAGAGGCGTGGAGGACATTACTAATTCCCATAAGATTCACTGCTTATCAACTAGTGTTGAAAAGAAAGTACCAATTAAAATTGAATGGAATTTTGAGCAAGTGTGATATACCTGTATATCACGTAAGTGACCAAATTCGTTAGACATCAAAATCCTTAATGTAGATTTATCTAATTTTATCCAATATAGAACAATTAGCTCTTAACCTTTGGGGAGATTCGTTATTCGTCTACCCCATTGTTTTGAGAATGAATTTCCCCTAGTTTATTGTCAGTGAAGAGCCAGGATTCGTATTATAGTTCGCCTGCCCGATGAATTCACAAAGAAACACGTGCGGTTCGATAGTATGATATTACTTATAATATGGTTCTCTCAAATTTCAAAACTTTCGAAACAGCTGCGCTTGAAATCAAAGTCCGAATTCAGTTTTTTATATAAATGGGATAATATTCTTACAAATCACATAAATGATCGAATTAGATAGGCATCAAAATTCTTTATGAAAATTTCACTTATTTTATCCAATGCGAAAGTTTTAAATTCTTAATCTTTCGGAGAATTCGGGGCTTGTCTACCCCATTATGTTTTCAGAAAGATACCCAAGTAGCATCAACTCATAGGATTTTGCTCGGCCGATCATCGAACTCCTCGTAAACTGATCTTGTAACGCACGATGACATCGTTCCGATCAGTATCCGAGCACGGTTTTGATGAGCTACTTTTCATCGGAAAGCGATATCCATCCGATCAACTTTCCCGATGAAAATAAGCCGAGCAACCAAAAGTGATACTAAATTCATCGGCGCGGGACTGCACTGCTCGTAAATTGCTCCAAATTTCATCGTATTTCGAGCAAAACTGATCGGATTTTGCTGCTCGGATTCTGTTTGACCGATGAGACATATTGGAGCAATCCCCGATGAGAACTCATTGAATCCGATCATCGGCTGATGAGAATTTCATCGGGTTTTGATGAATGGCAGATCATCGGCCGATGAGATTATGCTGCTAGGGTAGTCCCCTCTAATATATTCTCAATGAGAAACCTGGCTTCGTGTTATAGTTTGTCAATCTAATGAATTCAAATAAACCCTCCTAACATTTTCCACTCGCTTTTCTTTTAGTATAAACTGCAGCTGCACTCGTAATATGCAAAATAAACTATACAACTTATAACGAATTAATTCTTTTAATTCAATTTCCTTTAACTCTACAGCAATTATTTACTTGAATTCATCCATGACGATAGATGTCATATTATTTTGGAACAATATATACGGATCCGAGAGTTCTAACTGCCTGACACGTGAGTTAGAATAAGTGTAGGCTTGTGTTGGGCAGTTCCCAACACGTGAGTACGTTGTGTTATTTACACAATCGGGTCTGCCCCTGTAATCGAATTCAACTAGTTTATCGGAGAAATCAAGGTTTTAAAATAAATTCTACATAAAAAAAGTAATTTATATATTTGTAGAGTTCATCCTAATTGTACTGTTGCGACAAAAATATTTTAAGTAAAAATAAACTGTTACTGGCAATGATGATCTACCACCAATGTGCCACTGAATCACGGAGCACGTATGAGAAAACGTCTTTACATCAAGATAAAAACTTAATTTGGGAAAAATAAATAAATAAACAAATTAAAGAAATTGAGTATTAAAAAAGAGCACTCTAACTGGAATAAAAAGTGGCAGTTTGCATTTTTGATTGTGTTCTATCAATACCAGCTGAACAAATCTGGCTTGTTAAATGTTTACTTTAAGCTAAGCAAACAATGCGTACATCCAGTTCAACATCACCATAAGTGCAAATTCTTAATTTTTGGTTTTATGGTGGTACTTCAGTGCTAGCATATTAAACTTCGAAAGCAAAAACAAGCAATTAAGTTTAATATTACAACATACTTGCAGGTATGAAGTATGAAGTTCAACCCATACTCATGTTAGCACTGTATTGCTACCTTAAAACAAAAAATTATAATTATGCATTTATAATGATATTGAAATGGATGTGTGTGTATAATAGTTCGTAGAACATATCATGAAAAACATTACAAAATGATCAAATATCCTAAAATAGGCCTTTTCTTTCAAAAAAAAAAAGAAAGGAAAATCATAACATTTGTAATGTTTGATATTGCATGACATTTGTATCACTTATCAATGATGTAATTATTTGTTCGCAATGACGCTTCTTACTTTGCGATTGTGTCTACCAAAAAATACTGATAAACTTTTAATGGATAACACATTATTTTAAAATAAAATGACCGGAGCATTAAATTGAATGGTATGTAGCAAAGTTTTAATCGAGAGACGTTCTAACAATCCTTAAAACTTTGAAATTTATTAGAAATACTTGTGAAGGAATGCACTACATTGTACACTCGCTATAAAAATAATTTCAAAAGAGGGTAAAAAGACCCCGTTACATCAAGTGCAGATCAAGGGAACGGGCGACAGGGTCATGACCTCCTCTCCTCCTTTACGCGCTCAAAGGCAAATTGGGTTATGGGGACTTCAATTTGGATAAACGACTCTGGGAGAGTCCCGGAAACCTATATTTATGCCCCAATATTAACACTTATATCCCCCACCCTTGGTGCAGTCATATTTTAGTAATGACCCCCAACGAAACAGAAATTGCAATGTACTAGATAAAAATGATAAAAAGAACCATGCTGAGCAAATAAATTTCCTTGGAAAATCAAGGGTTATGTCCTTCCTTTCTTTTTTTACACGTTGTGGTATATGTAAAAAACAAAAAATATTGGTTTGTCAAACGTTTAATGAATAACAATCAATTAACACATACACTATAAAAAATAAATGCTGTTTTTACAGTATAATACAGCTAATTTTATAGTAATAAATTGCAAAAATTGCTATTTTTACAGTAACAAACTCTAAAATTACTAACTTTACAGTACTAAACTAAAATTGCTAATCTTACAGTTTATTACCGTGTATTTTACAGTTTTCAATTGGAACCTCGGCTGCCAGTATTATACTGTAAAAACAACAGTTCCTTTTTTTTCCGGTTTAGGCAGAGTTTGCAAAAGTATGATTTTTTTGTCACTACGCGTTAACTTTACGAACAATTTATTACTAAGAGTTCAATTAAAAGACTTTTTAATAAAGATAATCTAGATGAACTCTCCGAAAAAATTTTAGGTCTTAAAAGGAAATCAAAATTTAGACTCAATTTTTGAAAGTATATAGTGTAAATAGTTAATTAATGTTCCTAAGAAGAGTGTACTATATTATAAAATTTGTGAGGGAAAAGCGAATACATTTTGCTTTTATATTTCACGTCATACATTCGTCTGTTAACTGCTGCAAATGGAAAATTAAGACATTTTGAATGCGCTTTGATACGATATGAATTGCTTTTACTGATAAACAAAGGACCGGCACGGTCAATACAATTTCTGAAACAATTCAGAAAATTTCCTGAAAGAAATGTACTAATATAATTTTCTTGGTCAATTCCATGAATGTTTTCCCGCTGTTTAAAATACTCACAAACAAATACAGCATGCTAACAAGCAATAGTAAAACTGTTCTTCTTAAACGATATTGCCACAGTGCAGACTATTGCTAAGTTACGATTTGCTGTCCGTCAGTAAGGGTACACTTTTTTTTTTTTTTTTTTTTTTGAGTTTGAGAATACTTTGAAAGAAAAATTCTAAAACCCTGAAAATAATTATTTCTTTAAAAAGCAATATGCATTTTCCATTGACCTTAATTTACCAAATAAAAATTTACTTTTTTTGCTTCGATATTTTGAATACAGGCAGAATATAGCTTAAATAAGTATAGCTCTTTTCATTTATACCGAAATTTTTGCTTCGCGATATATGTCTTTACAAGAAGGAAAAATTTTCGGAAGAAGAAAAAAATGTTTTGCCCCTTCTTGAACCTTTCTAGGTTCTTGACGATTTTCCCCAGCAATTTGACATAGTTACGTAATATACCTATTGACGACAGTTTTCACCCTAGGAGTAAAAGTAAACTCAGCATATTCTCAGATATAAAGAAATCTTAAACCTTTCTTGAAAGTATTGCTTATTAAGTGAAGCAAAGCAGTTGACATTTAGCTCTGATTTGCTATTACATGAAAGAATAAGTCATTTAATTTTATGTTCCCTAGCCAGGATCCCGCTTGCAAAATTCAGTCCGATTGCTGAGCACTGTTAGATTTAGGAATATTTTCCTACAATCATATATAGTCACGCAATCTATATCTTGTCATTTCAGATTTTTTTTTTTTTTTTTGTCTAGCGAAAAAGAATTACCAGAAGCTCTCATTTCAATCACAATTACTTTGTTGTTAAATTCTGAAACTGAAGCTCAAAGTAAAATTTCTGTTTTACCCTATTTCAGGAAAAGTCAAAATTAAAAAAAAAAATTCAAACGTACATTTGTTTAGAAAACTCAACGATCATTTCGAAGGAGCGACTATGGGTTTGGTTTATTTTAGGAGCATTTTATGTGAAGATACAAAACTCGAAAGTAGATTTTGCAAGAAAAAACTTTTTACATTTCATGCTCATGAGAAATATGTACTATGCTTCAGAAATATTAGGCCCTTAATGATGTTTGTTTCTGAATTAGATAGATTTAGAAAGGAAATCTATATCGCTTGAGTTAAAGCGTTTGAACGATATATTATGGATCTATTTAATTTAGATTATTACCCTGTTTCAGGATTTTTGTAGTTCTGCTTCTTAAGAGAAACCATAAAACGACCTGGAGCAATAAAAAAGAAGTAAAGAAAACCATATATTTTTGCTTGAAACGCTAAAAAACGAGGGGTAGTAAAATCCGAAATTAAAAATTGAGAGATCACTAGTAACAAATGGTAAGAAAAGCTTTAATGAACTTTAGAGCAAGAGATGGTTATAGCACTGTCATATGCTGCTATAGAAAATGATTCAGAGAAACGTTTCTATGAAAACCTACCGAAGATGATAGTTTTGCACGTGTTTTGCTCAAAAGACTATAGATTGAAGTTACATTCCTTTACCATTCACTGCCTTATTTAATTTCTAAAATATACGAACAACTATCAATTGAATCGGCTAGTGTGATGACAAAACCGGTATACACCTCAGTCGATACTCTTAGATTCCGGACTCGGATTGAATTTAAAGAGTTTTAACTCGAGAGACGCAGTACTGCTCATAATATCTCCTCAGTGGTGATGATCTATGCTTATATTCATGGTCATAGAAGTATCGGAGCCCACAGTCAGCCTAATAACCAGCCACCAAGACTCCGGAATATAATTTATAGATCAGTGACCTGCTTCATAATGGTTGCAATTTTGATTCGTATTAAAAACCCCCAAGGACAATTTGAAAAACTTTTTTTTTTCTTTTAAAAAAGAAAAGCTTTCCTTTTTTTCATTTAGTCTCTAAAACATAGGAGAAACTATTCATTTAAACTGGTCGTATGCTAACCATTCCGGTTCGCCTCTGTCTCGGTAAGTTAAAATTTGATCTTCTTTATAAGGAGTTTTGACGCGAGAAGATGCAGAGCAACTCATCTCTTTCTAAGTGATGGTGTCACGGAATCCATACTGTGACTTATGGTCAGCAGGCACCTTGGTCGACATAATGCCAAGCGCCCAGACTTCAATATTTGGTTTAGATCATTGACCTGTATCATAATGGTTGCAATTTTTATTCTTGTTGAAAACCCACGAACGATTTGAAATTATTTTCTAAAAATGAAACAGAAGCTTTAATTTTTTTCCTTTAACTTCTAAACTTTAGGAACAACCATCTAACAATTTGTGATTACCACACCGGTCTAAATCTGATTCAGTACGTTTAGAATCTCGAAAAAGATCAAACTTATCGGAAGTATTAATGAGAAGATGCAGAACAAATCACCTATATCTCAATGATAGTGCTGATGGAATCCGTTCTCTGACTCATGGTCAGCGCGCAGCATGATCGACAATGACGAACCACCTTAACTCCAATATTTGGTTTAAATCATTGACCTACGTCATAGCTGTAGCAATTATGATTGTTTTTAAAAACCCGAAAAAGATTTGAAATTATTTTCTAAAAAAGAAACAAAAGCTTTCACTTTTCCCTATAACTTTTAACATATAGGAACAACCATTTAACAAATATGTGTGATTACCGCTCTACAGCTGACCCAGTACATTTTAAGTCTCGAATAGTATCAAACTTATCAGAAGTTTTAATGAAAAGGTGCAGAACAATTCACCTCTTCCTTAGTGATGGTGGAATCTCCAAGCTCTGACTCATGATTAGTGGGCACTAATGACCGAAATAATGACCAACCACCGTGACTCCTATGTTTGATTTAGATGATTGACCAGTGTCATAACGGTTGTAATTTTGATTATTTTTAGAAACCCAAGTACGATCTGAAATTATTTTCTAAAAAAGAAACATAAGTTTCTTTTTTTTTTTTTTTAGCTTCTAAAATATGGGAGCAATCATCTAACAAATCGGTCGCGTGATGATCAACTTGTGTGTTGCAACAACGCTTAGATTCCTGAATCGAATTAAAGTGATCTGGAGTTTCAAAGAGAAAATGTAGAACAAGTCCCCTTTTTTTCAGCGATGGTGTTGACGGAATCCATGCTCTGATTTATGGTTAGCAGGCCCCACAGCTATCATAATAACTAACCACCAAGACTAATATTTGGTTTAAATCATTAACCTGTGTCATAACGGTTGCAGTTTCAATTCCTATTACAACCCGAGAACGATCTGAAACTATTTTCCTAAAAAAGAAAGAAATACTTTCATATTTTCGTTTAACTACTAAAATATAGGATCTAACAAATCTGGTTGTGTGATACCGCCTCGGTCCATATCTAATTCTTCACGTTTGGAGTACCAAACTTAAGAGGAGTTTTAAAGAGAAGATGCAGAAGAACTCATCTCTTCCTCAGTGATGGTGATGACGGAAAACCATACTCTGACTCCTGGTCAGCGTTCACCATGGTCGAAATAATAACCAACCACCTAGACTCCAATATTTCGTTTAGATGATTGACCAATGTCATAACGGTTGCAATTTGGATCATTTTTAAAAACCCAAGAACGATTTACAATTATTTTACAAAAAAGACGTAAACGTTTCCTTCTTTTTTGTTTAGCTACTAAAATATCGGAACAACCACATAACAAATCGGTCGTGTGATGATCAGTCGTATGTGTAGTACGCTTAGGGTCCCGAATCGGAGCAAACTTATCTGGAGTATTTAATGAGAAGATGCATAAGAACTCACCTCTTCCTCAGTGATGGTGCTGACGGAATCCATGCTCTGACTCATGGTCATCGAAGTATCGGACACCGCGGTCGACATAATGACCGGCCGCCTAGACTCCAGTATTACCGGAATGACTGGGCAGTTGGGGGGACGACTCGGACACTGCTGGACTAGGATCGTCTTCTCCGCTCGGACAGAGTCCGCCAAAAGGAAATGAACTACCAGAGTTCGCAACTCGATCAATCTGTCATCAACATAGATTTGTGACAGTTAAATCTCTTCTCTGCAAAGTGACCGCGCTCTCAATGTGCCGTCGCAACAGAAGAGAGAGAGAAAGCGAGAGAGAAAGAGAGAGAGCGCTGGGACCAGTGAGTGATACAGAGCGAGTAAAGCTCGTTACCTGTTCAGTATGTTACCTGGCCGTATGTGTCTACCTTTTGTTGTTCCCACGCGGCGGTGCTACACGCCGCTCCCTCCCCTCGCACGAGGAGGAAGTGACGTAACGCACGTGATCGTCCTCCTCCTCTCCTCTCCTCCGCCACCGCCCCTCTACCTGAGAAGGAAGAGCCGCCACGGGAGTGAGGAGGAGACTTACCTTTGTGGAGAGGGGAGCGCCGTGCTTGGCAGTGTAGCACACTATTTGGCGACGTTTGCTTTTTTAACGATTATTGTAGGTCACGGCTTTGCTGCTGAACACCTGCTTGTGTTTACGTGCTGGATTTTGAACTTGAGGGGGAAAAAAGGTGATTTACCCGCTCTGTTGAAATTTATATTATAAAACTGGAGCAAAAACAGGAACCCGTTTAAAATATTTTCAAATTTCAAAGGGGAATTTTAAGGTTCACCCTAAATGTTTTTTTTTTTTTCAGAAATAAGAAACAAATAAATGAAAAGCACCGAACTCACATTTTCTCTTAAAAGATTTTCATCCCATGTTTCAGTTTTAATTAATCTTAAATTATCATATCATATTTCTTCCTTCTCCCAAGTGTCATGGAACTTCTCCGTCACAGCCTCTCTATTTTTTAACCTCAAAGTAGGATAATAGGATTTTTTTCTTTTTTGTATTATAATTGTCGATTCGATTTAAAAAGTAAGAAAAGGAACAATCTTCGTTCAGTAAAAAAAAAAAGAGAGAGAGAAAGAGAAATAGCTATCTTGAATTAAAAAAAAAAAAAATCGAAAGATATCACTAAAGCCCGGAACAAAGTTGAGAAACTGTAAACGTTTGCTTAACTAAAAAAAAAAGAATGTTGACGATTCAAGAAGCGTTAACAATCGAAAAAATCTATAATTCAATGCTAAAATTTGATGAAATAAAATTAATAAGTACTAAGTCAGTTATTATCATTTGAAAGTACCATACGATGATAGAATTTCAATTAACTCTTGGAGAGTAATGTCATAAATCTTAATAAATAATATTTAAACAATTGATCTTTTAACCCAGTATCAGAAATAAAGAAGCTATTAGTTTTTTTTTTTTTTTTTTTGGATAGCTCTTATCTATCCCGCGCATGATTCGATGCGTTCCTAATCTTCTCATTTTTACCGAAAAATTTTAAATTAAAGCATTTGCTTAAAATTTTCACTATAGTTGCCAAAAAAAGAAGAAACAAATTTACAACTAAATTATAAAGCAAAAGCATCCTAAACCACAATTTTCCTATTTGAATAAATTAAAAGAATCATGCTGCAAAATGATACCTATAACACAAACATAATACAAACCAGAATAAAACCTTAGATTTTCATTCTCATAAAATCCAAAACAGTGTTCATTGCCCCCCCCCCCTTTTTTTTAAAGTTCTACAAACTACTTTACATGGTTTTGCTGCTATAATCAGATCATTTGCTGCTATAATTTGTAGATTTACTCTGCGTGTGTTCTTTTTTTTTTTTCTTTTTTTTATATATATATATATCATTTATAAACAATTATCAAAAATTTTTAGACTATAAAGCTGCTTTAATAAAATTTGATTGCGTTATTGAAAAAAAATTTGAAATAATTTTGATTTTAATGTTCTAGTATTTGCTTTAAAATTTTCGTTAAAATTTTATTTTTTTTTCTGTATCTAATTGTTTTGAAGCTGTAAAGGAGAGAAATGGATTTTGCACTGATGTTTCGAATGCAAACATTATTGAAAAAGCAACTAAAAAGGTACGGATGTATCGTTCAGGATTTTAAATATTGCTCCACTTTTTTTGTTATCATATTAGAATCTTCCCTTAACATTGCGTTAGACTTAATTTCTTTGAATGTCCATGCCATAGAATGCTATTCTATATTTTAACAGTTATAGTATTGCATACCTTTCACAATATTATCGTATTCAGGAAGCTATTTATGTTTTTACAGTTACTCACTAAATATCGTAAGAGATAAATTCTAGTAAACCGAATCCTTTTAAAATTTAAATAATAATACAATCATCAAATAATTTTTATTAAAGTAAGAAACGTGCCCAAGGCTATTCAATAATGACATGTACTTTTCAGCAAGAATTGTAATATTAAAAATAAAGAAATTTAAAACTTTATTTTACGTTAACAAAGTGAAAATACATTAAATAAACTAAATGAAGACGCTGAAAATCTTTAATGCAAAAAACCTCTAAAAATACAAATCATTTAAAAAATTAATTATGTAAAGGTATCTTAAAATAAGTGTTTAACGTTCGATAATATTAAGGAAATGCAAAAGTAGTCCTTAGCTCTTTTGAAAACAAAATAATACCAATTGCCAAAGAATATTAAATATGAAACAACTATGCAAATCTTTAAGCAAGCGAAATGATTTTGAATTTATGCAAACCAATACGCTTTGTTCTGCTGTGAAAAGACAAGATCATTGCAGACCACACATTGGCTAAATTTATAATGCAATTTTTTATGTAAAAGATATGGGGCAAAGTGAAATGGTAACACATTTACTTTCTGGTGTTTTGACTAGTATTACAACTAGTATTTTAACTGTGGGTTAACACATGCTGTCTAATTCTATCAGGCCAAAGAAACCTCTGAAGAATCATACATATGTAAAATAATATCGAATTTTTCAAAAATTGATACTGATATCGGAATATTTTGTTGCTCGTCAAAAAATTATTTTTGTTATTATAAAATGATAAAGGACTTGATGTTAACCTTTCCAAAATTTATTTGACACAATTATATTCGATGCAGTTTTTATTTGTTGTAAATGGAGAGCTCTCTCCCCCCCCCCTTTTTTTTGTTTGATCAGTCTTGGCGCTAACAAACTTTACGACATAACGTTATATTTTACTTTTTAGTTCATATTGTTACAAAAGCGTGTCTTTTCAGTTTTTTAAACTATTAGTCTATTTTTTATGCTTTTAACTTTTACGAGAAAGAGGAGTGAAAAATTATACAGACACACATGTAAAATATTTCACATTTCACTCCAGTATATGTAATACTCTACCCAACTATACAATGCTCTCTTTCTTCCTACACAAAGCGAAAAAAACATTTCCATTAATTATACATGCTCCAAAACAACTGAAAAATCCAAAAAACCAGGAGGGAGCTGTATTATTTACAAAAGCGTCCGAAGCAGCTTCGTATGGCTATAAAATGGGTAATATTCGCGGTTCAACTACAAATAAAACGAAAATTTCGGCACCCGGCGCGGTAATAAACATTTCATCGTTGCGCGCCGGGCCCTTACGCCGCTACTTTTATGCTTTGTCTGAACACAAGTGCTTAACCATCTTCTATTCGAAAAATATTTCATTCGTTACTCCTCGGAGGAGAACATGGGGCTCTGTCATGCATACCGCTAAAAAAGAAAATGCTCCCAAATAACAGCTTGAGAGAAATTCGTTTTTATTGGTGTGTGTGTGTATTTTTCTCAAATTTTGAGGAGCTACACATTCTTAAAATGAGCTTTTGAAAAATGAACAGCGTCTGTAACATTTACAAGGTAATGTCGTTTATTTTTGTTAAAGCTGGTGTACGCAAGGCAATGGTAGTTACTTTTCTAGCAATTGAAGCTTTTTTTCAACAGCATTGCATTTTACAAAATGGCACACGTTTTCGGGAGTAACATATTTTATTATTTTTTATTCATCTAGGATAGGAAGACATATTGTTGTAAGTGTATAAAATTACTTTATACAAAGGAAAATTATTAAGCAGTATAATTTAGAAAACTAATAAAACCATTTTGTTCAAAAAAGCCTTTTAGTTCTTTTTTCCTCTAAGTATCCAACTTTTGAAGTCAAAATTTAACACGTTTAAATCTTTTTTATGCACTCAAAATTAGAAATAATAAAACCTGGTACCTTCATGAAGTAATACGCCACATGCAACTTAAATTTTTAAATGTAAACTCTCTTTTTGCATCAATGTAACTTATTTTTTAAAATGAAATTCTAGTATTTAGCTAGCCGAATATCACTGACTAGTAAAAATATTTTTCTTTCAACATCATAAAAGGCCTTTTAAATCCATTATTGTTACACAAAATAAAACATTTTCCTAAAGTTTCAAATAAATAATGTCATAATGTCATGTAACTTTCTGATTATTCGCGAGGAAAAAAAAACTTTTAAATTTACGAAAAAACGGTCGTCTTTTCTCAAACATTAATTTAAATCACCTTTGAACATACTATTTCGATTTGAAACATTTCATCTCTAAGTTAAATATTGAAATTTGTCATTAAATGCATTAATACTATTAAAGTCAGGGCAAATTGGTAAAACTGTGTGTGTATTATTTTGTGGAGAAAAAATAAAGACTCCATGAAACTTATACTTATATCTGAAATAAGATATCTCTCGAAAGGGAAAATACTTCTGGAGCTTTAATATTTTAAATAGTTTTTACTCTACAAACTTGGAGTGAAAAATATGTTCTCTTGTGCTTGAAAAATCTGCCCATACAATTGATGGTAAAGCATTCGTGAGTTTTTTTTTTTTTTTCTTTTTAATAAATATCTTTGAAGAACTGAATGTATTAAACAACCTATATCAATTCACAAAAGTAATAAATTTATGTGAAAAAAAATTACAACATTTTTAAAACTATTTCATTGGTTCCAGAAGCGTGAAGTTACTGATACCGCTATACTTGTTACTTGTTACAGTCAATTCCCTCAAAAATTCAACGGGGAGCCTATAACAAAAATCTTTTATGCGAAAGAATTTTTCAGCTTGGATATGCAAGTGACAGCATCATCTAAAGATATTGAAGCTATGCCATACCAAGAATAATTCACAAATTTAAAATTGAGTTAGTTAAAATTTCATTTAATATGAAAGGTATGATATCATCGGTTTTCGAGAAACTGAGAACTAATTTGCCATAATAGCAAGAAAGAACTATCTTCACTTTTACCGTCTTTATATTTAAACTAGCAGAACCCGACAGACGTTGTTCTGCCTAGATGTATATTTCGTCTCCACATGGTGTTTGGATGCAAAAATCTATAAAGCGTTGTTGAAAATAGGCATGAAAGATTTTAAAAATTCTCCTTTAAAACTATGTCTTGTAGAGTTGGAAAACACAGATGTCTACTTCTTAAAAAGTGAAAAAAAAAAACCCCGTTAAGATAATGGCGGACTTGTTCAAATTTTGCAATGTAAAGATGCAAATGATACTTAAACTTGAAAGTACCCGAAGAAAGTTCTCGAATCAGAAAAAAATTAATCTTCCATATCCATCATTATTTATAGTAACTTCTCTTGCTGGTTAAATTTTTATATCTCTTTCTTTAAACCCTTTTTATAAAGATATCTTCTGATAAAGTTATTCAATGTTCAGAAAGTCTATTCAATAAAAAAGTTCATTTTCCTTTAAAACTATAAAACTATGTTCTGTAGAGTTGGGAAACACAGATGTCCACTTCTTAAAAAGGTAATAAAGTCACTTAGAAGGCTAAACTAAGCTTAACAACAATGGCGGACTTGTTGAAATTTTGCAATGTAAAGATGCAAATGATACTTAAACTTGACAGTACTTGAAGAAACTTCTTAAAACAGAATAGTTACACATCCTTTTGAATAAGAAAAAAAGCATGGAGGAATGGTTGTACTTTAGTAATTTGATGGCATAAGCTATTGGGAAATACTCGTCCATACTCTCAACCGTTTGAAAATTAAGTAACAACATATCTAATGCGAAGAAATGAGTTCCATAAATTTTGCACGTGTGGCGGTTAATGACAAATATTACGGACATGAAAAAGCAAATACCTTAAAAAATATGGTAGCATTTGAGTACTGTCATGCAATAATATGTTTGTCTGAGAAAGAAACATATTTAATCAGGTATTTATCATACACAAATAATTTTTTTCTACTCTCGAAAACAAAAATAGTTGTGTAGCAACGCGCCTTGTAAAATTTCAATTATTGAAGGTTCTTGGCGCTATTTAAAAAGTCGCCAATTTGGTAGCTAATTTGGGATACCCTGGATAATTCTGAGCCCCTATCCCTTCCATAAATAAAGAAACTTACGTATTATCACTTTTGTGAAAGAAAAATTGTCGCCAAATGTTGAGGTATTCTCTATGAAGCTGATTACTTTTTGGCAATCTGAAATCAATTTGAATATTATATTTGGTGCTAAATGTACACCATTCCGTAAGGCGTTAAAATAATTTCCAACATTGCGGTATATCATAGCAAATAGTATGGACATGAAAACAAACTATTGATTGGATGCAATACACCACCAACTTGGCTATTTCGTATTCCATGCTGATGAGAGCATAATAAGCTCGAAACAGCTGTCCATGGATCGAAATAGCCGAGTTGGTGGTGTATTGCATGTTTCTGCCTTAGCCTTTGCTTAGGAACGGTTAATCACTGCTTTATATTGATTGGATGTTTGGCGAGAAAATATAGTAACATACTTTGATTGAAAACAGCAATAGGTATAAAGAACAAAATAGTGTTCGGCTGGAAAATAATGCATGACATCTAAGCCTCTACAAATCTAAAGGAGTTCCGAAACATGAAACTGAATCTCATTTGTTTTTAAAAAAAGATCAATCTGTTAATCAAATACCTTTTTTATCATTTATACTTGAGATAGTTATTGGGAAAACTTCCATTATTGAGGGCTCTTGGCGCTATTTAAAAGATCGCCAAATTTACGGTAGCAAGCAATTCCAACTATCTGCCAGAGAGTTGAGTTGATACGCTAAATACTCGATTGGATTGATGAAAGCCTTCGAAAATGGAGTTTTAAATTGAAATTACAAAGACAGACTCAGGTCTAAAATTGAAATAAGAAAATAACTACCCATCGGATTTTGTTGAAACTGGTCTCTAAACCTTCCCAGTACAAAAAGGAACAAACGGTGAAAATTGCAGCCAAATCTCCCGAGCAGTTTCTGAGATCTTAGGGAACACACACACACACACACACACACACACACACACATATACACATTTACCAACATTCATTTTTATATATATAGATGAATACAGATTTAGTACCATGAATGATATGTTCCTAAAACTGGAGATTCATCAAAGCAACGGAAAACTTGAAACAAAAACCAATAGTATTAGATCCTGACTTAAAAATCTCTTTGCTGCAAGCTTAATGTATCGAAAATATAAATAAATATTTGCTTATAAATTTAATAGTTTGAATGACAACATGGCGTTTAAACATGTACTTGCATTGCAGTTTTCTAATGTTTGGAAAATGTAATCATTGATTACTCAATTATCTCCTACTGATCTCTTTCAAAAACCTATCCTTCAAATTTTTTAGTGAACATTTTAATTTCTAACATAAAAAATTGTATATATTTAAGGAAAACTTAAAATTTTAAAGAAAATTAGGACTGGTACAACACAAAAAAATGGAAAAATAGACTTTTTTTAATAATAAAATAAAATTATTTTGGAAAAAAATACAACCGAATTTAGTTGAAAATTAAGTAAAAAATAAAAGTAAAAAATAATTTTTTTCTTTGACCACCATCGAAACTACTTTAAAACATAAGTTTTGAAGTCGGCGCAAAAACAATATATAGAATCATATGCAACTACAATTCAACTATATAAAGTTTAATGGATCCATCTTCTTTAAGAGCATTCGCATACATTTCAATCATTACCACACATTCGTGTTATGGTACAAATATTCTGCTTTTAATTTTCAATGGTTTCTCTGAAAAATGTTGATCAAAGAAAAAAATTATTTTTTTACTTTTTAGAGCAATTTCCAACTGAAGTCGGTTCTATTTTTTTCCAAAATTATTTTATTCTTTTTAGTGTAAGTGTACTTATGAAATAAGGTAATGTTTCCATTACGAAACTTCACCTAATTTTCTTAAGTAAATAATCCATAAAATAAACTGTGAAAAAAAAAGGAAGAAACTATCAACGCGTCTAAAATTTTAAACAATTGACGCTAAAAAATAATCTTTGTTATTCTCTGGTGTTTATTTGTGTACTAGTTTAATCAAAGTCATTTAAATATCAACAGCTTTTCAACTAATTTATATTTCAAAGCAATTCTAGTGTCTCGTTGTTCATAAGATTTTAACACATACTACATACGTTGCCCGCTAATTAGTTTCATGTTTGATTTAGTTAAGCCTTCATTTAAGGCAGGAATTCAAGTGAAACAGGCGATCGCAAATTGCGATCGCCGAGGAGATCGCCGACTGCTTGTGAGTTCTTATTGGCTCCACCACCATTGCAATCGCAAATTTCCAAATTTGGATAAGTTGCAATCGCTATAAATGCTAATCGCTAGAATGCAACTTAACTTGGCACTGACGTCACTACGGGTGGAGCCAGTAAGAGCTCACAAGCAGTCAGCGATCTCCTCTTATTCACCAAGTAGGCTGTGACGTTTTATCTAGCTCGTTTTTCATAGGCAAACGTCACGCAAACGTCTCGCTGACGTCACGATGTTTTTGTCAAGAAACGTTCTAATGTAATTCGACTTCCAGTAGCGATTGCAATTTGCTATCGCTTGTTTCACTTGAATTCCTGCCTAAAATTTTCATTATCATTATTATTACAGTTTCATATCAACCACGTTATGTAATAATGGATTTCATATTTAATCATTTAGGACAAATCGCTTTAAATTCGTCTACTTCTTAATATTTCATACTTACTCCACAGAAGCCTTGGTTCAAAATTTTCATCATGATTACAATTAATATTGCTGTTGCGAGGGAACAAATTTTTGCAACAATGGATTGAAAATTTAATCATTTAATGGGGAAATGACATGAAATTTACTGTTTTCCGTAATAACTTTTTTCTAGTGAACAAATATCGTCATATGAGTACATGGTATCTAAGTTACATCATCTCCTATCGATTAAAAAAAAATTGTCCAAATCGGTTCAGTAGATCAGATGTTATGTGCGAACAAACAAAAAAAAATGTATACGCTTTGAATTGATAACCTCCTCCTTTGTTGAAGTCGGTTAAAAATCATTATAATCATACTTATTAAACAAAGAAGAAAAGTTCCAATATAGAAACAAGCAAGAAAACAATAGTTTTCTTTTCTTTTTTATCGAAATATTTGTCCATGGGTATTATGCATGCCTAAGTATAAGTTCAAGCATAATTTAGTAGAAATTCAAGCATAACAAATGAGAATTTCATTGCTTTATAAAAGTCCTAAAAGTTCACCAGTTTCAACACACACGAATAATTCTCCCATCAACGACCAGGCTCATAGACTGACCAGAGTCAAGTAGCGCGGCATTTAATTCCTAATTCTACAATTCCATCAGCAGCTGCAGCTATAATCAAAATGGCCGAACTCGCGATCATATCACTTCATTTCCTACCTTCCACCACTCATGACTCGGCGTTTGAAAAGAGAGCAGAGTGACCAGGCCAGTATTACTCCGACTGTTAATGGCAACATGCACATCGTAGTAAATCGGACGCCCTGGGGATTGGAGGAGGGTGTCGTTAGCGAGAGAAGACCACGCTCGAAGAATCTTTAATCGCATTCATATGCAGCGTGGACAGGACGCTTGTTTGGAACTGCTGACGGCCTCGTACACTTTCAGATTGAAAAGCTTTGCATCGATGATTAAGCTTAAGCCGTTTCTGCTTCGCTACAAAGGTCTTCTGTGTTATTAGCATGTATTTTAGAAAGATCGCAGCTCATTTAGTTATTAATATATTTATACATACATACATATACATACATATATATACATACATACATACATATACATACATACATACATACATACATACATACATATATACATACATACATACATACATACATACACGTATATAAATTACTTTCTACACATGAATAAGTAAATAATACAAAATAATTGGCTAGAGGGGGAAAGGTATACTATTTCACACTTTTTTAATCTTTAATCAATGTTAAATTATGCATTACTAAAATGTAGAAATTACCGCTATTTGCTTGAAAATTATTTTTCATAACCATGCTTTCAAAAATCCCAAGGAGAGCTATATGTCTTGCTTTCGTAAAACAAGGTTGGTTTATAACGTAAAAGTAATTTCCATCCACTTTTTTACCTTAATTTGAAAGAATTATAAAACATAGTAAGTGGTGATGTACAATAGTCTGGTTTTATAAAAGCTGGTAGGTGTCTATTAAAAAAAAAGTGGGAAAAAATAGCGACTGTGTCAGACAGTTGATATTCTATACATCTCTCCCGATTCTTTTCATTTCGTCTTCGGATAAGTACTGAAATAATTAGCTAACTTCTATTACCTTTTTTTCATATTAATAGGATATTAATGGTTCATACAAACATTCTTTTTTGATCAATGATGTTTTATACTCAATAAGATGTGGTTTTGCTTAACCTGCAAGTTCTATTTTTGCTCTGACCAGCTACATTGCACAGCTAGGTATCATCAAAATGTGGTATCCAGCTTTTATTATTTTAGTTTCTTTCGTGTTATTGATCAGTGGAATATCTGGCCGGGTGTGTGTCTGTCTAAAAATTGAAATGTGGAAAGATTTTTAAATAAATCTTAAATTACTCTTGGTAAAAATTAAGTAAATTTGCTAGCATTTTTTTACAGGTTATTAGTAAATAATCGGTAAAATAAAAAGTTCGAATCATTAAGTAAGCATGGACCATGAGACGGGAAAAAAAATGTTGCGTTTTGATGGGACAGTTGGACAAATCAATAGACCTTCGGGAAGCAGATGGATTTGAATAAACCTTAAAGGTTTTGTTAGCAGTTTCTTGAGAACTTGAATGTACATTTAAGACAATAACTATTTTCTTTTCGTGTTTCAAAGCCTATATCTTATGAATAAAAGTATAAACTATTGCCACGCAAACAATTATCGCTTAATATGAGTCATTTTTTAGTTTCTTAACCGAGCTTTTCTCGACAATATTAATTAGTGGACCTTTCCCTGGTAGCACAAAAAACGTTTAAACGTTTTATAAACGTTTTTAATCGGTTGTTACAACGTTAATAACCATTTTACAACCTTTAAAAAACGAAGTGTGCTACTTGGGTTGTGAAATTTAATACTGTGTTTTTTGATTGCTTTATTCCAAACGTATTAATCGGTATTGTAACAAGAAGCGGAAAATTTTATAATTTGACTCTCCATTCGAATCACTATGAAGATTTGGGGTGCCATTGCCGCGAGAGGTTGAACTTCTTTATTTACTTTTAAGACAACACAAGAAAGATTTGCAACACAAAGACAAAAAATAACACCCAGTACACCGGCGGGAATCGAATCCGCGAGCTCTTACTTTCAAGGCAAAACTTCTACTTCTGAGCCACAAAGGCAGGCCCATCATTTAGGGGGGGGGGGGCAGGGGGGTCACTTGCCCCCTGACTTTGGGAAATCAATGTGTTGGCATATAAGTGGGCGTGGTTTTTGCCACTTTTTGGCAAATTTTACATTGTGTATTCACCCCTTGCCCCCCCCCCCCCTGGAAAATTTCAAAGTGACGTCCCTGCACCGAGGCCCTTATCCATCAGTTAAAATGTGTTAAACCTAATATAAGTCGGAAAATGGGTTTGGATAATTAAAACAGAAAATTAAGCTCAATTCTGAATGGAAATTTTTTTCTCCACTACGATACTTCCCTGCCCTTGCACAAGGAAGTATAAAATATAAAATAAAACCAGTAATGATTTTCATGCTTGTTCTTTGTTAGTGTTGAATAGGCAATTATTTTATGGAATTTCTATTTTTAAGTACTAAATGCTAAATTAAAGTGTAAATAAACAAGTGTTGCATAAAAAAAGGGCTTTTTAAATGGAGGACTTTTTTATGCACTCTAATACATTCATTCAACAAATGTGTGAACTGTCTTCAACTAAGATACAAAGGAAGCTCTGTACACTGCAAAAAAATCGTTGTTTTTACAGTGTAATGCTGACAGCAAAGGTTCCAGTTTAACGCTGTAAAATGTACAGTAATAAACTGTAATATAGCTAATTTTACAGTTTATTGCTGTAAAGCAGAAATTTTACAGTTTATTCCCACAAAGTTAGCTGTATTATACTGTATAATACTAGCAGCAGTGGTTTCAGTTTAAAACCAAAATACATAGTAATAAACTAAAATTAGCAATTTTACAGTTTACTACTGTAAATCAGCAATTTTACACTTTATTACTGTAAATCAGCACTTTTACAGTTTATTACTCTAAAAATAGCAATTTTTAGATTGTTGCTATTAAATTAGCTGCATTTTACGGTGAAAACAACATCCATTTTTCACAAAGCACATTCAATTTAGCATTATGATGATACATCGAATTGTTAATATTTTTAAAACAATCTGTTTTACAAATGAGCAAGTAAATAAATAAACCAAAATTAACGCTCTTCAGAAATCTAAAATCTTTATATCCCTGCTGAAAACATAAATCTTCCGATAGTAGTTATTAAAATTTGTGACTGAAAGTCTACATGACTATCTCAAAATTAAAAAATCAAAGCTGTTCAAACTAGGGGAAGACCGCCTATATTGGACCCCCTAAGAACAGGAGGCCTGTGTCGCTCAATGTGAAGCAAAACAGAAATGCTAATTAGGGCATCGTGTGCTCAATTTAATCAGGAACCGCCCTAGCAGCTTATATTTTCTGAAAATATGAAAATTATTTTTAAAAAAATTATCTTACAAAAAGTTGCAAAAGTTCAATTTAGGAATATATGCGCCTAAATTGAACCATGCGCTTCCTAAATTGGACCGTACCAGGAAATCATAGAATAATTTATATTTGAACTATACAGCTTTTTTTCCAGAATTTGCAATAGAATTTCTTTTGCTTCGGCCTCACTTACGCAGAGTTGATAAACTCGCCGATGGCATTTCATACACTTAATCATGTTTTGCACTTCATCTCTATGACAAATATTGCAATAACAATCTTTTTGTGTAGTTTCTTACTTCTTCTTGTGTGACTTTTTCTGATCTATGCCTCTTTTATACATCGTTAGAATAATTGCTGAGACAGCCTACCTTTTCTTTCCTTCTACTTTTTTTAGGCAAAGGTGATATGTGAGCCGGCTTTACAAAGTCATAGTTAGAGTTGACAATCATGTTTTGATGAGAACTATCCGCCGATTCTGCAGAACTTGTACTAATTTAAATCGTAGCTAGTTCTTGTACATGGTGTACAACTTACACCTAATATGTAAGTTGCTCACTTTGAGTAGTTTATCTGAACTACTTGCCTCTAATTCTATTGCAGCCAAGTCAAAATCATTAAACACATGTAAATTAACGGGCCAAACTCATGTTCTTTGAAATCAACTCACAGCATTTGCCATGGCCATCATTGCAGTTTGCCCATAAGAGGTACCAAACAGTTCTCCTATGCGATATTAGATAATGGATCTCATTGGATGTTTTCGCATACATGTATCACATGCTTGATTACATATATATAGACAGAAACGGAATAAAGACTACATCTACGTGCATGATGTGCTTAACGAGAAAGCATTATTATATCGTTCTCGTTAGCCAAGTTTATTGTATCAATGTTATTTATGTAAGTGCTGTGCCTATCCATTAATAGAAGGACATTCTTTTTACATTGCTTGGCTTAACATATTTGATGAAATGTTGCATCCATTGTGTGAATTATCGTTTGTGATCCAACCTTTTTTGTTGAACAAGCATATTGCTCACCAGGGGATGCTTTTGCGATAAGTTCATACATGGAACGTAATCTTTTGAAAATAAGCATGGAGAGCTTGCAATTCTGTTGCTCCCATGTGGGAAATGACTAGTGTGTTTCTACCACGTTCACCACTCAATATTGCTCCAACCTGGTGTTTACCTCTATACATCAATATACTTTGGGCTTTTGAACAGTGAAAAGACCTGCTTCATCTACATTGAACATTTTAGTAGCATATAAATTGTTTCTTTTTATAGTGTTATCGAAAATATCGAGAATTTCATATTTTTCTCTCTGTAAACCAGCACAAATTTTATTTAAGTTAATATGTTTAACAACCTGAAACTGCAGCTTAATGGATGAGGAGGGAAAAAAAACATACATTTTTAGAAGTTGTAGCTTCTGCTTGATAAAAATGTGCTTGATAAAAAAAAATAAATGAATATCGTGAATAGGTGTTAAAGTATGCTTAAAATAATTTTAACTACGCTATTAAATAAGACGAGTCACTTATTTTATGTTACGATTAATAAAAAGACTTGTGTAAAATCATATTCTTAAATTGGACCACCGGTCCAATATAGGAAAATTTTTTCGGTCCAATAAAGGAAAACATGCCATTTTTTATTCTTCAGCTTATTTCTGTGTCAAAAATTATCACAATCGCGCATGTAAATACATAGATGTAATCCTCATTAAACACAGATCATCATGCTATAGCAGCAGTTGACCTCAGCTTACAAGTTTTAGTTGTATCGTACTAGGTACAAGTCCGCAAAATAAGATTTTACACGTTTTTAACATAAATCGTGCCGTAAATCACGCTACGCAGTTCGAAGACTGGTGAAACTTCATACACAATGATTTTATTCCTAAAACTTTATATTTCTACCGTTAAAGCGTAGCATAGATCTCTGTACTAAATTTTAAGCCCGAGGCCCAATTTAAGCAGTGGTCCAATATAGGCGGTCTTCCCCTACAAATAAGGTTAGTAAAGAGCTATGCTGTACCATTTATAAATAAATATATTTAATACATGGTCTCAAAGACGTAGATAAATAAGCTTTAATTTAATAAACTACATCATGTTCATATTTAGTATGTAACATTTATTTTAAAACTGTTTCGACATAGCGTAGAATAAACAATGTTAAAGCGACTAAAATGCATTTGTGTCAGAAATAACAGATCCATGTTTTAAATTGAAACTGATGAAACGAAAAGTGTTGGGAAGATTAATGGTTATTCTTTAACTAGAAAAATATTTTTAAATGTGAAGGAGTGCTTTTACTAATGAAGACTAATTTATAGAAAGGTTTTATGTATTTCATTTGTTTCCTTGTTTCTAACTTTTATTTATTTATTTTGTCTCTATTTTATTTTTTTATTTTCTGATTGATATACTTTACTCGAATTTCATGGAATATCATTTATTTGAGAACTAAAGAATTGTACTTTTTCAATCGTTGAATCATGTAGTTCGTATAACAGTTCGAACACTCATAATCTTCACTTTAATATATATTTTTTTATCTCTGAAGCCAGGCTAAATATTTGATAGGTAAGTTGTATCTGAGAGAGAACAATAGGAAGTTGAGTATCAAACCAGGAGTTTAAAATAAAAAAAACATATTTTTTGTTCGGAATTTTCCTTTATAGTACTTGAATGAAACGTTGTATCGGTTCAAATCTGGTGCGATTGAAAAGATAGTAAAAAGATCTGAAGATGACGATTTTTTCTCAGACCCGAAATTTGAAGCGTCGTAGAACTAGAAAAAGAGTAATAATTATTTTTAAGCTGGTGAAGCCTTTTTACTTTTGTCAGTGAAAGATAATTAATGCAAAAATATCGCTGACTAGTTTTATTGTTTGCCATTTTGCTTGAATGAGAATAAATTGCTGTAACCGTCTAACATTAAAGCTTTTCCGGTAGTAGGGAGACATAAAAAAATGATGCATTCGTTACAACTTAATATTAAGTTTCTGTGTATCATGCAGACAAATGAAAAATATTTTAATTAAGGTTTTTATGGACACTTTTACTGTTATTTAATTTAATCCGGACTTTTAGAAGTACTATTTATGTTATTAAAGAATTTTCGATTCCGATGAGAATTTTTTGTAACGGGTGCCCATATTCTAATGCTGAGTTATGAAGAACATTGCTCTTAATCAAAAAATCATTTTCTGGTTTGGCCGAATTCTTAAAGGGCTTCTCTTATCTCTTTTTCTAATGCAAATGGAAATTTTTAATTGTCGACGTTATTTGAGAACTATCCTATTGGATATGTTTAAAGAATAATGTCCTTATCTTAAAATAGATAAATATCTATAACTGCATCTATCTATCTATACAGAGATAGAGATAAAGAGATCAAAATAATAAACGACTAAATGCAAGAAATGTTTCTTAATTTTTGAAAAGTTAGAAATTCACCGATTTGGGTACAAGTCAAATCATTGCTTACTCATGTCTTATTATGCTTTTTTATCGGTAATTGCGAGCACTTGTACCCAACAGCAATAAAATAGTTCACATATTTGTATTAAGGTTTCCATACTATCTGTAACAACTATAGGGGAAAAAATTTCTTCAACTCCTCATTTACTAACAATGTATAGCCTATAAGAAATACAAGCCCATCCAAAATCACAGCATGGTTTAACTACTTACAAATGCATGAAAAACGATTGGAAAATTACGAACTATTTCCAAATTCCTTTGCTGATTTTCGGATCCATTGCACAATCAATTCAGACTTCCAACATTTTTCGAGATGCTTTAGCATTTTTCATCCGAGATTTTTCGTCAGGAAAACAAATAGATCGTACTGAATCACCGAATTTGTCTCTTCGAACCATCGATTTCCTTTTTCGTCTCTCCCTGTGCTACCTGAAAAGAATCTACCAATACACTTATCGGTATTGTCTTCTTTCTGATCCAACTTTGTTTATCACGAATCAACTTATTGGAATGCTGTTATAAAGCTTTGATCTCTCATTTTTTGATGCAATCAATTTTTGCTCTGATGCCGAATATGTTTCTAGCTGCTAAAAGGCGTTTTCTGATTATTTCAAAATTTTTGAAAACTTGCTAAGTTAGTAACGACAAAGAGTAGATCCACAAACAGAAAATCAGTCCTCTCAAGCCTTTGAAGTCGGAGTTTTTTCAATGCTATTTTATTGAATTGCACATTAAATATACTTCCAATAAGAAGATTATACAAAAACGAAACGGGCGGTTACGTCGGTTACGAATGTTAAGGTAATGGTGACTATTACAAAAAGTTGAACATTGCTACTAGCAGATTAGCAGATAAACCCTTTCAATTTGTTAATGGATAAAATTTGTTAATGATATAAAATTTTACTCTGTCGTAAAATATGCCTCTAGTTTTAATTCGTTTCACTCAGCGTTTATATAAAAATGTTCCGTTCAGTTTAGTAAAATACGTAGATCTGCATAATTTGAAGAGTGAAAAAAATCTTTCAATCCTCTAATGGCTATAATTTACTTTTAAATGTTTAAAAAAAGTATATATTTTATATAAAAAGAATGCCCTCGCAATAATCAAATGACATTTTCAAATGAAAAAAGCTGTTTGTGTCAAGAATCAAGTCATAGAAATCATTTATTAAGTCTATCAAAAACTAACATAGGCGTATGTTACAGTGAAAATATTTCTGTACATAAAAGTAACTAAAGGTGCTAAATTCCACTTGTATAAGAGTACCATTTAAATATTTTTAAGGTACGTTACTTACTCATGTTAATTTTCTTTACATTATGGGTCATTCCATAGAAATGTCAACCTTAGCCGAAGAAAATAAATACCGAAGTAAAAAGAACTGAAAAAGTATTGTAATTATCGCTGAGATTAGCCATAATAAATAGTTTGTAATGTGTCTACTGCTTGTTATTCGATGGTTACGTTAGTCACGTTACGTTAGTCACACTCCATCTTGAGCAAAAGTAACACTTAAGACAACAAAAAATTAAGATTTAATAAATGTGTTTGATGTTTTAAAAAGTCAACTTTACACATTTTTCAAATACATCATTCAATTTTTAGCACTTGCTTAACTTTGAGAACTTTTTACCTCACAACATGAGCATTAATTTTCTGGGTTGCAGAAATGTTACGTTAGTCACACTGCTATTTTGGTTGAAAAAATATCTACTGTCAGTTATTTTGTTTTAAATGCTTAGCAGAAATGATACATAGATACCATGTACATTGTAAATCTACCAGCATAACTAAAATTATTATTTATCCTTTAAGTTACAAGTAAAAACAGTTACAAATCAGCTCTGAATATTACGTTGGTCACTATGGAATGACCATTATGAGAAATTTTGCATTTTTCCTTTTACTGGTCTCTATATATTTTCTTTAAACGAAATAATAATTCACAACAGTGTTTAAGTTGTGAACTCAGCTCAATAGCTTAGTTAAAAAATTACACAGTTGTAAAATATAGGGCGAAGTAAAGTAGTTAAAATAACTTGCATTTTAAAATGAAAAACTTGGAAATTTGATTCGAAAAGTACAGTACAAAAAAAAAACGAACAAAGTATTTTTTTAAAACTCGCAATGAAACATTAATTTTCATTTTGACGGTAAATTAGCACATTAGAAATGTGGAAAGGTCCTTTTTTATGGAACAAAGTAGAAAAAAACTATTTCTATAATAAAGCATTTTCTGTATGATTATAGTCATATTTTTGAACAAATTAATAAGTAAATGAAAGAAAGAATGAATAAATGAATAAATTATAAAGTTATAAACAAAAAAATAAATAATACATGAATGAATATAAAGAAATGAGTCTTCAACAGAGTGAAGAAATGAGAAAATTAGATGAGAAATGAATAAATGAGTGAACTAACCCAAGTAGCATCAACTCATCTGATTTTGCTCGGCCGATCATCGAACTCATCGTAAACTGATCCCGTAACGCACGATGACATTGTTCCGATCAGTAGCCGAGCACGGTTTTCGATGAGCTACTTTTCATCGGAAAGCGATATCCTTCCCATCAACTTTCCCGATATAAATAAAGCGAGCTATATTCCATCGGAAAACGATATCCTTCCGATCAAGCTTCACGATGAAATTCATCGGCACGGGACTGTTCTGCTCGTAAATTGCTCCAAATCTCATCGTATTTCGAGCAAAACTCATCTGATTTTGCTGCTCGGATTCTGTTTGGCCGATGAGACATATTGGATCATCGGCCGATGGGAATTTCATCGGGTTTCCATGAATGGCCGATCATCGGCCGATGAGATAATGCTGCTAGAGAATGAATGAAGAAATATTAATGAATAATCTCTATATATAAAGATACAGTGTTTTTTTTGTACGTTTGTAACCGCTGGGCAGAAGCCCCCACAGCACCTACAGACCTAAAACTTCGCACAAAAATTTGAACCTGAAAAATTATGTTAAACGTTTAAAATCAAAACACTTTAACTAATTAAGTATTTTACTGGACGGCAGTAGATTTCAATTAATACTTGAATTTTTAATTAACAAAACTCATCTTGTTACTGTAACAAAAATTACTTTTGATATAACAATAACTATTATAATGTGTGTACCAGTTTGTGAAAAGTAAGTGTGAAATTATATACATTGAACTTTTAGAGCTATTTGTTTTCTGACAGGAATCAACTATCAGTTAAATATTACTAAATATTTGGCGCTGTAAAAATATTTCTCTTTCAGTTGCCCGGCAAATTCACTTGGCTACATACCCCAACGCATATCCTTCATTCAGTAACCCCCTACGTTTAAGATTTTCATCCATTATTAGTAGAGTATAACTCTTTCTACTACAGCCAGTTTTATCTACATAAAACTAACTACATTTGTGCGATACCAAAAGTATGAATTTCCACTTGTAGCGGAGTATCATTTAAATCTTTCACACAAGACTTTTCATAAATTTGTTCCAGGATTTGAGCCAGCTCGCACAGAAATGCACCCTGGGCATCTTGGGCGCATGAGCCCTGCTCGTCCGTTTAATATGAAAGCGATTAAAAGAGCGTCGGGGCGCTGATCCCCCCAAGTATCTTGTAATCGCCCTCGGGGATTAGGGAGCGCCTCCATGCGAGGATAGTCACTAATATCACCAAGATGGTCAGACGGTTTGCTCGGAAATGGTGGACTGAACATTTTGACCGACGATTATTAAATATTTCATGGAACGGACTTGGGCGAATTTTTCACGGTCCAGGGGAGCTATCCACTTTTTCCTGATTTCCTGAAAGCTGGGGAACATATTTTACAGAAAAATAAAAACGTAACTGAGCATGATACTTCGTCTCATTTTGGTCCACTTTCTACAAGAGTAAAAGAAAGAAGAAAAGCATGAAAGAAGGCACAATGCATCGGGAAAACACGCTAAAATAAGAAATAGCGGTTCAAAAAATAAATAAATAATAATTTAATGAATATGGAAAATCTAAAAATTTGAAAGTAGGGAATTGAGATGGAGAAAATGTGTGTCTATCGGTCTGTCTATTGGTCTGTCTGTCACCCCAACTCCATTACTTTTAAGGGAATAACTCCCATTCAAAAATTCTCTTTTTTTTTAAAGATCTCAGTGAAGATACCTCGTACTCTCATATTTCATTTCTTGGTTTAAAAAAAGTTTCATTCAATTTTGACCAGTCAAAAACGCTTAATATTGTCGCATATGAAGAAATTTAAGTCAAATATGGAATTCAAAGTTACAGATGGATTTGCTTCAAACAAACTTTGTTGGAAAAAAACTGTTGATGGGGACTTGTTATATTTTGCTAAGAAACAAACACTTTGTTATTATTATTATTATTATTATTATTATTATTGGTATTAAAAAATTGTGCAGATTCTGAATAGCTTTTCAAGTTTTTATTTCAGGACATAGGAAACAAATTATTAATAAAAATCTAAATACCATATCTTGTATCTGGAACATTGACGCGTGTCAGAGAGAAATATGACTGAACAAAATTCAATTGAATCCAAACTGAAAATGTATTTATCAGGGCTAAAGAGTCGGAGAAAAAAATGACTCACTACCGACTCCGACCCATAAAATTTTTGAGCCTACTACTCCAAAATTAATACGACTCCACGACTCCAAAATTGACTCTATGCCATGGCAGAAATACAGACAAGGAATGTATCACGCTTCAATTCTGACCCTTGGAATAGCAAAGACTTCTATTGTTAAAATGAGTTGATTGCATTTTCTTTTTACATTTTTATTTAACATATTAGTTTTTGGGAGCAGAAATAGAAGAGGCTTAATTTTTTAACAGAATCAAAAAGAGCTGTGCAGCATTCTTTTAGGGGGGGGGGGGTATGGAGAATATTTATTTAAGAGGACCCCAGAATGTTCTCCAGAATTTGGAGGAAAGACATTTTATTCTCCATCATGTGCTTAGGTTGAAAAAGTGAAATACATGAAAAAACATTCAAAAACTCCATTCTTGATTTTATACTACATCTAGATCATGCCAAGTGTGTAAGTTATTAAGAAAGATGTACAAAAACAAATGATATATAATAATTACCTATAAGACTTATTGTATCGTTATCTATCCAGTTGGTCTTCAATTTATAAACAACACAAATTTTCATCTAACAGCTACGAAAAGGAAATTAGATATAGATACATTCGGTCAATTAAAACAGTAGTAAAAGTTCTGAGAACGCTTTTAAGTTGACATAAAAGGTTCGATAAGACTCGAAAAATCTTAAAGTATTCATTGCTATTCATTATCGCCGTAAACAAGGAATTTTCAACGAGTTGAAATCAGTTCTTAGGTTTGTTTATTAGTTCGCTATGTCAAAGTTTCAGGACACTTCAATTTGCTAATTAGAATGGCACAGAGTAGTTGCTTCTGAATCCAATTTGAATAATTCACTTTGAATTGTCCTCTTACCTTTTCATCTTCCTTCAAAATCAGTGAATAGGAACATTACTGAATTTGTTTCCCACAAAACAAAAAAAAGGAATGTACTGAAAAACCTATATAAAAATTCCTGAAAAAAAAATAATTTGACCCTGTCACAGTTGGGTTAACCCTACACTGCATGATTTTTTATTTTTTTTAGAAAAAAATATATGTGCTTGTCAATGTAATAAGAAAACACGGAAAAATATTTTTAAAAATTTAACTCAAAATTTTCATCACTTTCTAATTAAAAATAGTTTTGTTGCCAAATGGTTACACCATGCATTCAACAGACAAAAATGATTTTAAATGATAATCTTAAAATTAGTTTTTTTTCTTTTTTTTTTTTGTAAAAAAATAAGTTATATATTTAATATTATTTTTATTATTATATTAAGTATATTTATTATTATTATATTAAGTATTATTTTAATATTAAGTATATATGTAACTCTGAATAAAAGATAAAATTTACGTTCTTTGCAAATATAAAAGTAATATATTTAATATTATTTTTAGTACTGGTACTTATTTTGGTAGTTTAAGGGATTTTAAAAGCTATCCATACGGATTCATTTAAGAGCATGTAACAGACCAAGGCTGCCATGTATGGAGGATAAATGGTGATAATTGCTTTAAATATACCCAATACTTGCTTTTTATGCATTGAGTTGCCTTATGACTACATTCTGCTCTTCATAAGGATTGCCCATGTATCCAATTGGCAACACCATGCAGTGTAGGGCTAAATTTGATAAAAAATTAGATAAACTCGAGTAGTTTTTAGAGAGTAAAAGAACACGAGGAGTATTATTGTAAATGACATTCCCCACACATGTTTGAGACATATAACGTCATATTGGGGGGAGAGGGGGGGGGGGTGATTTAAAAAATATATTCATTACCACCTTTTTAAAGAAACTGATATTATTTTCCGAGTGTTGTGAAACAAATTTTTCATCCTCATTAGGAATCATCAGTCCGCCTCCAGCTCGACTTATATGCTGCAAATATGAGCTGCTGTATTTACAGTATAATACTTAAAGCCGAGTTTCCGATTTAAAGCTGTAAAATACACAGTTATAAACTGTAAAACTAGCAATTTTACAGTTTCTTACTGTAAAGCTAGAATTTTTACAGTTTACTGCCATAAAATTTAGCTGTATTATAATGTAAAAACAACAGTATAATACTGGCATTAGAGGCTCCAGTTTAAAACTGTAAAATGCACGGTAATAAGCTGTAAAAATAGCAATTTTACAGTTTATTACTGTAAATTCAGCAATTTTATAGTTTAGTATTGTAAAAGTAGCAATTTTATAGTTTATTACTGGAAAATTAGCTGTATTATACTATAAAACAACATTCTTTTTTTACAGTGTACTGTAACCGAGCTGGAGATAAACTGATGATTGCTAATAAGGATGAAACTGCTCTACCTGGATGACATGGCCGAGTATGTATATGTGATGCGTTTTTCTTTTACTCGAACAGCCCATATTAGCGTCTTTATTTCAATTTTCACAGTTTATGCCCTTACATGCAATCATATTTTTTATCTTTAGCCATTGTAGATCATAATACGCTGTTTTTTTAAAGAAATATTATGTTATTAAATTTTTACTAATTTACAGATAGAAAAGGTGCCGAATTCGAAGAAATCAGTTGAAGTGTTAAATTTCAGATTATATATTCACTTTTCCTAACAAACATTAATGAAGAAAGAAAGAATAATACAAAGTGACATTTAAAAACAAAAAGTAAGAGAGTGAAGTTATGATTTCATAATACCATAACAAAACACAACATTTAAAATTTCTACAGAGTAAATCACATATGCACTTAATTTATTCATTTAGAGCTAATGAACAAATTCAATGCTTAGTTGCTATTAAAAAAAAGCTATTTAGAAGCTCATTCTACAAGATTAACAAAGTTTAGTTTAATCACTGCTATTATCGTGCTCGTAAATGAAAGAATAAAAACAGGTAAAAGAATGATTTTGTCTCATTAAAATACTTTGTTCTTAACTTAACGGATTATTCTTACCTTTGTTCCAGAATTCCTTTAAAACCTACAAACGTTTCGGTAATAACTTTTATTGTAAACATTATATGAAGCAAAAGATTATGATTACGCTAATAAAAGAGCATGGACAAGATAGGGAAAAAAATCAATTATTAGGCGTTAAAAGAAGATATGATGAACTTTAGAAGGAAGTCTGTTTTGGTTAATGAAAAATAACGATGCAGATATCAGAATTACATGCTTTGAAATTCTTTTATAAAACTTACTTGATTTTGAACAGTTGAATACTTGAGTTTTTTTTTAAACCATAGAAAGGTGAATATTATTTCATACATAGTACAAAATAGATTTAACGAATGTACGAACATTTCAACTGATTATGTATTGATTCGTTTATATTGAATAGTGTACTAAAGTACGATTCATTGTTGATCAGAGAATTGGAAAACAAAATGTGATATAACTCATTAACTGAAAGTTTAACTGTGGAGTCAATGAAGTTCAAAAAGATGTACGCATATGTTTATTTTATGTTAAATATTTAATGGGCAACATGGGGTGAGACTCTCTCTCTCTCTCTGGGTGTGGGTGGGTGGGTGCACTACAAAAAAAGAGCTGTTGTTTTTCCGTAAAATACTGGCAGCCGACGTCCCAGTTTAAAAGTGAAAAATTCACAGTAATAAACTGTAAAACTGGCGGTTTTCAGTTTCTTATTGTAAAGTTAGAAATTTTACAGTTTATTGCCGTAAAATGCAGCTGAATTATACTGTAAAAGCAACAGTATAATACTGGCAGCAGAGGTTCCAGTTTAAAACTTTAAAATGTACGGTAATAAATTGTAAAATTAGCAATTTTAGAGTTTAGTACTGTAAAATGGGCAATTTGACAGTTTATTACTGTGAAATTAGCAGTTTTTACAGTTTAAAACTATAAAATGAGCTGTATTATGTACTGTAAAAACAACATTCATTTCTTACAGTATGTGGGTTGGTTGATCACCTCTCAGCTAGATGAAATGAGTCAGAAGTATGAAAGCGCTAGGTTACAAGAACATTGGTTCTCATACACTTCGAAGTGTTTTTTTTTTTCCTAAAATTTTTCTCCGTTTTATTCCAATAATACTTAAAACTTACAATTTTTGCCCAAGCTTCATCTCGATCTAGTTTTATCGTCTGCGTGAATTTTATTAACGTAAAAAGTTAAGAGTAAAGAGAAATGAATTCAACCCAAATGCTTTCCAAGTAAAATTTTCCATGCCCCTTTAGTTTTAATGAAATTTTATTTTCGATTAATAATCAAAAATATAATTTTAATATTAAACGTTATTACAAAATTTCCCCTTAAAAACGTATCGTTTACGTATAACAGCATACGGGTCAATCTTTGGAAGAGTTGAAGCCACTAATAGCAAATTTCAAAAAATATATTTCATACTCTGTGATGTTTTTCGGTTCTTTTTATTAAATAGGCATTCTATGGTACAGGTGAATCAGGTACTATTCTTTATAATGTGTTTTTTTTTTTTTTTGGTTTAACAAGTCTCATTTAAAAACCAAGTAGATCCGGAACAGCTAATATTTAATGATTAAAATAAGTCTTTTAAATTGTTAGGAACTTTTTTGCATGAGTTTGTATGGTTGCGATACATTGAATTAAAAATATCTACGCAGTGTCCCAAACTATACCAAAACTATCCAATAACGTGTTTTAATCATACTCAAAGACATTATTTTAACTTTCATCGTATTCAGTGAGATATTCTCGCTTATAGTATGGTACTTATGCAAAATAAGATAGTGATGTCCGCTATTTTATGAAAATAACACAAATGGAGTTTAAAATCCATTACAATATTAAAACAAAATCATGTTATTTATTTCTATTGCAGTAACTACGCCAAGATAAGTATAATTTCATCTATATTATATTAATTATGCTAGTAAAATAATGATTTCAGCTTTGTTATTATAACTATACGAACAGAGGTATATTGAAACATTATTATGGTAAGTTATAAAAACTACGATAGGATTTCCCTCACAAATATACTTTTTGCTTTTGATTGCAAATCAGAGCTCTGCAAAAAAAGGTGAAAATTCAAATATATTATAACTATTACACTAAAACAATAATTTTAGCTGTACTATGGAAGAGGGTATGTAATGAGCTGTATTTTAATTATCATGATAGAGGAGTACGCTTTTATCTCTCCTATGCATATAACATAATGGGGGAAAATATTTAGCTCTATTACAATCCCAAATAGCATCAACTCATCGGATTTTGCTCGGCCGATCATCGAACTCCTCGTAAACTGATCCCGCAACGAACGATGACATCGTTCTGATCAGTATCCGAACACGGTTTTCGATGAGCTACTTTTCATCGGAAAGCGATATCCTTCCGATCAACTTTCCCGATGAAAATAAGCCGAGCTATATTCCATCGGAAAACGATATCCTTCCGATAAAGTTTCCCGATGAAAATTAGCAAATTGCTCCAAATCTCATCGTATTTCGAGCAAAACTCATCGGATTTTGCTGCTCGGATTCTGTTTGGCCGATGAGACATATTGGAGCAATTCCCGATGAGAACTCATCGAAATCCGATCATCGGCCGATGAGATTATGCTGCTAGGATGTGTACTAACATATAGCTATGATTTTAACTTTAATGTGGTTACATGCGGTATTTAGTCAACTTTTAAAAATCCATTTCGCTTCAAGAGACATGCCTAAATCACGTCATTACAGCAATCCATAAACAAACGCGGCGTATAAACATCAAAATCCACGCTACTCAAACAAAGAGATACTAAAGTCATTGTTCCTTGCCGATTGAAAAGATCAATTTTCTTATTTAAATACCAATAAAGAGAGTAACACAAGAAAGTGGAAAAAAATACTTATCTAAACATTCCGCCCAAATACGTAAGAAGAGAATATTATTCATATTTCACTTAACATTTACACTTCACTGAATTTCAATTACTTTCTGTTACGGCAAAGTAAGAATGTTGATGCTGTTTCCCTTACACCAGCTTTAAAATTTAAATATTAAATACACAAAGGTATTGTGGTTGGCTTCAAGCCAAGAAAGATTTATAGCACAAGCCATTTACGGTTTTCTTTTTAACGATCCTTTGGTATTGTAAGCATGCGAAATATTTTATGTGTATAGCACTTTAAGTTGAGATCTTTAGAAATCAAACAAAATCTCTGTACGTTTGTATAGCAAAACACTTTTTTTTTATAATTATGTTTTTAAATTTATATTATAGCACATTTGATTTGCCACCAATTTTCTGAACACTGTAAAGTGTCTGCTGGCTAAACTTTACAAATAATTATACTCTTATTTCAATCCAAGCTATGAAGTCATCGATTTGGCACAATGAAAAAATAAGCTTAATGACTTAATGCTCGGTTTAGTAACCCTTTGAAGTCACGAAAAAAATTTATAAAGCTAAAAAATCCAGTCCATCAAGGTTTCCCTTCATGTGACTCAACCCATGAACTAGTTTTTAATAAAACAGATGGTTCTGAAGTTTTTGGCAATTATATATGAGCAAGCTCTAAATTCTGGGTACCTCTTGCTGGGTTCAATTAAACTCGTTCACACAAAAGAGAAAACGGTTTTTCAACATTGTACGCAAAGCGTAATAACAGATCGAATAACTTTGGTACAATAAAATCACACTATAATGTCTTTATTTAGTGACAACTCTAATACGTAGCTATACGCTACATCTATTAAATTTTGAATGTACCTTGACTTTTAACATCTCCCAAGCCTTAAGGTATTTGATTAGGCTCGGAGCAATGTTTTTTTCAATGACTTCATTTTGAAGTAATATCACTGTTTTTTAGAAGCAGAATAATCTTGAAACTGTATTTTACTTCAAAATAAATAGTAAAATCATTCACTTTTTCAAAAAACTTTTAATTCACGTACGTTAAACATCCAAACAGTGTTATAATCTTAAAACACGGTACTTTTCAATTTAACTATTCTAAAAAAAAGGTAAATTTTGGTCAAAATCATCTTTTCAACCTAGTCGAATACTTTAACCACCAAAATATCTTGTAAGATGCACGAATAATAATAACAATAAGATGCACCTTTAAAAAAATAAGGGAAATAAAATGAAAATAACCTTAAAAGGCACACTTTGTAGTGTGCATCTTTGTTTTTATAGCAAAAATATTGAAACAAGCTTCATAAATAGTCACTGAGTTAAATCTTCCTGGCTGCGAAAAGTAAAATGCACCCTCTGCGATTCTTTTAAAGGCTGAAAATTCTGCACTTAGTTTTTACATCATTATAATAAATTATTCAACGAATCAAAAGATGTTAATGTTCGTACATCTAAACAAATATCTTAAATTCTGAGTTTAAAAAACTCTTCCTCGCAAAGTTGTATGACAAGAATTGTTGAAGCTCATTTTTAACAATGTTTTAGAATGTTTTCGCTCTTTGATCTTAAATTCTCTTTCTTCGATTAAACAATAGCAGCCAAGCGCAAACAGGCAACTGAAGAATTGTTACACATACACAGAAAAGCTAAGTAAACAGCGAAAGTTAAACCGCAGTGTCGTTGGAATTGAATGGGATTCCGAAATTAAAATGCCTGAAAAAAGAGATAATTAAGAATTCTGGAGCAGAAAATGGAAGAAAAACGAAATGAAAGCTGTTTTTGTGTTTGCCAACGTAACTGATATATACTACCTTAAGATTTACTTTTGAAACTTACAGTTGAAAAAGAAGTTTTATTAACTTAGAGAAAATATTCTAAAACTGAATCGGTTAAAATAAAGGCTGATCAAGTGGAGTCATCGAAAAATATCTCCCTTAGCTAGTACTCAAACACGTGTATCATACACAGAAAAAAATACAAATTAAATAGTAAAATAAAACCTTATATTTGAAACAAAGAAGCTTTATTAATCTGGAATCTTTATTTTTATCCTGTATATAGTTTAGAACTTACATTACTCATATAATATTATTCATTAGTTTAACAGCTGCGTATTTTCACGAACCAAGTAGTTAAACGTCTATGCTAACGTATTACTTTGAATTAAAGACCTACTTATACAAGGCGTGTTTTTATAGTAAGTACCGTTTTGGAATAAATTAAAAACAAGCAAAGATATCTTCACGATTTTTTTTACATGAAAGCCCATACCTCAGACTACTTTTCTACGTAATTTCCACAAACAGAAAGGGAATTATCACATCGTACAATCTGATTTTGAAGTCCCTCTTTAAAGAAATATGCCGCCACAGCATTAGGATCATCCTGACATCACTGTCATTGTCGTCGCACTAACAAGTCGCCAAGGTGATGCTTCAGATTCAAAAGCAGGTAGTAGTCACTGGGTGCTCGATCTGGGATGCTTTTGCACAACATCTTCATTAATGAAGGAAGGTCGACCACTCCGTTTCTCGGTGTGCATATTAGAGTGGCCATCTTCAAACGCTCGGTCCCAAATCCTAGTAATCATTCCATCTCTCATAATGGTTCCACCATGTACTGAAGAAATCTCACGATGAATATCGATAGCTTTTAACCCTTTTGCAGTTAAAAAACGAATTACAGCATGTACCTTACAGTCGGCGACGCTCTCAATCGATGGACGTTTCTTGAAGATGATTGTACGATATGATAAGTGCCTTAAATTTAATGGAATTTATGTATAAAAGTAGCTTGAGGTATGGGCTTTTACATAAAAAAAATACATAAAGATATTTTTGTTTGTTTTTAATTTAAATACCAAAACGGTACTTACTTTAAAAACACGCCTCATAATTGCAAGATCTTTATTTAAACTAATATTACCCTACGTTTAGTTGCAGAACAGAATATAATTAACCTAGATAGTTAATAAAATATTTAATCTATTTCATGCCATACAAAAATATTATAATCGGAGAATTGAACTGGTTGCTCACAGCCATACAAATTATAGCTAAATCTTGTTTTTTAAGCACTTTGAAATTATTCTAGAGCTTCAGTTCGTCAACGAGGGTGTTTTCCAAATTTAAAAGTATTTTTTCTGAAGGAGCCCGTATCAAAACATAGGATTTAACCGTTTAAAAATAATTTGAATAAGTTAAATATTTTGTAGAAATTATTTTAATCGGTGCGCAGAGTCAATTTAATTTTTTATGCCTCTGCGCAAAACGTCACAAATGTGAAGCCCTTGGTTATTCTTCGAAATTTTTCTGTCACCAAGTATTTTTTATCGCTCTAATGTAAACGAAGTGAAAAGTGTTACTTATTTTATCTTTTAAAATCCTTATGTAAAAAGGACGGGGGTTTAAAACATATTTTTTTTTCTATTTGTTACGATGGAAGGTTTTGAGAAACGGGCACAGAGTTGTGCAATTCCATTGCTGCGCTTCTAGTTGGTATGATAGTTCAATATTAGCTACCAGTTTTTTGGCACTCTTAGCTCCCATAAGATATGCCTCCGGCTCTGTTACTTCCTATTCCAGACTGATGAGTTCACAATAAGGACGAAACTGCAGTCTCTGGATGAAATGACCGAATTGACGGTAAATTGTATCTGTTTCAGTGGATTGTCGGAAGAAGCTTAACAAACTGACTCCTTTTAGTTTCTTCTTTTAAACGGTTTGGAACAACGCGAATAAAAGCACAAACGGAGAACACAGCTGCTGACAGCTAAACAATCAGATCAACAAAGTACTTTATTTGTGTCGTCATTTGAGACCATGCCTTGTTTTCAAAATGCGAAATTAAAAAAACATATTTTAAAATAACATACTGGGGAAATAAAAAAATTTACTGGCTCCGTGTTTTTTTTTTTTTTTTTTTAATGCTCTTTGTGTCAATTTTAATGACTAAAAGTAGGATTTGTGACTGAACGAAAAAACATTCATTATATGTAAAAAAAAACTTTCATGAAATTAAGATTGATTTCATACAATGGAAACAAACTTCTTGCAACCCATACCAAATCTCTCTTTAAACTCAAACAATTAGTAAACTTTCTTGTCTGCCCATAAACAAGCTTTCAGTTTACTTCCATAACTTCGCTTCATTGTTTTCATGAAAAAAACTGCTTATATCAGGGGAAAAACCCAGCTTAGACATACAGTATATAATTAGCAAAATATGCTTCAACCTCAACAAATTAGTAATAGGGTAGTTTCCGCTTGCATGGTGATAAAGATGCAATACGATTAGTACTATATATATAATCTAATGTGTTTTCATATGATTATAAATATAATCTGAATTAAGCTGGTGAAAATAAACCAAAATTAATTTTACCCTATTCAAAAAATATTAATAATTATATATTAAATATTAGTTGTCATATACGTTTCAAAACTACAAACTTTTGGAAAATTATATGAAAATTAAACAATATCAACATAAAATGCCCAAACAAAATCACATCTTCGTCTACCAGCATAATTTGCCCAAAAGGCGGCGGGAATTTTTGTGCTTAATATTAACCTTGTTTTAAGCAAGTTACCGTGACTCTTTCATGTAATAGAAACATACCAAAAAGAAAAAACAAATAACTTTACCTTTTAATTAGCCCTAATTTACAAACACAACAAACATGTTTGGAAATAAGCATAGGTAAAATGTCACGCAACGCTCATATTAGCACAAGTACAGCAGCAATCAGGATAATTGCAACGTATCCTCGCTTTTTGGCAGAAAATATCGAAAGTTTGTAACTTACGTCTCAGTTCCAGTCGTAATTCGAAGGATCTGTTGTATGTCAAAAGAGTTCCGCCATTTTTATTTGTTACTAAAGTAATTGATACATAGCAAACGATAGTGAGTCAAACGGAATAAAAGTAACATAATAAGTCGGTAATTTAAACTTTGGTTCATAATAATGGAATGGAATTGTCTGTCAGGTTTTTTGACATGACAATTCGTTTAAAATAAGATACCGGAGGTAAATTTTTAATATTAATACTGAAATGTTTCATTAAAGTACACAAATTAATTCTTTAAACAATACACAGATCATTGCAAATAATGTACATAATTAAAGTGCTCGGACGTAACTATGGTATCTGATGAAGTAGTAAAAATCGAATTATTTGGTGACAACAATGGTATGTGGGCATATGAATAAAAATTTTATACGATTTTATAAGACACACAGCAATTAACCTCACTTTGTTCTTAAAATCAAAATACTTGCTACAGTAATTTCTCTAACTCATCACACGCCATAGCTTTATTTTTAAAAATGCTAGCTACCACTATTCACACCCGAGCCCTTCTATTAGTGGAAAAAATGCTTGTTTTCACTATTTGCGAAATAAAAAGAATGAAAAATGTAAAAAATGAAAAATACATATAGAGACAAATATTTTTTTCCCAAAGCATAATGCTTGATCCTCTTTCAGGGAAAAAAATAGTGGAACAATGTTTGAGCTACGAAGGTTTCTCAGCCCTGCTTCTAAGGAGACATAAACCTAGAGTGGTACTTTTGACCGAGAGCTATTTTAGCTTCATCAAACATTTATTACGCACCGAAACGGCCAAATTTACTGATACCCTGCCAGAGGAATCGACAGATATTGCGGTTTTTATTGCCTCGCGTGTAAGAACACGGTAATTAATTCAGTAATTTTGTCCTAGGTAAGATGTTAAACCTCTTTCGTTGTACGTTAGAAATTCAGCAGTCTACAGCAAAAAAAAGGAAAAAATTTGAAAAATGTAACAAAAATTTATACTTCAAAAGCTAGTTATTCGTTTATTTATTCTTTGATTTTATTTATTAAAATACTAAATGAATCAATACCTTTGTGCAACAAAGTAACAGTAGGTAATACAACGTAAAAACGCATTACTTAACAACTCATTGCAAATTTGTACACTTTTACGGCTAAATTTAAAAGCTGGGTTAGTTTGTGTATTCAATTTTTCAAAAAAACAATCGATTTTTTTTTTTTTTTTTTTTTTTTTTTTTTTTGAGTCTAAAATTTTTCATTGCCTGCTTTACTAAATAAGGCTGCGCTCTTTCTCTCTCTCTTTCAGAAATATAACGCAACTATGAGACTAACTAAAATTCAGGAGTTTAGTATTGTAATCAGTGAATCCATTTTTATAATTTTTTGCAAGAGAATCAAAACAGATTAGTGTATTAATCTACGAGGATTATTTTTTTTTCAACCTCCGATAGGCTATAGAAAATAAACGGATTTAAATACAAAAATATTTTAGTATCAAAAGTAAAGTATAATACTTTACAATTCTCTACATAATTACCTTGACGAGGGAAGCATTTGTTACATTTGTGATCAAGCATTATAATAGCCTCTTCGTAAAATGTTGCCACCAATAATTGGAATTGAGTTGTGACAGTGTCTTTGGGTTCCACGCCACTTTGGAAGCACGATGCTTTTCCAGGCCCTAAGCAGGGGTTCCCAAGTCCCTGCTTCAATTCAGAAAGCAGATGGAAGTCAATTGGCTCTCGGTCGGAACTTTATGGTGGGTGTTCAAAGATGTCCCATTGAAATTGCTGAAGGAACCGTTGGGTTTCACGAGCGCTATGATGATGGGTTTGGGCATTGCCATTGATCAGAACAATTCCAGAAGACCGAACGCTTCTTCGTTTGTTTTAAATAGCTCTCTGTAAGCATTGCAAAATTTCACAATAAGAATCTGCAGTAATTCGCAAAACAGTTCTAAATTCACACTTGGGGGGAGATTCAATAGTGACATCCATACTTATGTGACACCAGCTCAACAGAAAATGATATGTTGGACTCGTCAGTGACAGATTGTGTAGAGGGAGAGATGCAGAGTCACCTAATATGCACACCGGCCATCTGCCGCATGTCTGGCGTTCATACTGGGCGATCGGAGGTTGAAAAAAAAAACAACCCTCGTATTTCTGAAACTGCTATTTTGGCAACAAATTGCAATCAGGACGTTCTGGTTGCACTCCTAATTTTTGTAACCTTAATATTGAACCATATCAACTTGGAAGTTTCAAAAAGGAAGTGAGAACTTCTGTAAATTCATTAATTGCGGTGGTTAATCCGAAGTATACTAAAAGCCATTAATCATAGAGAGTGTGAAGAGGAAAACTATACCTTACCAAACCCTCGTACGCCGATGCAGAACGGGTTTTTTATATGGTACATTTCCAGAATATCCCATAACTTGGTAAAGACATAAAAAATATTGTTTATCTATATTCATAGCCCAGTGCTTTAACACATCCTTGTACTAATTGTTCCTTGCATACTTATGTGCAGAAATGTTCTTTCATAAATTAAGAAAGTTTTTTAAAAAAATCTTATATACATGTTCAATTTATTGCCTATGCAATATTACTTATTCATGTATTAGGGATTCATTTTTCATATTCTTGCCACCTTTTTACTACCTCATTTGCCATACTAAATCTCCTATATCCTAATATGAATGTAGTTGGAAATCTTTGTTACCACAACTTTGACTCATCCAAACATCTTTCTATGAGAAACAGCTTTCTCCCTTTAACAAGCAATTTCTTTCTCCTAAATGAACCAATTGCTGAACTTTTTTTTTTCTGAAGCAGAACTGTATAGCCCCATGATCCTTGTGATTTGGAGGGATTTTTGACTTTCAGCTTAATATTACATTAATTTGTTCTGCCATGTTCAATTGCTTCCAGGTTAAGTAAGAAACACAACGCACAGTGCTTTATGCAAAACTGTTTTCTTTTGTTACAAATTTCAAAAAAAAAAAAAAAAAAGAGAGAGAGAGAGAGAAAAGTCATTATAATTCACAAACTTGGTCAACACTATTAGCATGATGTCTTGAACAGCGTTTCGATAGCCTCTAAATTCAATAAGAAAAATGAAATGCACTGCTTTTACGAGATTGTTTCTTCGATTAAAAATTCTGAAAATGTAGAGAAAAGTTATAGTGACTTACCAACTCAGTTGTCGCTACGAACTTTACACTGCAAAGAATGAACTGGTATTTTTACAGTATAATACTGGCAGCCGAGGTTCCAATTTAAAACTGCAAAATGCACAGTAAATAAACTGTAAAGCTAGTAATTTGACAGTTTCTTACTGTTAAGTTTCAATTTTACAGTTTATTGCCCTAAAATTTAGCTGTATTATACTGTAAAAACAACAGTATAATACTGGCAGCAAAGGTTCCAGTTTAAAACTGTAAAATGCACTGTAAAAAACTGTAAAATTAGTTACTTTACAATTTATTACTATAATATTGGCTGCATCAAAGTGTAAAAGCAACATTCATTTTTTAGTGTATGTTTTAAGGATGGGCTACATACTGAAAGAATAAATCCAGTTCTTTTGAGGCACTTTTTGACTTCCAGATCAACATTCAGTCTATTTTACCGCCTTTTCCGGTAACCTCTAAGTTAGAAAAAAAATCTGAAACAGATTGTTTTCTTTGTTTACAAATTCCAAAAACAGTGAACATTATCTAGCATGGTCACTGGCATCAGCACAATTTCTTGGACAGAGCTTCATGGTGGACTGAACAAGCAAGGATCTCGGAGCTGACCTTGACAACAGATGGCCACTGCGAAGTAACGTAAAGCTTTCTAATTAAGTCGCTGAAGCCATTTCGGACGGAAATCTTAATGGTGTGTCAGTTCACCCCGAAGGGTAATTATTCAAGTTCTTTCTTATTACGAGCGAAGAGATTATTCCGTCGGTCATAAATTATTACAGGGTACCCAGGTTAATGTTGGTTAAGACTGGAAATTTAAAAAATATTTAATCGTGGAATTGTTTTGCAGCAGAGACATAACGGAAAATTTCTATTTCGTGGAGATATTTTGTAACGACAGCTAAATACGGAAATTAGTGAAAATTCTGTTGAAGGAAAATCATTTTAGGAGATAATTACTAAGTTAATTCTTGGAAGAAATGTTAGATTAGTTGTACACGAACAAGTACTTGCTGACATTTTCAATTTGTTTTCTATAAAATGGTTTAAGCTGGTTCCTTGTTTATAGTCCTTGCAAGAGCCAATTCCTTGTATTAGTTTCTTGTTATTCCAAAACTTGCTGATTTTTAACTTAACTAAAAAAATCCCGGACACTTCAACTTATTTCAGGGCAACGTTCTAAGATTTCACAGGTTTCCGCCAGTTTCCAGTGGAGAACAAAAAAAAAATAAAGTTTCTTAAATCGCGATAAGTTTCATGCTTACAGCCTGGTTGATGTCGCAAAAAAGCATTTTTTTTAAATCATTTTTTGCTCAAAATGCAATCTGTGAATATTATAGCTCTGCAGCAATTCTAGGCAAATAAACTGTTTGGTATTTATTAGCCACTAGCTGATGTGCCCGGCGTCGCACAGGTTTAAATACAACATGCCAAATCAAAGAAAATAAATATATGACTTTCAACTAAGCCCAGTAGAATCATATTTCTTAAATCTATTTTTTGTGATCATGCGGTAGATTAACTGGGTGCGAAATCAAACTTAAATGCGTTATTTATTTTATCTGTGTGATTTTCCAAAAAATAACTTTCTAATTTTCTAACTGTTGCCAAAATCAATTCTCTTTTTATTTAATCCGGTATCGATTATTGGCATAGATGAATATAAAAATCCTAAGAAAGCAATAAATTTCATGCTTACTCCTGAGAAGCCTTGGTTCAAAATTTTCATCATGATTACTATTAATATTGTTGTTGCGAGGCAACAAATTTTTGCAACAATGGGTGAAAAATTTAATCATTTAATGGGGAAATGACATGAAATTTATTGTTTTCTATTATAACTTTCTAAAACTAAGTTTTTTAGAAATAAATTATAGCTCATCCTGCTCCCTGTTACTGTAGCTATCTACGGTGAAAAAATGGTTGAAATCGTTCCAGTAGTTTGGAAGATTACCCCGGACATACATACAAAAAGTAGTCATTTATGTATATAGATTATTTCTAAGGATGCTTTTATTTTAATGGTTTCCCTGGTAAATCAGGTAGGGGCCGAACTATTACTATAAATATATCTAACTTTTCTTCAGGAGTACCTGATTTATTGTAAATATATGACTCGCTTTTCTGAAGAAAGTTCTTCCTGGAACCTTTGTGTAATCCGTCAGATGGATTTCAGGTTAATTTCGTGAGCTTAACCACAAAATTTTCCTTTCTACCAGATATGTCACTGGCAGAAGTTACGGACATTATTTGAACACTATTTTCCAGGAGCGCTTTGGATTTCTTTTTTACAGTGTGAGAGTATATTCCGCATTAAAACCGCTGTAAGAATTACAGAAAAACAGTTAATGCTGCGGTATTCTACTGTCTCAAATTCATTGCGCTTAAGCATCGGATCTTGCAATCTAAGATCCCACTAGGTTTGACTTACCCTCATGGAGTTTCCTAAAATTATTAGCATTAACGAAGAGTAAAAGTTAGGAATAAAACGACAATATAGGGTTGTCTACAATTTTCGGATCTAACCAGGGTTGTAAGGGGCTTAGAAACTCGATGAGGGTAAATCAGTCATTTTTGGCACCTCCCCTAGCAGCATCATCTCATCGGCCGATGATCGGCCATTCATCGAAACTCGATGAAATTCTCATCGGCCGATGATCCAATATGTCTCATCGGCCGAGCAGAATCCCAGCAGCAAAATCCGGTGAGAATAGGATGAGATTTGGAGCAATTTACGAGCAGAACAGTCCCGTGCCGAGGAATTTCATCGGGAAACTTGATCGGAAGGATATCGTTTTCCGATGGAATATAGCTCATCTTATTTTCATCGGGAAAGTTGATCGGAAGGATATCGATTTCCGATGAAAAGTAGCTCATCGAAAACCGTGCTCGGATACTAATCGGAACGACGTCATCGTGCGTTACAGGATCAGTTTACGAGGAGTTTGTTGATCGGCCGAGCAAAATCCGATGAGTTGATGTTACTTGGGTCTTAGCCCCTGACAACCCTGGTTAGAGAGTTTCGAAAAATTTAGATAACCCTATATTGTCGTTTTATTTACAACTTCTACTCTCCATTTATGTTAACAGTTTTAGGAAACTCGATGAGAGTAAATCAGTCATTTTTGCACCTTTTAACCCCGGACAACCCTGATTAGGGATCTGAAACAGGTAGAAACTTTTACTTTACCGTTTTATGAGCAACTTTTACTCATCATTCATGTTAATCATTTTAAGAAACTCGATCAGGGTAGTTCAAACCTAGTGGGATCTTAGACTATTGAGAAAATGTACGATCCAGAACTGTAACTGCATCATAAAATCATATTTTACGGTAAAAAGAATGAAGCAAGAATTTTTCCCCAAGAATAAAACAACCCTGAGAATAAGAGCAGTTGAAAACTCAAACACTCAATAAAAATTTATCCGCGGTATTTTTACCTCGTAACTTTGTGCTGCGAAACTTTGGAAATACGACAGCTTCGGTCAGTTCTTTAGAAAGAGTCGTTGTTGTTTTCTTCCCCTCATCTGGCATTCCGAAGGATTTTCGCTCTCGAAGCAAACGAGTTCAGGAAAAACACTGCTATTTATATCCACGAGAAGGTCTTTTATATATATGAGGGGATTTGGAGAAATAAAATAAATTCACTTTTGGGGGATTTTTTCAGCGGAATTTAGACGTTTCGTAAAATATTCAGTAATTTGTCACTCCTCTGAATGCATTTACTTTTTACTGATTATAATACCGGAATAAACAGGAATGCTGGCTTAATGATGAATGCATTACGAAAAAACTTAGTTACAAAAATTCATCTAGTACGTTCAGTCTACTGACTGACTAAATAAAGAGAGATACATGTTCACAATTCGACCTATTATCATAATTTTTAAGTTCAATTTAATATTCAAATAATATATTGTTCAGATACTGCATAACGTGTACCCATTTAAAACTGAAAGTGAATCAAAGCAGGACTTTCCTTGTTCTCCCTCTCTTTCTCTTATTCAAAAAGGAAATTTGTGTACTTGGAAAAAAAATCATAAATTATTAACTTTTTTTTTTTTTTTTGATTTAGTTTACGAAGAAAAAATAAAAGTAATTACTTTCAATAAGGATTGGATTTAAAACGGTTTGCTGCCGTTTAGACATTAAAATGATCTGGTCATCCTCTGGCACTACGTACATGAGTGTTTAATGCATAAACATTTCCATAACTTTTTATCTTCTTCATAGAAAGTGAAAAGAATAGGCAAAATGGCCTACATAATATCCTGGACCTACATTAAATCTATCTCTACTTTTATTAATATGAAGTTTGCGTCTTTATCTGAATAGATCTCAGGGTAGCTAATTTGCTACCTGCGAAGCTACGAGTGAGACATAATATACGTAAAAACCAAAAAGCAACGTCTAAAAGCACAAATAAGTCAAGTTGAAAATCGGCAAATATGTTTCAAAGGCATAAAGCCTCCTTCCTCAGTGCCAAGCAACTATTTCTTGCTTGGCACTGAAGAAGGAGGCTTTAAGCCTTTGAAACATGTTTGCCGATTTTCAACTTGACTTATTTGTGCTTTTAGACGTTGCTTTTCGGTTTTTACTCATTTGAGCACAAAGTGAACTGTCTTTAAGACATAATATAGGCTTGAGAGTAAGTTCGAGCCTCATGTCTTTTTACGTTTGCTTTTCTGTGTTATAGCTGAAAATACACGCATTATGTACAGCAAAAAAAAACCGTAAAATTAGGTATTTTGCAATTTATTATTATACACCTTACAGTTTTAAACTGGAGACTCTGCTGCCAGTATTATACTGTAAAAAAATAGTTTATTTTTAGTGTGTGTTTCATAAATTTAATAAATTAATTAAAAAAGGAGCATTTCATTTTGATTAAAAAAAAATCAGCCAATAGCAGATCAGCAGGGTTTCCTGTAATAAACGCTCTTTCGTGGAAATGGTTACATTCACCTGAGTTGTAAATTAAAAATCTGACTTGGTGAAAGAAAACTAACTACAGCTTTGAATGCAGTCGGCAGATTTTACTCTTAAACAGTTCTAGAATCTAACGCAACAGAAAAGGCGTTACAAAGTGTTCCCATGTGTTATAAAAGCCTTAGTCTGTTTTGTGTGACACTGTTTTATTTAAAAATAAAATACAGCAAAATAGTATTATCTGCATTATAATTAACCTCTAAATTGAACTAATTAATAAATAAACTTGGAATCATTTTCCTAAGAGGGGGTTTCATATCAGTCATATGCATCAGTTTCAGTAAAATCAGACAGCAATTTGAATGATTTAGCAAGCAATATAATAATTCAACGGGCTATGCTACATAGAATTAACGGAATCATGGATGATTGTATACATTGAATTATGAAGCAATTATGCTTGAGAAGGTATTATGAAATTGAATATACAACACTGTATATGATGAAACTAGGAATGGATATGAGTAGTGTATCACATTTGCTGTAGTAAGAGTTAAGTAAAAACTCTTTCAACAATTCTGAAAACAAATATAAAGCCTCCATTTAATGTTCCTCTTGAATATTAATGCGTTTAAAGAAATGTATTTGCTCTTTGAATAATGGAGAAAAATCTCTTCAAATTGTTGTTTAATTCCTGTGCAACAAAATTACATTACCACACTTCAAAAAATAAACAGTTGTTTTTATAGTATTAGGGGAAGACCGCCTATATTGGACCCCCTAAGAACAGGAGGCCTGCGTCGCTCAATGTGAAGCAAAACAAAAATACAAAATAGGGCATCGTGAGCTAAATTTAATCAGGAACCGCCCTAGGAGCTTATATTTTGTAAAAATGTGGAAATTATTTTTTAAAAAATTATCTTACAAAAAGTTGCAAAAGTCCAATTTAGGAATATATGCGCCTATATTGAACCATGCGCTTCCTAAATTGGACCGTGCAAGGAAATCATAGAATAATTTATATTTGAAGTATATTGCTTTTTTCCAGGATTTGCAATAGAATTTCTTTTGCTTCGGTCTCACTTAGGCAGTGTTGATAAACTCACCGATGGCATTTCATACACTTAATCATGTTTTGCACTTTATTTCTATAGCGAATATTGCAATAACTGTTTTGTGCTGTTTCTTGCTTCTTCTTGTGACTTTTTCTGTTCTATGCTTCTTTCATACGGCGTTAGAATGATTGCTGAGATAGCCTTCCTTTTTGTTCTTTCTATTTTTTAGGTAAGGTGATATGTAAGCCGGGGCTTTACAAAACCATAGTTGGAGTTGACAATCATGCTTTGATGAGAACTATCCGCTGATTCTGCAGAGCTTGTACTAATTTAAGTCGTGGCTAATTCTTGTACATAGTGTACAATAGTACAACTTACACCGATTATGTAGCCTCTTCACTTTGAGTAGTTTTATCTAGACAACTTACTGCTAACTCTGATGCAGCCAATTCAATGTCATTAAACATATGTCAATTAACAGGCCAAACTCCTGTTCTTTAGAATCTACTTACAGCATTTGCCCTGGCCTTGACTGCGGTTTATTCATAAGAGTCCTGTTCGATATTGGGAAATGGATCTCATTGGATGTTCTCTCATCTATGTATACTTACTGCTCCAAACTGGTGTTTACCTTTCTACGTCAATATATTTTGAGGCTTTTAGTTAGTGAAAAGACCGGCTTCATCTACATTGAACATTTTAGTAGCATATAAATTGAAGGGTCAGGGGGAAAAACCACGGTAGTCACATTTGATTGATTTTGAGAAAAACGAAATTTAAACTTTACGAACTCATAAACTTCCCCAGTATACTTGTTCTAAAATAACAATAATACATGGACTACAGTGTTTTTTCACGAATATTGCATATACTAAACGAAATTTCACTTATTTTTCTAACAGGTGGTAGCATCAGTTTAAATTCAACAAAAAGTGGACTACCGTGGTTTTCCCCCTGACCCTTCAATTGTTTCTTTTAAAAATCTTTTTGAACAAATCGAAGAATTTCATATTTTCTTTTTCGGTAAACCAGCATAAATTTTACTTAAACTAATAGCTATGTTTAACAACCTGAAACTGCAGTCTAATGGAAAAAGAGAAAAAAAAACATACATTTTTAAAATTAGCTGCTACTCGAAAATGTGCTTGATAAAAAATGAATATCGTGAATAGGTGTTAAAGTATGCTTAAAATAATCTAAACTACGCTATTAAATCAGATGAGTCACTTACTTTATGTTAAACTTAACAAAAAGTCTTGCTTAAAATCATATTCTTAAATTGGACCACTGGTCCAATATAGGAAAATTTTTTCGGTCCAATAAAGGAAAACATGCCATTTTTTATTCTTCAGCTTATTTCTCTGTCAAAAAATATCACAATCGCGCATGTAAATACATAGATGTAATCCTTATTAAACACAGATTATAATGCTATAACAGCAGTTTATCTCAGCTTACAAGTTTTAGTACTATCTTACTAAGTACAAGTCCGCAAAATAAGATTTTACACGTTTTCAACATAAATCATGCCGTAACTCACGCTACGCAGTTCGCAGACTGGTGAAACTTCATACACATTGATTTTATTCCTAAAACTTTATATTTCTACCGTTAAAGTGTATCATAGATCTCTGTACTATATTTTAGGCCCGAGGTCCAATTTAAGCAGTGGTCCAATATAGGCGGTCTTCCCCTATACTGGAAACAGATGTTCAATTTAAAACTGTAAAATGCATAGTGATAAACTAAAATTAGCAATTTTACAGTTTATTACCATAAACGTAGCTGTATTATACTGTAAAGAAACAATAGAAAACTAGCAGCAAAGGTTCCAGTTTAAAATTGCAAAATGCACAGTAAGAAACTAAAATTAGCAATTTTGCAGTAGTATTTTTTGCAGTTTATTACTATAAAATTAGCTGTATTATACTGTAAAAACAATATTTATTTTTTGCAGTGTAGATATTATATTAAAATAATGTAATGTTTGTTGCATGATTTATTTACTCTTGTTAATTTGCTCTACTTTACCTTGCATGAACTTGTCTCATTGTACAAAACACTTAAAGGGAAATTAAGCTCATCATTAAATAAATAAATGCTGTACCGATTGCTGTACTGTATTAGTAGATCTCACGTAGTGTTTTAAATGTTAATAACAAGAGTTTTAGTATTTTATAGTAGCAAAAATATTTCTCGACTTACTGCAAAGTATTAGAATATGAGACATCCACTTTTGAAAAGTGGTTGAATCATTATATGCTTAATCTTCAAAGATAAAGTTTTTCTGACTGGAGTAGGCTGCATATGCTACTGTAAAATAAAACATTACGAAATAGATGATGTTAAAAACAGTAAATGTGTCACCATTTCATTAGCCCCACGCTACTCCACTTTGCCCCACCTTCTCCTGTATTTGCTTACCTAAAGATGCTTTCTTACAGCCGATCATACTTGTGCATAAACTCGTACTGTACAAAATATGGCAGGGTCTACACATATCGGAGAAAAGCACTACGAAAAGCAAAGTCCCAAACCAAATCCCATTTCCCATTCTGAATCCCATTATTTGTAGAAAAATATCGTAAAGAACGAATTTCAATTTTTTGCATGATACTTAAGTCGTTATTCATTAAATATTTAGACCAAAATCCAATTACCCTCCTACGCAAATTTAATTTTTAATATTCTTGTCTACCTACTCGTACTCGTTTCTCTTTATAGATATTATTTATGCATCAAAGATTGAATAAAAGCAATATATTTTTTAGAGAATAAAGCAAATGAGGCCAAGTATATCTTTAGTTTACATCTCGTTTTTTCTTAGTCGAAATGTGTTAAAGATTTTTTTTTCTATTCATTTTTAAAGAAATTAAAATAGTAAAGAAAAAATGTCAGATTTTAATAAGTGCTATTCAAAAATAACTACGCTTTATTAATTATTCCCCAGATGCCTTAAAGATTATTTACAATTCATAAACTTGATTACAGGCATCGCTATTATTAATTTTTTTTTCATTTTCTGAAAATTAATATCATAAATATGCAAAGTAAATTTTAAGATTGAGTTATTTTTCTTCATGTATTTATTAAAATAGTTCCATACTTCAGTGATTTTTTTATTACAAATTTAGAACAGGATTATTTATGTTTTAAACTTATGCATTTATTACAAAGAAACCTTTTTTAAAGTACGACGCTCTGATCAAAAGGTTCTGAACTAACATGCTTTTAATATTTAAATTTCAATTATAGATCTTTCCACGAGAAATCGCCCTAAATCCGTAGCCTTCGTGCAACATATTTCCATTAAAAGGGTCTAAAAAAAGACAAATTAACTAGAAAATAGAAAATCAGATTTTTTGGTTAAAAAAGTAAGTTTTTGTTGACGTTTTAAAGCTTTTTTAATCTAACTAAACTGCTTGGTACACCGCCTACGTGAGATTTACCTCCAACGATTAGAAATTTCTTAAAACTGGATCAGCTTACTCCAAAAGTTGTGTTACGTTACACTCATTAACAATGGTACACTTTAAAAAAGGAATGTTGTTTCTACAGTATAATACAGCAATTTTATAGTAATAAGCTATAAAAATTACTAATTTTGCAGTAATAAACTGTAAAATTGCTACTTTTACAGTACTAAACTGTAAAATTGCTACTTTTACAGTACTAAACTGTAAAATCGCTAATTTTACTGTTATAAACTGTAAAATTGCTGATTTAATAGTTTATTACCGTGCATTTTAAAGTTTTAAACCGGAACTTCTGATGCCAGCATTATACTGTTGTTTTTTCAGTATAAAACAGCTAAGTTTTACGGCAATAAATTGTAAAATTGCTAGTTTTACAGTTTTTTACTGTGCATTTTAGTTTTAAATTGGAACCTCGGATGCCAGTATTATACTGCCGTGCTAAAGTGGTATCTGCAGTCAAGCTTAAATTGAGGTAAAACTCTTTAAAGTTTTGCACCACCATGTATTCGATTCAGATGAATCTTTTCCAGAATTTTTTTTTTAATATTTCCCGCTCTCAAATTGCCATATAATTTTGTATTTAGGTAAAATACGTCGCAAAGAGCCACCTGGTGGCGATAATTCAATTTTTTTAAAAAAAAACAGATACGACTTTTGCGCTTAGCATGGCAGTATAGTGAAGTCATCCACTCTTCTACTTTGTAACCGATTGTTATTTCTCAAGAACTGAAACAGCAATCTATTCGTCTCACTTATAAAATAACGCGTTTTAATATGTGCCGAAGTAGGCACTTTCTGTTTTCCTAATTAACGCACGCGAATGTCAATGGATGGTTGTTTAATGAGGAATCCGAGTGGCTCTGATTTTCTTGATTAAACCTCTGATATTCATAGAAATGGGAGAGATATTGGGTAGCGCGGGAAAGATTTGAAGGCATTGACAGAGGGATCAGAGGACTCATAGAAAATTTCGAGTGCTGTAAGTCAATTGCTTATTTGGGGCACAAATAAATTAGTTCTCTAAGCTAACTAATTAGGAAATATGTGTGCTCTTAATTAAAATAATTCACAATGAGCCTGAAATATATTTATTTTCGCAACTGTTTTTAAAGTTACTGTTGCAACCAAATCCCGTCAATTTTTATGTCTTACAGAGTTTTGAGGTGCTTCTATTTTGAGTCACAGTTTCTGAATAATTGCGAGTAGAAATATACAATAAGTGATGTAGGAACTTAATAAGTAGATTTGCCAACGTATTATTGAGGTAATTGAGAAAGATATTGGAAACTTTGCAATAAAAATAAGCAGATATTTTATTTAGGTTTAAAAAAAATATGTGATGAGCTGAAAATGAAAGAGTTTATTTTTCAGTGGAGGTAAACAACTTCAACAATTATTTTTCCTCTGTACTTCTATAACTCATTACAAATTCGTTTTTTCCTTCAATGCTTGTGGGTATCATAAAGATTATACGTTTATTAAATTCTCCATTCGAGTAATTTACCTACATTTTTTCATGCAATTCAAATCCCACATAGTCCAAATGCTAGTAAAATACATATTTAGATTTAAATATATTTTTCACGCATTCACTGGATATTAAAGCATTGAAGAAGTATGTTTATAGTACTTTTAAGCAATATTTTGTGAATCAAGTAATCAAAAATTGAATTATCATCTATATGTTGTCCTTTACAGAGAAAATTGTTTTGCAAGTTTTTTAACCATCAACGTGAACTTTTGTCTATAAACGCCAGATTAAAAGGCATATAAGAATGAAGTTTGTAAAATACAAGTAAATTTTCTAAAAAATTAGTACAATTGAAATTTTGATACTAACTATTATATTGTTAGGTATATCAAACATTTAGAAATCTAATAATGTGATCGAACTTTGCGTCTAGCAATCGCATTAATAATTACATTAAAAGCTGCTTTTATTGTTACTGCAGCACATTAGACTTCGTTTCGTGATATTATTAAATACATTTTTGTTCTTATATAGTTTTTTGTCAAAAGTACATACGTTTATTTTATGAGAACCATTTGCAGACGTATCATTTTTAGCTTTTAGTTTCCACAGAATACACTGCAAAAAATAGATGTTGTTTTTACAGACATTACAGTATAATACACTACTTTTATAGTATTTTTACAGAAACAAACAATAAAATTGCTAATTTTGCAGTAGTAAACTGTAAAATTGCTATTTTACTATAATAAACTGGAAAATTGCTAGTTTTACAATTTATGACTATGAATTTTACAGTTTTAAACTGGAACCTCTGCTGCCAGTATTATATTGTTGTTTTTACAGTATATTACAGCGAATTTTATGGTAATAAACAATAAAATTGCTAATTTTACAGTAAAAAAACTGCAAAATTGCTAGTTTTACGGTGATAAACTGTAAAACAGCTAGTTTTACAGTTTATTACTGTATTCTTACAGTTTTAAACTAGAACCTCTACTGTCAGTATTATACTGTAAAAACAACAGTTTATTTTTTACAGTATAATAACTACATTAAAAGCTACTTTTATTGCTACCGTAGCACACAAGACTTTTTTAAGACGGATTATTAAATACATTTTTACATTTATATAGTTTTTTGCTAATAGCACATAAATTTAGTGTTGTTAAATACATATAAGAAAATGATTTATCCGTATACATTGACTAAAATGAAGGAGAAAATACTCAACTAGAAATATTTGCAGGTGTATAAATCTCCATTTGTTACTTTTAGTTTCCACAGTATAGCTTATCCCAACAAATATCTTTGCATTCGCATAGAAACTAATAAGGTTAATTTTCAATGGCGCCGATAAAATTCTGATGTCGAGTCATCCTTAAAAAATGTGTGAAGAAAAAAATAATGCCCATTCTATTGAATAAAGTAGCTTTGAATTTTACTTTGTTCAGTGGCACGTTTGCGACGGTTTTCTTGCTTGGAAAATCCAATTCCATTTCACTTTATATACGAACATTTGTACGCAACCTTCCCTCTTCTATTTCTTTGACATCCCTATTTGGGTGTGAAATTCCCAAAAGCCATTTGCAGATAGTTCTTCTATATTTCAAGAGTTCAGTTTTCAAGTGCGTTTTGTGCTATTTCGCTGTTGTGGTCCTTCAGGATGCTATTTGAAAAAATATCTAGCAAAGTCTAACTATTTATTTAAACTTTTTTCAAACTGAAAAATAAAAACAGTTCTTTTAAATTGTAAGCAGGAAAAGTTTTGAAGCGTGTAAAATAATTAAAAATAAATTGCACTGCATTTCGTACTATGTGTCGCACGTTAAACTATAAAGCCTGGAACTATTGCTTTTCAACAGCTCCATTTGAGCTGTTATTTTATTTTGTTTATTTATTTATTAATTTTTTCATTTATTTATGTATTTCAAATTCTCTTAGTTATTAATCATAAATGTCAAATATAAAACTTCATTTATCGGCTTTTCAAGCGCTTTCGACTGTTTATACTGTTTTCGACTGTTTTCATAGCTTCCATCTCAGCAAAATTCCAAATCGCACTACCAGCTTCCCAAAAGATCATCAATACATATCTTTCAACATCCATTAGATTTCAGCTATGTACGGTTAAGTACGTTATTGGCCATTCTTAACTTTTGAAGATATTTTTTACGTTTAACGTTATCATTTTTAGCTATAGTTTAAATGTATATGTTGTGCTATTGACTATTTTTAGCTACTGTATACACTAAGATCGTTTTTCACCTATTTCGATTTTCCGCAGTATTCGCCTATTCGCGGTTACCGTGGAGTATACTGTATTTCAAAGCAGAAATTAATAAATTCCCCATAACTTCTTTAAAAGCTCAAAATGTCTATACATTAACCATAATGCATCGAAATAAAATGATACTACCGTAATTACATTCAAGTGATAAATCTAACTACAACTCTTTTCATAGACATACAAAAAAGGTATAACTTTTCCTTTTAATATACAAGTTACTAAACGTAATTAATCTTTCATATTTTGACCACCCTTTCTCTTAGCATTGTCTTTCTTTTTTTCTTTTTCTCTTAATTTAACGACGCTGCTTACGATTCCGAAAACACATTCCATTCAGGTCGTATTTATTTGCAGAAAGATAAAAATAGTAATTAGGAAAGAAGATCAAAATATACTATGTAATATGTTGCTTAATTATTTTCTTCTCAGAAAACAACAGAGAAATATTTTCATTTTCTATTCAGAATTCAGCTTTTTGAAATACGATATTCATTGTAATTAAACGAATATATTTCAGCTAATCAAACTTCTGACTAAAACTCAGGCATAGCAATACCTAAAAAAAATTATCATTTTGGTCGTAATAGTTCCATTTGTTTTTTTATCCTTTTCTAATGTCATTGTTTCCAAACATCTCATTATGAATAGCAAATTAATCATTAAGTATGTTTATAATTTTTTTTGTAAATATTGAGAATTGCAGTCTTAGAACATAAAATAAAAACAAAATTACTTTTAATTAAACTTAAAATTAAGAGTGAACGAATTTGTTTGCCAAGTATTTATACAATGTATATTTAAAATATTATCCCAAATACAAAAATCAGTTTTCTTATAATTATGTTTTTCTCGATTAAATGTGTTTAAAAACCATTTTCCCATTGTTCGAATCATAAATAATTCATAATGAAAGATTACTTGAAATTAAAATTAAGATGAAAAAGAAAAGTTACTCTAATAAGTTCAATGCAATGAAGCGTTAATAATGGAGTAATGCGTCTGCGATGAAGTGCAAATATTATTTTGTTATTTTCTACAGATATAAATAAAAAATCTGGAAAAAAATGAAATAAATCCGTAAATATTCGCTCTAAATTTCTGAATTGGGTGTACATACAACGTATGCATTTACCATTACGCATTTTCTATTCTCCTATTTTTTTTAAAACAATTAATAGATTTTTATAGAGCGGTTTTCCTACATTTTTCAAAAACAAATACTGAAATTAAACGCAGTTTTATAGATGTCTCTCTCTCTCATATTTGTATTTACACTTTAAGGAAATTTTGAAACGTTACATATCATTTCTGGGTAACGCTCAGGGATTTCACAGGCCTATTTCCTGTGAAAATCCTTTTTTTTTTTTTTTTTTTTTTTTGCATGAAAGTTTCCTGAATTGACATAACTGCGGACTTCTGTTGTGAAAAATATTTTTAGTTACCAGTTGGGAGATATATCCAACGTCTTTATTAAGTGATTCGCCTTCAGTTCGATTCCAGCCAGCCCAGATTGATTTCGCGCCAAACAAAGACACATGCAAAGTCTTGATACTGTAACTTTTCAAGAATTTCAACTAAATAAACTGTTCAACTTGCAGTTGCTGCTTTAGCTTTGGCCATATTTTCCAAATTGCTCTAGGTATATTCTGTTTAAAAATGTAAAATTCTAAACTGCTACTATAAACTTAAGTTTGCTTGTTTTTTTTAAGTACCCGATTTATTGCCGTAACGTAACTAGCTTTTATTGGGAGAGGTCCTGAAGTCTTCAGGGAAGTTACTAACTTTTAACTGGAAACCTTCCCTTTCCCGTCTTATTTCTTTTTTAAGAAACGAAGACACGTTAGAGGTTTTCCTTCGCAATTTAAAGAAACTATAGGAGACGTTGCAGAGTATGGCAATTCCACCCGAAATTGAAATGCTGTACTTCTTTAGTTAATACCTTAAATCACTCCAAGGTAGTGTCTGGAATCACGTAGATGCCTCTAAATGTTTCTGCCCATAACTTTCTTTTTTTTTTTTTTTTTCATAAAATGTAGCTTCAAAGAAAATAAAAGGCAATTCCACAGTAACAGACTTATCATTTTTTTACAAAACAGATTACAAAGATTAGAAATATGCTAAATTCTTGTTTTACTTTACGATTTTGATGAAGAACATGGTCTTTACTACCACATAATCAGTGAAAGTTTGTAGATTTCCAGAAAAAATGTGTAAATAATATTATTTTCTCCGTAACGGATGTATCTCGTAAAATACGTCAGTTACGGAGTCAAAAATCTATTATATAAATACTGTTTCTGGAAATCTTCAAAATTTAACTGTATTTTACAGTAGTAGAGTCCATGTTCTTCAAAAATTCATGCAGCAGAACAAGGATCTAGCACATTTAGATTATCTGCAATCTATTTTGTGCAGCAATCGATGTTATTTCCCAAAATAGAATTGCCCAAATGTAATCACACAGTATAGTCGATTGAGAGCCCTGCTCCACATTGACGTAAAGCAGAAAAATAAAGCAGAAACGTAAAATAGATTACATAGTGTTCCTATGGAAAGTACCCGGATTTTCGGTTTCTGCCTACGGTTTCGGTCGCGTTTTACGCTGATGTGGAGCAGGGCCCTGACTAACAAAACTTTACGACAACCGTCTTAAACTACAGTAATTGAATTTTATTACATGAAAATTTTACAAATAAGCGTTTTAACCCTACACTGAGTAGCGTTGCCAATTGGACACATGGACTATTTGTCCTCATGACCAAGCATAAGGCAACTCAAGTATAAAAAGCAAGTATTAGGTATCTTTAAAGCAAATACAACCATCTGTCCTCAAAATTAAATTTTAAAAATGTTTTCTAATGCTTTCTTATTACATTGAAAAATATATATAGTTCTTTCAAAGAACAAAAAATCATGCAGTGTAGGATTAAGTAAATGAACCATTTTGTAAGAAAAGCAGTCGAAATCTTTGTACAATTAATGAAGTTAAAAATGCAAGACAACGTGTCTACAAGTCAAATAAAAGGTTTAAAATGAGTTAGAAAACTCTAGCAAATAGCTATTTCGGGGCTATTATAAATGAAGCCCCATCATCAGTGCAAAAAGATGATGGTTCACTGACACCAGTCAAGTGAACACACTTTTTGCACGCATCATCTTTTTGCACTGATGATGGGGCTTCATTTATAATAGCCCCGAAATAGCTATTTGCTAGAGTTTTCTAACTCTTTTGAAACCTTTTATTTGTACTTGTAGACACGTTGTCTTGCATTTTTAACTTCAAATGAACCATTATTTGAAAGATGATGATATAGACTAGTGGTGGATTCAGCATGTCGCAAATGTCAGTATTGCGAAAGGTCCCTGCGGCCTAAAGGTCTCGAATGAGATCCGAAGTTGCACTTAAAAAATGTTTTCATTTCAAAAGGGATCCCAAAAACACATTGCGATGGAGCCGTCGACTTTGTGAATCCACCACTGATTTAAGTAAGAAAAAAAAAATTGGTTTCCAACTTTCGGCCTATAGCAGCCTTCAAGCCTAAAGGACACCTATTTACCAGTTGTAAATAAGTGTCCATTTATTATATTTATTATATTTATTTTTAATTGATTGATTTTATTTAAATATTTATTAATTTTTTTAATATTTTTTTTTTATTTATTTATTTATTTTTTTGCCCTCACTTGCTAGTTGGGAGGGAAAAAACAAGTGTTTTTGAGCATGCATTGAGGAACAGAAACCTAATTGAATACAATAATGTGAAACCTATCTCTCACTAACTAGAACTAAATCGGTGTTCGTAGCCTTTAAATTTGCACATCAGTTGGCTTAATGTAAAAAATATTCTTCTAAAAACCCTATTTTAGTATTAAAATATTTGTGATTGTATGCTAACGAGAGAACGAATTCTCATACTCCATTTTGTGGTAAATAATGCGATTTTGAAAACATTTAGTTTATAAAACTCACCATAGTAATATTTACTAAAAAATAAAAAGTGTTACCTTCACAGCTTTTATCTTTCTGACAGACAATGACTGGCAAAACTCATGCATCACACATTCTCCAAAGAAGCTACAAAAAGAATAATAGCATTTTACAATGTTTAGAGCTTTTATGTTTTAATTTGTTTGCCGTTGCCAGATTTTTTAGTTCATGCAGTAGTTCATCACCTTTACTTCGAGTCAAAAAAAAAAAAACGCGTTCTGAAAAAACATTAATTTTTAATCAACTATCGTCTGCTAAAAGACAAAATTAGAAATTAATTTGAACCAAGGGCTAAGCCTAGCAGCATAATCTCATCGGCCGATGATCGGATTCGATGAGTTCTCATCGGGAATGGTTCCAATATGTCTCATCGGACAAACAGAATCCGAGAAGCTAAATCCGATGAGTTTTGCTCGAAATACGATGAGATTTGGAGCAATTTAAGAGCAGTGCAGTCCCGTGCCGATGAATTTAGGATCAATTTTGGATGCTCGGCTTATTTTCATCGGGAAAGTTGATCGGAAGGATATCGCTTTCCGATGAAAAGTAGCTCATCGAAAACCGTGCTGGGATACTGATCGAAACGATGTCATCATGCGTTACGGGATTAGTTTACGAGGAGTTCGATGATCGGCAGCGCAAAATCCGATGAGTTGATGCTACTTGGTAATTTGGAAGACAAATTCAAGTACTACCATTAAGTGCTCGAAATATCAGAGCGGTGCAGCTCTCAAGTTATTTTGTTTCTTTGCTGCACTATCGCAGCTACTAAAAGCAGCAATAAATAAAAGCAAGAATTCTCAATATAAAGTTAGCTAATATATGTTCTAACACAGTAATTTTGTTTAAAAAGTGAAATTGAATTTATCTGAATTTCTTTTAATCATTGTAGTTATTTTGGAATTGTTTATTTGTTTTGTGTAGTTCTTTCTGATTAAATATTCTTCTTGCTTGTTATCAATATATTTATTGGAGAAGTATTTATTAGTAGAAGCAATACATGGTAGTTATGAACAATTATTATTTTTAAAACATATGAAACTAAAAATTTCAAAACTATTTTATTTCAGCTATTCGGAATACGCATTATTATTTTTAAACAAGTTTAAGTACACTGCATATAAAAAAATAAGAATTTCTTTTCTAAAACTTACTTAAACATGTGCCTTTAAGTAGTAATGTATAAGTACATTCAGAAGACAAACTCAAAGATAACTTAATAATTGCCATACTAGGTGACGTAAAGTTCTCAATTTTGATTGTTTGATATATATTTGTTTCTTGTTTAATAACCTCAATTTATTGGTTTTAATCAATGAATAATTTTAAAAATAAAGTTGAAAACTCGGAAACAGTTTCAGAAATTGATACCCATGTATTATTTTTTTTTTTTACTATATAAATAATATATGCCGGTCACACGCACCATTGTTAAGATGCTGCCTATAGTTCTAGACCTAGTATCTAGGTTATAAAACAGAGAACTTAATAATTGTAATTAATTTAAATATAGCGTCTTAGAAGTTCAAAAATCGGTGTCAAGACATTTAACTCATTTTTAAGAAGGAAAAATATTTAAAAAAATAGTAGTTTTAAAAAATTTACAGTTTTGAGATTATTATAGTAAGGGCCATGCTCCACATCGACGTAAAGCAGAAAAGATAGGCAGAAGCGTAAAATGGATTCAATGGTGTTCCTATGGAAAGTACCCGGATTTTCGGTTTCTGCCTTCAGTTTCGGTCGCGTTTTACGCTGATGTGGAGCATGGCCCTAACTGATCAAAAGGATTCTATATAAGCTAAAAAAAGAATAGAAACCCGATCATAACTACAATTAAGCCCGCTTATTAAAAAACGGTTAAAAGAATATCCTGCTTAATACAATACATTTTCAATGCACGAAACCATTGTAATATATTTTAATCCCGGATAATGGAATATCCCGTTCATTAGAATATTTTTTATGAAAAAATAGCTATTCCATTAAGTGGGCTCAAGTGTACAGCTAAAAGGGAAATTTCATGTGTGGGGAAATAAAATAGTTTTGTTCAATTAGTAGAAAAGCAAAATTAATCGCAAACAATTATTTAAAATCTCTTAAATAAACTTTGGCCTAATAACAAGTTCATTCAATCAATTTAGAAAGAAATTGCATTAGGTAAAATGTTATTTGCAACAAGTCACCGGGAGAAAATTTAAGATAGTTATAAATTTCTGAAAGTTGGGTAACATAACGCCTAGAAAAGCTTTTAGTATCCTTAAAAGCTAGGCCATTTGGTTCAAGGCAACAAAATTAATGTTTTATTTTCCTCTGTTACGGACTTTTTGAGGGTCTGATGTTTCCTTTCTCTTTTAAGGCTTTTAAAGTTCGCTGCTCTTCCCCTCCGGTTTTATAGTGTGTAAAATCTTCTCTTAGGAGTTATTTTAAATCCAAAAAACAAAGAGATGTTATTAGGATAAAACTTGTGGTAAATAAAATTTATTTACAGAAATTATATATTTGGGAATACGTTGCTGTTTACCTAGAAGTTTTTAAATGTAGCACTGTTGACTGCATACCTGTTTCACTTTTTTTCTACACAACTACATCTGTGGTTCTGTGAGTAAGAAAACAAGTACAAAACATTCATTTTTACTGAATTTTTTGTGTGTGTGTGTGCAATTATGCACCGCCCAGATTAGCTGAGCCCCTAGGTCAAGGCGCAGGGAGTCCTCTGTCTCTCTATATATAATCCCCCCCCCCTTTTTTAACAGAAATGAAATGTTATCAAAATAAATTATATTACGGAGCTTCAATGCAAAAAAAGAAATTCCTAATTTTTTAATAATACCTCCCCTCCCCCCTCGTTATACTATGCAACATTGCAAGATTTCTATATTAGTAATATTACTCAGAATATAAAAATGTAGAAGAGCATTTTACAAAAAGTTCATAAGTCGCTTCCGATTAATCACTTCAGAATGATTAAAGCAAAAAGCTATATCCTATATTTCCACCTAGTTTTATCATAAAGAAAAAGATCAGAAAACTGATTTTGTAACTTATTCAGGAAAGGAAAGCACTCAGTTTTTTTTTTTTTTTTTTTTTTACCTATGACGATTTGTTTTCTGAATTTTCTTTTTCAACAGTGCATACCGTTGCCATTAGACCCTGCTGCAAGTAGTGCAGGTCCTCGGCCTCCATCCCTCCTGGTGGTGGCCTCCATGTCCTACATATACACACATATGACAATGCCTGGAAACACACACACATAACCGCCTAGACAGACACACGCCTACACGTACATACACAGACTCACGCACCTACACGTACATACACACACGCACAAGCCTACATACATACACGAGCGCGCGAGCCCGGCTATTGCAATTCGTGATAAGTCAAAATTCTCTCTCTCTCTCTCTCTTTTTAATCAAATTTACTAAAAACAGTTTAATTGGAGCAACGTTAACTGATAGGGCTCAAAGTTACCCCAAATAACTTGTTGTAAGTATATTTTCTCTACCACCTCAACCATAGAATTGTTGCTTCTGAAGCAATCTAACGAATACTATCAAATTAAATCCCTCTCCTACTCCTTTAGCCTACTTTATCATGACACTGCGGAGGGAAAAAACAAAAATAATTAACAAAAAAATGTCGAAAAATAATCCAAAAGTAAGATTATTTTAATTTTCGTAAGTATCACTGAAAGTGAAAACGTGTCAGATGTAAAAAAGTATTTTCAAAAAAAGATTAAAATAAATTTTAGACTAGTATGATGACGAAATATGTGCGTGAATATCTCATCTAATAAATTTTGAATCTAGGAACTACAGTAAAAAGTATATTTTTAAACATACATCTTAGTCATTTTTTTAAATTATGATTATTAATGATTACCAACTTGATTCTCACTGTTTACATGTTAATAAACAGCAGTCTATCTTTCTCTTTTAAGAAGGTTTTCAAAAGCAATATTTTTATCATGTGGAGAGTCATATTTTCCTGGCCATGCCTTCAGTCAAATAAATTAGTTCGTTTTAATATGTATCGTGTTTCTAAGACAAAAGTTTTTCCATCGTATAGTAAAATTAAAAATGTTATTATTTTGTTGCTTTGTTTGCTAACAGTTTGCGTTTTATTTCGATTGAAAATACTACAGCAAAATAGTGAAATAAAAAAAGAAAATAATAATAATAATAATAATAATAGTAATAATAATAATAATAATAATAATAATAATAATAATAATAATAATAATAACAATAACAATAACAATAACAATAACAATAATAATAATAATAATAATAATAACAATAATAATAATAATAATAATAATAATAATAATAATAATAACAAGAATTAACTAAGGGAACACTTTTCATGAAAGTATGAAATCGTTTAATTAGCTTTTTTACGTAGCATTTATATCTTAGAGCTCATGTAACTCTAAAATAATTTGAAAAGTGATATGTTACTTGATTTATTTTCTAATTTGAAACATTTCATTGCACACTTCGTTTAACATGCAATTTTAGTAGTGAACACTGAGAGGAAAATAAGTTTTTTCGTTATACTTAGTTTTGTATAAAGCATTGGAGTAACCGCTTCTAAGCAAGCCCTAATTTTGTATTTGGCTGGGTGAAAATTAAAATATGAATTTAGAGTTTCAGATTTTTTTTCCGTGTACATTTTGAATTTAATGTTATACATCTATTTATTCTGATGATGATAGAAAAAAATATTTTTCAATGGTTAATGATTATAACGGTATTTATTTTTAGCAAGCGCTGTACATTGAAGTCTAAATATGAGTCACCATAACAAACAACTCGATTTTTAGTTTGGGCCAAGGAGCAAAGTATTTTTTTTAATCAAAATATGCTAAATTGTAAACGCTGCTTGAAAATGTTTCTAACTTTGTTCCATTTTTGCTTGAAAAACTCAAAGAGCTGGAAAGAACAGTTCTTGTAAACTTAGATTTAGTTCTCAGATATAAAAAAAATATCATTTTTCTTACTCTTTTTTTTATTCATCGTAAAATACCTCTTGATTAAAAAAAATATAACAACAAAAGATTCCACAAAGACATTTCGAAAATTCTCCACCTTTATTTCAAAAACCAAAAAAAAAAAAAAAAAGCTCACAACCACTAAAAATTCCGTTGAGAGAAAAAAACAGTTGTAACCAAAACATCATTACACAATTACCTACCACTAAATCAACATGCAAAAAAAAAATTTCATCAAAAATAAAGCAAAATTTTTCCGCTTGTATGTTTTTTCCATAAAAACATAAATACGTCATGAACTTAAAAAAATCTTGTAAGACATACAACTAAAACTTTTCTCATAAGAAAAATAAAACTATGTTTTTTAACCTGAAGCTGCACATTGAACAACGCTAACTTTTGAATAGCATGAAGTTACTTATTGTTTCATTGTTAATGGTTGTTACCTACTGCTAGTGCTTGTTAAATCAATTTTTTTAAGGTCAGATACATAACTAGAGATTTTATTGCATTTACATTAAAATACCAACATCACAGAATGGAAAAATATAGCCCAGGAATATCTTGTAAAATTCCAACGAACTACTTTGAGCGTCATTTGCAAACTGAAAATAATTTTTAATCTCCAATAGTTTTTCTGCTAGTTCCACTCTCAAGCGGGTATAACTACTTCAAAAATACAGAAACGTTTTACAAATCTTAAAGTATCGTTTCATCTGAAGTTCAAATCAATGAAAACAACTTACATTTTACTTAAACTTTAAACTTCAATGTAAAAACATTATGAGAAGAATCCTCAACCTCATTCATGATGTTTGACATGGGTTACCAATCAATGCTCTTGAAGCCAGCAGGGTTGCTTCAACTTCTTGGCTTGAAAAGACAAATATTTTTAAAGTTTTCTTTTACCTGGTTTGAACAGGTTAGAGATAAATAGAGTTTGAAAATTATGCCTTTTCTGAAGCACTCCTTGAGATCTTCTTTTTCAAATACCCGATAAAGTGTAACATGAGTACTAGGTTAAAATCGTCCTCACAATATTGAACAAAAGAATATTTGAACACAGAAATTAATTCACTGTTTGGATGGTACTTTACCGTCATAGCACTCAAGGGTGAAGTGTCTTTATGAGTTGTTTCATAAAAGGGCAACATATTATCTACTTCCCTTTTGATCCTTTGTGAGGAGATCTGCTTTGATCCCAACAATTAATGGCACTTGGATCTGTTGTAAAATATACAACCCTACTTCAAGTCTGAATAGAATTTAGATATTTCTTTTCAAAAGGTATTTAAAGAACTCTTAGTGCCGACAGAATTCTTACTACATGAAGTTGTATCTTTATCTGCGACAGAAAGATAGATAGATACATAGATACACAATTAGATGTATTGATTCTTTGATTGATTGATCGATTAAATGATTGATTGATAGATATATAGACAGACCGAGAGACGAATAGATATATTGATTGATACATAGATAGATAGATAGATAGATAGATAGATAGATAGATAGATAGATAGACGGACGGATGAACGCATGGATGGACGGATAGATCGACGGACGGATGGATGGATAGATAGATATATAGATGGATAGATAAACGGACGGACAGAGGGCTGGATGATAAATAGCATATAGATAGATCAAAAAATGTGTTGAGATCAATAGAAATAAAGCACAAGCACTTACATGTTTCCATAAACGGATAGTATGAAGGAAAAAATACTTTTATGTTATTAAAACTTAACAGCAAAAACTGAATGGTTTGTTTTAAAAACCAGTCAGACGAAGGAATTTCTAATTTTAAAAAAGCATTTATATCATCGCATTAACAATTCGATTGCAATTGCATCACCTTTTACTAAAAAAGATCTGAACAAGTATTCATTTCAGTTTAAAATATTGTAATTTTTATTAAAAAACTTCAAATAAATGTTAACATGCGTTTTAGAACTCCTAGAGCTTGTCACTTGACTGCTTTTTTAAATAAACTGTTCAATTATAGAACGGTAGATTTACACGAGTAGGTACAAGAATCTAAGTCGATGCTATTTGTCGATTAATGTGCAGAAAGCTGCGTAGAATGGTTTTCAAAATTGGCTTATCTTAATTTATATTTTGTATGCCGAATTTCTGCTCAGCTAGTAAATGTTTTCAGTTTCAAAAAATTTTAGGCAAGTTTCAGTGACTGAATTTTTTTTTTCTTAAATTACATAATTATCATTCTTTCTAATTGTAGTTCAAGTTTTCTTTTATTAATGAATTTAAGGCAATAATGGTATAATCTGTAAGAGTCAATTTGGGAAAATATTTGACTTCAGACGGAAAATAATGTTTTGGAGAAAAATGCGGCACGGGAGAAAGCGCAAGGTAACGTAAAATATTTCCCCAAAATACCTGTGAAGTTAAAAAGTTATTTTCATTTTTTTAAATAATATTTAAAGCGACAGAAGGCAATGTTTATCTGAAGATAAACTTGGAAAACATACTGTTATTTATTGCATTTGAAGTAATAGATGTGCAGGGCCGTCATTTCAAGTTTTTCTAGGGGGAGGGGCAAAGGGTCCAAACACAATGTAATTTCATCGAAAAACATCAAAAACCACGCCCATTTATATGTAAATCCATTGATTTCTCAAAGTCAGGGGAGGGGCAATTGACCCCTCCGGATCCCCCAAAATGACGGGCCTGTAGATATGCATAGTATTTTCTGGGGGAATAATTTTTTTCAATATTAACGCTTATTAGTAAATTACACAATCATTTTTATTTAGATTTGACTCATTCTCTTTAAGTAAGTACAAAAAAGCTCAGTGCATGTTTTTTCAATTTGGAGTGCATATTCAAGATAATTTAGTTTATACTTGCACATGTATTTTAATGGATTACAGTGTATATAATCTGCACTCTAGTCATAATAATGAAAAAAAATTTGAGTATTATCACCAGGCCTTTGCGAGAAAAAAAAACTAAAGATTTGTTTTCAATGAAGGAAAACGCTGACGTTTTAGAGAAGTTGTCTAAATCTCATCTCGACCTCTTACAGATTCAACTCCTTGGAAAGCCGTAAAACGGAATCAAACGCAAAACACATCTGAGGCATCAGCGCTGTTTCTTTCCCGGCTCGGAAAGTGGATAAATCTGAATCCTACAGTATTTCAGAATAAAATTTTAAAGCAGATCTTTTCTGGCGCATGTTTTTCCTGATAGCATTATTGGAATCCGAAATTCTTAGAAACGCCAGAAGCACACTCTACGGTTTGTAGTCCCTTCGAGGGCGCTATGCTTCCGTGTTGAGACCGACTATTGTAAACAAGCTCTATTTTGAGGAGTTTTTTCTTTAGCGCAATGTTAAGAGCAAAAAACTGAAACTTCAAATATGCTGAGTTTAGCATTTTTTGTATTTTTATAGCATGCCTGGAAATATTTATAGCTGGATATTTTTTAGACACAGAGACTTATATATTTTTGCTTAGGAGACAGTAAATAGCTCTGTCTTTTATTTAGAATTTAGCATTTAACTCTTCTACAACGTTTTATCAACGAATTTAGGGCAGCGTCAAGTTAAAGTTTTTTAATTATAAGCACCATTTAAGATTGAAGTTCAACAATTGTGTTTAATGTGCATACCAACATCATTGTTTTTTAATCGACCAGTCAACGTTAAAATAGCAAAACTAAGAATTGAAATATATATTATGCTTTGATATTTTATATATTTTTGTAGAATAGCTAGAAAAATTGATGAGTGAATTTTGTTTTTCCGTTTGTAGTCATTCGTGGACGCTTTGCTTTCTCGTTGAGGCCGACTATTGTGAACAAGTTCTATTTTGAGGAGCTTTTTGTTCTTTTGCGCGATGTTAAGAGTAAAAAACTGAAATAGCATGCCCGAATATTTATAGCTGGATATTTTTCTGACACAGAGACTTATATATTTTTGCTTAGGACACAGCAAGTAGCTCTGTCTTTGATTTAAAACTAAACATTTAACTTCACTGATTTTTTTTTTTAAGGATTTCAGGAACACGTCCAGTGTTAAAATCTTACCTACTTCAACTTCATGTAATCCATATTAACTAAATGCACTTACGTACGTCAAACTCTAGCTACTTTAGTTTTAAAAATCGTTTTTAAAAAATATAACATATTTCTATCTGCAATAATTTAAATTATAATAACCTAAAAAGAATTAAAAGTGAAATCATTGCTAATTCCTATGTTAGTAAATTTGCCGTTTTGGTTTAAAATGAATCTTTATGAAATTTCTTATCAGAAAGAATTATATTTAAAAAAAACTGATTTTGATAAAAACAAGAAAACTTTGATGGATCTTCATACTCAATATCGGAAGTTGTGATATGTTTTTTAAGTACTAAGTATTATTTTCAGAAAAAAGCCATTGCAAAGCTCAATAAAAATTAAAAACTTATTATGAAAATAAAAAAGTATGGTGCAACGCAGTAAAAGCACAATTGAAAAAGACTAAAGAAGACATAAAATTCACCAACAACTGTTATGCGGTTGACAAAACAAGTTTCATCAGTGCAGAACAGGGGTCCATAACCACCAAAATGAGGAAGTGAAGAAAAGTATGAGACAAAGAGAATAACCTTTTGCATTTAAAGGCGTAAAGTAGCTTTTTTCATTTGAACTTTTGATAATATTGTGTCATTTCGCTTATCATATTTTTGTATGAAATTTTCAGCATTACTATCAACTCATATACTTTTTAATTAAATTGCAAGCACGTGCTACGTGACCACAGAAAAATCTTTTACCAATAAAATGTGCTCGTCAAGGTTTTAGTAATTATTTCATCTAGCTCACAAAATTGTAAATGGTAAAGAAGTTTTTATAACTCTAAAACGCGAGCATGTAATTTATTTTGAAAAAAAATTCTAGTTCCACGCTTTGCAAAATTGCTCCCAAATATTCCATTCAAAAACAGAAACATTATATTAAACTCACAGAACGTAAAAAGATATAAATTCGTTAGATCGTGCGTTGTAAAAAAAATATCGTTTCTTATTTTCCTTTTTTTTTCTTTTTTTTTCAATTCTTAGAAATTTATATAATAAATGCAGAAGTATTTAGCAAATTTTGAGTAGACGTCAGTATTAAAGAACAGAATATTTCCCGAATGTATGTTTGGCATCATAAAAGATATTTTTAAAAATTACTCAAACGGAACAGAATTAGGTTATAAAAATAGTCTTACCAATTTCTAAATAAATGTGACATATACCATGTTGTGATTCAGAAAAGAAGTACTTAATCAAGTAAATCAAATAAAAACGTACAAGCATATATATTTAGATATTAAACGTAATTAAATATTAAAAGGTGTTAAACTTTTTTGTTAAAAAAATACAAGTAGCCAATATTCTTTCATAAATTTCTGTACCTTTATTTTTGAACTTGAAATATTAATCCATGAAGCCAAGTATGTTCTTCAACTGCAACTTCAACGCTTCTGTGTTTTCATCTTATAATAAAAGAATCTTTCAGAAATCTTTTCTAGTATTTGAATGAAATTGTAAATGAAGAGATTATTCAAAGAAAAATATTTTCATCATTTCTTTTCAAATATTTAGTTCTATTAACCAATCTGATACGAAATAAAAATTAATGTTTCAAAATAATCAATATACTTCATTTAAATTTTAATTAAAAGAGCTTTAATGAGAAAAAAATGCCTTAAATAAAAGCTTGTACTAAATGCAAATACAGAGAAATATATTAAAGATTTATCAAAGCTATCCAGAAATGATTATATTTTAAAGATTAATTTCATTTGACATTAATTGTTTTTTCAAGCAAAGTTGTTATGCAAATAATGAAATCGCTATTTTCAAGCAATTTTTCCCGTAATTGCAAAATCATGTTTAAACTTTAGCAAAAGAATTTCAATATTTGCGGATGGCACTACTAAGTAAACAACGATCATTAATTATTTTATCTTGCAAATCCATTCAATATACTGCTACTAATAACGTAAGTTTTCCGATATTCTATTTATTTTCACATTTTTTAGTATTTTTAGTGTTAATTTCTTAAGTTTGTATTAACTACCTGAATGTAAAAAAATAACCACATCAAGTTTTTTTAGGTTTCAATGCAATTAAAGACATCAATTTTACAGTGTAGGAACTATAGCTAAAATATTATTACTGTAGGGTAACAGTCATTTGCTTTCTTTCTTTCTTTTCTTTCTCTTTTTTTTTTTTAATTGAATATTTTTACTAAATAATGGCAACGCTTAAAAGAATAAAGATTTTTCTCCGTCAAGAAATAACTGTAGTAGGTATAGAGTAACAATTAGCCACAATCTCGATTTTTATCTGCTCAATACACATTTTTAATGTCATTACATGGATTGAAGTAAAACTGAAAAAAAGAAAAAAAACCTCCTAAAGTATTGATCAGCAACGCAATATTCAGTATTATTAATTTTCAAAAAGCAAAATGAAATACTAACCTGGTTTCAAGTTGTCTTAGAGTTCCCGGGTTAGTTGTCCAACTAACCTGGTTTCAAGTTGTCCCTATACAAAAATTACTTATCTCAATAAAAGCAGTACAACTGTAAAGCACATTTTTCCTTTTTTTTTCAATATTTTTCTTTATTTCACAGGTAAATAAAACTTCTACAATTTATTATACCGCTCCGAATATTACAATGTATAGCGAGATATTCAGATACCATCAAGTCAGCATTTAAGTAAAGCACCTAATCTGTAACTTCAGAACTATTTAACCAGTTTCATTACGCCATGAACTTTGAAGAATGTTGCCAACATATCTTGTAAAATAAAAAGCTGAAAATTGGTATTATATACTTTCCAGCAGAGTGCATCATCTTTCTGTTCTTTCTTTTTTTTTTTTTTTTTAAATGAATTATTTGAAATCCAGAACTCGGATATGCTACCTTGTGGGGATTTATAAAACTGCAGATAAAGGTAAAACCACACACACATCAACTCGAATTCAAGACATCGGAGCAAGAATTTGCCAGTTTCTTTTCCGATGATTTATGCTTTACATAAATACATAAATAAAAATATTATCTTTCAATTTGTGGAAATCTGAGAGACTTAAACCCATATTCCATTATGCATTTTTAAAACAGGCTGTAATCGGTTACGTTTCAAGAGAAAATGAAAAAAAAACCATTACCTATTTTTTGCATTATTTGAAAAAAAAATGTTTTTTGACAGAATATTTTCCTCATTCGAATAAAATATTCGTTAAATTATTTTTAAAAATCAAGAATTTACTTCAATTATCATTTGTATTTTGAGTAAAAACAGCACTGCTGTAGTACATAATAATTAATTACAAATAGGCCGCATTATACTGTATTAAAATGTCATTGAAATTGGTTTAATAGAAATCATTTATAATATAATATTAAGTATAAAGACGAAATCTTCAAAAATGAATTTTCAAAGCTTTAGTTTTGATTTCTTAAAGTTTTCAATAAGTGGATTAATTACGTGTCATTTATATATGAGTTGAATAAATTTTCCATTTCATTTTATTCATACTTATCACCAGTAATAATCGCAAATTAGAAAACTTAAATTAATAACATTTTTCGCTTTGGCAATCGACTGTTTCCTCAATCACAGGGTCAAAGTTGAGATGAATTATTCAAGCACAAATCCCTTCTTTTCTATAAATAAAGTTTCTTTTTATGTATATTTTTCTTTTTATTCTACTTCATAACTTTAATTATTATTCACAAAGCTCTTCTTGAGAAAGAAAAAAAGAACGCTGCAAATTTAATGCAAGAATTCTGGATATTAAAACGTCTTCTTAAAAGAAACTCTCCAAGTGGAAAAAAAGTTTCAGAAATAAAACCTCTGTTGCATCTAATTACATTTTATGCATCCAAACATAAATTTAAAAACTTTTCATCGTAATTGTTTATTTTACGCATTTTTAAGTCTCTATTTAAGCAATAAATGTTTCAAAAGAATATTTTAATAAAAAATATTTTATAAATAAGACTGCTCGTTTTATGTTCCTTCCTGCATCAAATACCAATCATACTTGTCACCATGTTTCTCAGCTAATTAGTTGCGTACAAACTTTTGCCCTGGGGTTTTGACAAGTAGCTCTATCAATATTAGTGTTATTTTAGCTTTTTGTTGCAGTTTTTTCTGCCTTCTATTCAAACTCTTCAGATTTTGCTACATTAAACATTCATTAAAAAACTATAATCTGTCTTTTAGAAAAGACGGAGCTCTTTGTAAATTAAAAAGTTTTCATTAAGATAGTTCTTTTGAGATAATTTTATACTAAGCTAATGAAACAAGCGTTTTTGTTTTCTATATCTTGAGGAATCTTTCTTTTAATTAAAGTCTCGTGGATTTCTTCCCAAAAACGAAATGTAATGAAATCCTAAATAAATTGTGTTTTTGAAAAAAAATGGTGTAACTATAAGGTTTGAGAAAGTTTTGGTTGTTCAAAATCTGAATCACTCATGTGACCTATCACAAAAAACCATTCACGGAATTACCTAACAAAAAATTAATAATAATAATGATGTATAAATATTTTTTATGACTTAGATATGTCAATTCATGATATTATATAATAGTGGTGCCCAATCTTATCTAACCCGAGGATCGCTACTCATATTTAAAAGATTCCCGCTTCCCAGAACACTTCAAAAATTTTGAAACATTTAAATGTCTGCTAATTAACATGAAAACACACGGAAAAGGATAAAAAATTACAAGGTGAACGTTGTTGTAATCATTACTTGATGCTCATTTTATTATTTGCTCCTATTTTCCAGAAACAAAGTTTTAAATATTTCGGTCTAAATTTGTAACTAATCATGTTTGTAACTAATCATGTTTTGAAATCATGATTTGAAACCCTGAACAATACAGCGGGCCACATAGGTCAGCTTCGCCGACCGTATCCTGGCTACGGGCCGTAAGTTGAGCCCCACTGTTATATTAAGTCCACCAGGACCAAAAAGTCATTCCTTAACCACAACTGCAGGAGTTACAGCTGTCCGCTTGGTTTACCATTCATTTTCTAAAGCAGATATTATTGCGATAACTATGACTGACTCAGCAAAATTACCCAAACCTCCCTCAATCGATTCTCTCTTTGGATGACGTTAATTCGAGTGAATAACTATGCAATATTGAACTGTATGGTAGGGTTGGCTGACCAGTAAATGAGCACTTTGGTCCAATTTCATTTTCCTACGTTTACAATATATTTCAAAACTGCAGCATTTGATTGGGCACATGACAGTAAAAAAATATATTGTTGATATGTGTCAATTATTGCAAAAAAAATATATAGATTTTTTTTCGATTTAGCTCAATTTTTTTTGAAGAGGAATTAAGTAAAAATTGGCACCGTGACTTATTTGATAAATAAACATAAATAACCAAAAGACAAGTACAAAATGTTCCAGTCCTTTCGATGGTTTTTTTTTAATATATAAGACGAATTTATTGCTGCCCGTATAGCATAAATCTTTGACATTTTGGAGAGCAACTTGGTTGATGACTCTATGAAGTTCTATCATTTTAATTCCTATAATTATAACATATTCTTTTTGAACTTATTTACTCTTCAGAAATAATTTATAGGAAACATCTGCAAAGTTACAAGGCTCTACTTCGTCTCTCCTTAAAAGAGTGGGACGCCAACTCGCTCATAAGGCAATGACTTCTTGTTTTTAGTGCTACTGTCTAACTAACCTTTTTAAAATTTATGTTAATTGTAACAATTCTGTTTGACCATTGAAAGAAAAAGTAGGAAAAATTACTGTTAACATTTCATCTTAGTTACTTAAACGAAAAAAAACATTGTAAGAAAAACTCTTCATTTACTAGGGATAGTTCCTTCTCTGATCAGATTACCCGATATTCCATGCATGGGCTTTTACGAAAAAAAAAGTTCTTAAGCTTTGGACTAGAGTGAACATGGTAAAAAGAATGAAAAGCTACAATGAAAACGGTGTTTGAAAAATTCGTTAGAAAAAGATAATCAAAAATAAAGTCATCATAAGTTTACATTTGTGAGAAAAATTGTAAATGATAAGTATCTATTGACACTAAAATGCAGGAATCTATACTATAGGCAATGACGTTTCTACTCTTTCTCTGACGTAGAACTTGTGACGCCCTGGGTGATGAGTTGTGGTGTCACTCTTCCTCCCTACCACCACAAAAAAGGGGGTTTTAATGTTTTATGTTTTTGTACATTTAAGGGAGGGGGTGCAATGAAACCTGTTAAAATGAATGACAAGAAAAGTTAAAAATGTGTTTTACGCAAAAATTTGCCCTAGACGCATTTCCGACTTCCTCAACCTGCAATACTGTGCTCTATTTTTGTTAAAATTTGATAGATTACAATATTTTTTAGAGTTAAAGTTTGTATATATGTTTTAAATAAATACCCTCTAAATGCTACCCCTACCCCCGATGATAGGCTCACAAACCAACCACGTATTCGCCCCCCCCCCCTCTAGTGATTCTACTGACTACCGGTTCTTTAACTAATATAACGATTAACTAATTAACTATGGTGAAAAGTTAAAGTTTCATTTTTTTTAATTTCGCAAATTGCCTATGAGATTATGCACATTACATACCAGGCACTCGTTGAGCAAAAAAAAATACTGGAATAACATTAATGTTTCGGTGCTGTTTAATCTACATAATGCTTCTAGTAACTAAAGAATAAAGATCATAGAATTAAACAATCAACATATCAGTTAAGAGATTCAAATTTTTGAACTTTTTTCACGCAAAAGCCTTCAATTTGTAACTTATTGGATAACATACAATTCTTGAATCCGCAAGTAAACAGAACATAATGGTTAACCTACTTGTTAGAGATGATTATATGAAAAATAAAGAATTTCTAGCTGCATGTGTAAAATATCTATTGAAACATTTATTTATTATGGAACAGTATTTTTTTCAAAAAGGAAACGCAATTTTATTCAGACTTGCATTTACATCGCACTGAAGTATTTAAAAGTCAGTAACTTAAAACATCAAGTTCTCTTAAAAAGTACGGCTTTTTTTATCCCCGTTTTTATGTAAATTGAGAACTTGTCCAATTCGAAGATAACTTACGATTTTCATTTTTAAACACAACTTCCCTGTATTTATATTTATTTTTTCTGAAACATATGAAAAACAGGATGTAACTTTTTAGGAAACAATACCGAAAAGGGAGAAAAGGTTTCGTTATGGCTTTTTTTTTTTCTTTGTGTTCTATTAACGGTTTTAATAAAAACAAAACAAAAAAACGTATTTGCATAAAATAGCTACATATCTTTAGAAAGACATACTTCCACCGTTTTAACCACAAGTAAGAAAATAAGCTAAAATCAACAAAATAAGAAAAAAAAGCATATGTTGAATAAAAACGAAAATTATACCTTAGATAAGCATTCTTTTCTTTTTTTGCATAACTTTTCAAGAAATAAAAATAATATTCCCGCTTCGAATTGTTTGAAGTTTCTTTAACAAATAGCTTTTTTGCATTACAAATACCGAAACAGTAAAAAGCTGCTATTTAAAAGTTATAAAGAAAATAAAAGAGCGAAAAAATCATGTTTAAGTAATTCCACAGCAATAATTTCATGCACATATGTTTACACTTCAAAGAAAAGTATGACTGAACAGAATACAAAATTGAGCCATTTTTTCACAAAACTAAAAAAAAAATCCCCATCTCGCTTATGTTTTAGAATTCTGAAAAATTAGCAAACTATGATTTAAACTGGGGAATATTTTACTTTGTTTATGCTTAATTACCAAGAATATAATTAACCAACTCGTCTGAAGCATTTTTTAATTTCAAATTTCTCTTTGATGTGATGTTAATTAGTTGAGTTTAACAACGTTGTTCCAGTGTTGCAACTCGGGGTCTCGGATTTCCATGCGTATGGTAAAATAAATAAATTTATCAAGGGAGGAAGAGCTTTGATATGCAAATATGAGATTTCTTCTGGAAGAAAACAGCAAACAGAATTTAGCATCCCTTTGGCTTCTTTAAAGCTTGGAGGAAATTTTAGCCTTAATGGTTAAATATGCGAGCTGAAATCTTAATTTGCGGGAAGGTATGCTATATTAGATTACAAAAGAAGCAAATTTGATTTTTCTCAGAAGTTTGCAGAAGAAGAGAACTTCTTGCCGAGCGTTATTTGATTACCGCATACCTGTTGTGTTGCCACTCGCTTATTTGTAAGAAATAAAGAGTTAATTTTTCCGTGATTATACATTTCGGAAATAATAACGTAGTTAGTGCGGCGTAAAAGGACGTGTTGTTGCGTGATCGTAATATGGATCAAGCGAGCTTTCAAACAAAGGAAGCCTAGAATGAAACTCAGAAGATTTTGAATACAGTCAAACCTCGGTAAAACGAACTCCTGGGGACTTTTAAAAATAAGTCGTTTTAACCACAGTTTGGAAGTTCGTACTTTTGGTATCACACAAATGTGGTGAAAGTTATCTTAAGAAGTATTTTAAATGTTAGCAATTCGAAACTGGCAATATATGAACATTTTAAATCGTTGAGTTTTCTTCCCTTATCGGCCAATAATTACATCGGTTTCCTATCACATAAACAAAAGTTTAGCTACATTTGCTAAAAAACGTTATAACTCGAGCTCTATATAACATGGACATTCCAAACACGTTCTATCAAACTCAGATTTTTTTTTCTTGCTTTTGATACTGCTTTTTTTTTAATTTTCAGGTATTTTTTCACTTCAAAAATCGCGAAAAAAGTTATGAAGGTTTTAAATTAATATCTCCGTTAATTAATTTCCTCCGAAGCATGACCTAGCTAAGAACACTCTCAATAAACTCTCTTTTCAAAGAAAAAAAAAATCAAAATCGGCCCATTCGTTTAGGCGCTAGAGGGACACAAATAGATACAGAGACACGTCAAACATATTGCCCCCTTCCTTGCTGCATCGGGGATTACTCAAACTGGCTGTATTTAAAAATAAATGTTCGCTATGAAGGATAAGAATCTCAATCGTAGTGATAACTGAATAAAGGATATGAGTGGAGTATGCAGTAAAGTGAAATTATTGGGCAAAGTGAAATATTTTTTTTTTAAGTTTACAGCACCAAATATCTAGTAATATTTTATCTATGTTCTTAAAAAGATAGTTGATACCAGTCAGAGAACAAATAGATCTAAAGTTCAAAGTATATAATTGAACCTCGTTAAAACGAGCTTCGCCGTATCTTTAAAATCAGTTCGCCTTATCTGAAGAGCAATACACTACGAACCATAGGTCGGGGATAAAAAATGTAGTCCGTTTTGGTAGTATTTAGTTTTTAGCTTGTTAGAATTAATGTTAGACTAATAAAGTTAGAGTGTGTATAACAAGTATGGGGTGATTGATTAAAAACGAATGGCATGTTTTCCATCCTGCATACAGTCGAACCTGTTTAATTCGAGCATGCTTAAAACGAATAATTGTCAAGATAAACTATGCGGAGCCAACTGGGAAAGCACAAAGATTGTTCACAAACCGAAACTGCTATCCAGGTTGTATCGTAACTTCAAGGGTCTTTATATTAAACTTGCATAAGTGTTGATTTACTTCCAGTAAAATATTCCATTTTTCTTAAAATCAACTTTAATGAACTTAAAAACATTAAAAAACCACACTACACACAACAAATAAGATACTAAATTATAATCACCAAAATACTTCAAGATTTCAAGATTCATGAAAACAAAACTAACTAAAACTAAATGCCGCGTAACAAGTTGCAGCTAAACAAAATCAAGTGCCAAGGTCAAGAAAAAAAAAAGAACTAACAGGGGATTTAAATAGCAGTAGCTTACTGCGCCCTCTACTGGCGCCCTCTACAGTTAAAATCAAAGTTAAATCAAATTAAAAGTCTAAACATCCTCCCCCCGGATGAATATCATTCATAACGATTTCAAAAAAATTTAAACTTAAATTCAAGATTTCAGAGCAATATTTTCTTCAACTGCTAACTGAAACTAATCAAAATCAAAATTGCATCATATCAAAATATCACAATCAAAAGTTAAATGTTTCATTAATTTTAAATTAGCAATCAACTAGATTAGCAAAGTAAAATTAATCAAGTTAGAATAAAATTATACACAACAATCAAAAAGTTTTTTTTTTTTTTTTCAAGTTATACCATTGTCAAGAAATTTACCCAATTTCAAAATAATATAATGCACCAAATAATAATTAAATGTCTTTAAATGCACTTTAGTCCCAGTGACTTCTAGTAGGATTTTTTTTCAAGTATCATTATTTTCAATAGGTAATTTACACAATTTAGTAATAGGACGTTTTAATTCACCATTTAAAGTCCTTAGTGAAACAACGCGCACTTTCTTATCTGCTCCAGGAAACAGTTCAATGATGCGGCCTAATTTCCAGCACCATGGGGGTTGATTGTCATCTTTTATCAGCACCAAGTCATGTATTTGTAGATTTTCAGTTGAATTTCTCCACTTACCCCTTTGCTGCAGCTGGCACAAATACTCATTAGACCAACGTTTCCAAAATCCTTGGAGTAATTGCTGCGTTAGTAGCCACCTTTGCTGAGGAGTTATCTTTTGTGAAGTTAAGTTCCGTTCAGGTACAGCGGTCAAAGGAGCTCCTATAAGAAAATGCCCAGGGGTTAGGGCACCCAAATCACTAGGATCATTAGAAAGTGGTGTTATTGGCCTTGAATTTAGACACCCCTCAATTTGCGTGATCACTGTGAGAAATTCTTCGTAAGTGAGGATTTGACCCCCGATAGTCCTGCGTAGATGGTATTTCATTGACTTCACGGCAGCTTCCCAAAGTCCTCCATGATGTGGTGCAGAAGGGGGGTTGAAATTCCACTTGATGTTTTCCGCCAAAAGCCAATTATGGAATTCTGGACTTGAATGTATGATAGCTATTTCATTCCTTAAAATTCTATCCGCACCAACAAAATTGGTGCCGCAATCACTACTTATTTCTTCAGGTTTTCCCCTCCTTGCAGTAAACCTTTTTAAAGCAGCAAGGAACGATTCACTGGAAAGATCTCCCACTAATTCCAAGTGCACCGCTTTAGTTGCGAAGCAAATAAAAATACAAACATAACATTTAGTAGGTCTAATTCCTCTCCCCTTTTTCATTTTCACCAAGAATGGTCCCGTGAAATCAGCTCCAGCTCTAGAAAAAACTCTGCTTGGAACAACTCTGTTGGTAGGTAGATCTCCCATTAGCTGAGATTGCGTCCTTGCCCTAAATCTACAACATTTTACACATTTCCAAACGCATCTTTTAATTTCAACTCTTGCGTTAAGGATCCAGAATTCTCGTCTTAATACGAACAATAGCAATTGGACTCCGCCATGAAGATGTTTTTCGTGATAATACTTAATTATCAAATCAGTAATAAAATTTCCCTTCGGTAGAAGTATAGGATATTTTTGCGATTCAGTTATTTTCGCATTCCTTAATCTTCCTCCGACTCTTAAAATTCCACTTTCATCTAAAAATGGATTAAGTGCACTAATTTTACTGTTTAAAGGGATTGATTTACCTTGTTTTAAACATTTAATTTCTTCAGAAAAAGTCTCTTCCTGAATAACTCTGACAATTACTTCTCTGGCCCTTTTCAATTCTTCGCAAGTCAAATAGTCAAGTTTTATGACGAATTCAGATTTCAATTTCAAGTTTGTGAAAAACCGCAGGCACCAGGCAGTCACTCGCTGAAGTTTTGTCCATGATGAAAATTTGGTCAAGAGATCAAATGTTTCTTGCCTAGAATTAACTAGATTTACTGCAGGACAATCTTTGAAACTTTTCCGTTCAGCATTTAAATCAATATATTTTTCTTTCACTTGAGTTTTTGGCCATAAATCTTCCCGTTCTGAGAGCCAAGCAGGACCGTGTGACCATTTTCTGTTAGCAATCAACTCTTCAGCTTTACAGCCTCTGGAAATTAAATCTGCAGGATTACTTTTTCCATCACAAAATCTCCACGCTTGTGGACTTGTCAAATCTTGAATCTCAACAACACGATTGGAAACAAACGGCTTCCAAGTGGAAGCGGATCCCTTTATCCAACATAACGTAATCGTACTGTCAGTCCAATAAAACACAGTTTGAACACCAAATAAATTATCAAGATATTTTCCTAGACGTGCTGCAATTACAGCACCCATCAATTCTAGTCTTGGAAGAGTTAATTTTTTCAGAGGCGCTACTCTTGATTTTGACATAATGAAACTTGTTTGAATCTTGTTATTTTTTGCGATAAATCTAAAATAAGCAACGGCTCCGTATGCTTTCGGGCTAGCATCACAAAAAATATGCAACTGAATTGTTTCTTCAAATACTTGGGAACAGTCTGTAAAATAATATCTTGGAATTGAAAAGTGTTTTAATACCTTTAGCTCAGAACACCACTCCGACCACTTCTTCATTATTTCGGCATTAAAAGTTTCGTCCCAATCAAGACCTATTTCCCAAAGTTCCTGCATGATACACTTAATTCTAATTACGAACGGTGAAATAAATCCAGCTGGATCAAAGCACTTCGCTGCCGTCTGTAATACAACTCTCTTGCTACCTTTTAAAAGTTTTTGTAACAATTCTAATAGGGGCAGTAAATCCAGTGCTAAACGATCGTTATCGGTGTCCCAATTTATACCTAATACTTGGAAAGGCTGTTTTATACTTTCTTCCATATTTACACAAACATCAGATTTATGCCATTCTTCTTTTAATTTAAATGAATTAGTTTGAAATTTTCTAAGATTCATACCTGCTTCTTTCAACATCGTAACAGCTTCAGTGGACAATTTAAAAGCAGCTTCAACAGTTTCAGAGCCAGAAAATAAATCATCCACATATAGTGAAGTGTTAAGCATGTTATAGGTTTCAAAATTACTTTTTTCGTATTTTCTTATGTGATACTTAAGAGTGGAGGCTAAAATGAAGGGGCTACAGGTTACTCCAAAGGGGACTCTAGTCATTCGATACGATTTGGTTCCTTTGCTACTTTCGCAATTTTCAAAATATAGAAATCTCAAGTAATCCCTATCTTCTTCTGCAATTTTAATTTGTAGAAAAGCTTTTTCGATGTCAGCTGAAAAGGCTATTTTATTTTTTCGAAATTTTAATATCACATCTAAAATGTTTGGGTGCAAGTTCGGTCCTGAATTAAGACATTCATTAAGAGAATTAGAATTAAAGGATTTAGATGAAGCATCATAAACAATTCTGACTTTTGAAGTAGATTTTTCTTCTCTTATTACAGGCCTATGTGGCATATAATAACCTTTCACATCACGCGTTTTTTTTTGGCATGGTTCAATTACGCCGTCCCTTAATTATTCCAGAATAATGGCGTTGTAATTTTCGAGTAACCATTCATTTCTGTACAATTTAGGTTTCAAGTTTTCAAACCGGTATTTTGCTATTTCAAAGTTATTGTTTAAAGGAAGTTCATGGAATTTCCACAAAAGTTTAGTTTCATACCTTCCATCTGAAAATTTTAAATTATCTTCAAAATTTTTCACTGTAGCTGAATCAGAATTATTTACCTCGTTCGTTATTATGCCTAGTGATTCCAAACTCCAAAATTTCTTTATTTCACTGTTTAACTCTGCCTCAGCTGTGCTCATTAAATTTACTCCCGCGGATGCGTCAAAGTTTTCCGATTTCAAGGGGCCCTGCACAGTGTGACCAAATATTGTTTCACTTATAAACAACCCGCCGGGAACCGGTTTAACTTCCCCCTTCATAGTTTTCCATGCATAATCAGCACCTAAAAGGATTCCTATTTCTTCTTTATTTAAAGGATTACATAATTGATACCCTTGCGAGCAAAGAAATTCATGAAGGTCACGAGGGGTTCTTTTCAACTTTGCACAAGTGATTATATCCGTGACCAGAGCCTCGATTTTCAGAGAGGTAAAATTAAACATGCTACGTAATTCGACTGATACTACGTCATAAACAATTTCTTGCGGTTTCTTTTGACCAAAAGAATATATCATTAGTTTTTCGCTTCTTATCGGTTTTAACTTCAGAGAATTCGCAAGTTTTCTCGTAAAAAATGTCCTCTCACTTCCGGGATCAATAAAACATCGTACTAACTCATTCCCGTTACTTGTAGGTATAGCAACCATGCAAGTCTGCAAAAGAGTTGCCTTAATATCCTCAGATGTTTCAGATTGTGATAGCGATACAAGGGTGTCTGTGTTAGAGCTATCTTTAGGATTTTGATTTAATCTACAGAACAATTTGTTATGATTAAATTCATTACAAAATCTACATTTCCCAATTTTACTTCGACAGTCAGACGAAAGATGATTTTTACGTAAACACTTGTAACAGCGTCCTTCTTTTTTCAACATTTGCCGCTTCACATTATCAGCTATAATGTCACAATTATCAGAACTATGATTATTATTAGACTTGCAAAATATGCAAAACAATTTGTCAAAAACTGTATTTGGGGATGTGTTCAGAGTCAATGCTGATGCGTTTCCCTTACCATATTGCGTATTTTGTTTTTGAACATAATTAGGTTTTGGCTTTGAGTCGATATTAACTTTGCTGTCGTTACTAGAGTTATAAACTGATAATGTTGCTTCCCGACACTCAATTTCTTCCCGAATAAATTTAAGCAGCTCATAAAAATCCTTACCTTCATCAGCTTTACTTTTGCAATGAAATTGTAGCACTAAGTCCTTAGGTAGTAACTTTAAAATAATAGGATTCAACAACTGGCCGTACGCATTAGATGTAACTCCAAGATTTTCCAAGCTTCTTACATTAACTTCACACTGATCGTGCAATTCGCGAAGTCCGGTTAAATTTGTGGAATGTTGAACAGGTTGAAGGTTCAAAAGATTATTCATGTGACTATTTATAATAAGCTCTGTCTTGCCGAATCGCTGCTTCAATACTTCGATACAAGCGTCGTAATTTTCTTCAGATAGTTGAAATCCTTTGACAACATTGTAAGCTTGTCCAGTTAACAGTGATTTCAGATACGAAAATTTTTCAATTTTACTTAAAGAATCGTTTTGATGAATTGACGTTTGAAAGGAGTTAAAAAATTCTAACCATGAACCAGGATCACCCGAAAACTTATCGATGCGTAATTTTGGTAGCTTCACGTTTGAACGGCTAGCTTCAGCAACTGTCGAGTTCAACACCGCACTATCACCGCTTTTAATGTCCATATTTAATTTCTTCATTCTGCTTGAAATTTTAAGCTTTGCGGAAAAAATAAGCTCTGCGTAATTTTCAACAGCTTCAAATTCTTTATCCATGTCCTCCGCATTGGTCATTAATTCTTCAATTTCTGAATCGTACTTCTTCAGCAATTCCTCCTTTTGAAGAAAGTTTTCATGAAGTTCTGAAAGTTCTTCAGCATCAGTTTCTTCTATGTTACATGCTAACACAGTCTCTAATTTCGTACACAATTTAGTGCAACTTGCGCGAACGTATTTTCGTTTGGCCTTCAATTTATCAACTGACTCCATTATCAGGTTTTCTTGCAATGTAAATCACGTCCGGGTCACCAAAAAATGTATCGTAAGTTCAAGGGTCTTTATATTATACTTGCATAAGTGTTGATTTACTTCCAGTAAAAGATTCCATTTTTCTTAAAATCAACTTTAATGAACTTAAAAACATTAAAAAACCACACTACACACAACAAATAAGATACTAAATTATAATCACCAAAATACTTCAAGATTTCAAGATTCATGAAAACAAAACTAACTAAAACTAAATGCTGCGTAACAAGTTGCAGCTAAACAAAATCAAGTACCAAGGTCAAGAAGAAAAGAAAAAAGTAACAGGGGATTTAAATAGCAGTAGCTTACTGCGCCCTCTACTGGCGCCCTCTACAGTTAAAATCAAAGTTAAATCAAATTAAAAGTCTAAACACAGGTGAAAACGACATTGGCTGTAAGTAAGTTTCCCCTTACTGATTAGACAAACAGTTATAACGTTCTGTTAGGAGGAGCATTACTCACTCATAACAATCGTTGCATGTGCACTGTTGAACACATTTTCAACTCTTTTTTTTTAGTTTTATGTTAATCATAACTTATCCAGTATTATAACAAGTTTTTATTCAAAAACATATTTTAAAGTCGAGATATAAACTAATTTGCCCCTTAGAGATCAGCAGTTGCTTTCAAAACTGATGAAAAACACGGAATTACGCTCAACAGAAATTATAAGCTCAAAGACTTTAACGTTTTTTATTCATAACTCAACGCAGTTTATTGTAATTTTGCCTAAGTAAAGATGAATAAGAGTTTAAATAGTCTAAATTCGGTATAAATCATACATTTCAAAAAACAATCAATGATATTTTTAAAATAAGCAATTTTGTTGCCTTATCATCGCGTAAAACCTGTAGTTCATGTTTTAAACATTGTTATAATTTATTTTCTCCTGTTTCCTAATGAAAAAAAACATTATTTCTGAAAACGAAAAACTACATTCTATAATTTAAATAACTATAATTAAATAAATAAAACAAAGAATAATTTTGGACTTTTGAAACTAGTTTTCACCATTAGTTTAAATATGTATGCCGATTACAAAAGTTACCATCAACCGTTCCTAAGAAACTCCCAAAATAAACTCAGCAACACCTTAACCACTCCTCACTATTCTATAATTGAATTTTTGCAGTCTAAATATTCGTATGCAAATCTAAACATAAATACCGGTCATAATTAAACTAAAAAGTTAATTCATGTATTGAAAAACAACGCCAATTTTAAGCATTCGAAAAGTTTCTTAAAAATACCGCGTATAGGATTAACTACGAAAACATTCCACTTTGTTTATGCCTAATTGCATAAAACAAAATTAACCGTACGCTCCAAGATTTTTTTAATGAAATTTCTCTTTGATACCCTGTTAATTAGCTGTTTTTTTACAATCTTGAAACTTCTATCAAAGTTTCACATTTCCGTTCCTAAAGATAAACAAATAATTTTAAATTGGAGGTTAATTATCGACGCAAATAACGAATAAGAAGAAAATAGCGAACATAAAGTTTTATTTTTATTAATATTTCTCAATTTCACGAAAATCTTCACGTTAATGCTTAAGCATAAATATTACATTACATTAAGAGGCGCATGTTCGTAATTTACATTCTTAATTTAACCACCCAAACGGACTTTCGTAAGAAAATAGCTCCATAAATTTGCTTTTACAAAATATCTATCTCTATCAACGTTTTATTTGATCTGTGTTAAATTGCGTTACTTAAACTAAAATTTTATGCAAAAGAAATAGTATATTAATGTATGAATAAATCGAAAAACATTTTTATGTATTTATTTATTCGTTTATGAAAGTATGTGATGCATGTGTATCGCTATCATCGAGTTATTTGTTATATGCATGTAATTCCTTTTCATTATAGACATGTCAAAAATACAACAGTCTTAAATTCAGTATTCTCATAAATTTCATCAATGCAATCAATTATATTTTTTAAATGGGCAATTTTATTGTCTCACTATTGCGTAAAATCTGCAGTTCACGTTAAAAACATTTTCATAGTTTATTATTTCATCTGTCTCTTAATGAAAATAACATTATTTCTGGGAAAAAAGAAATGTATTCATTCATTCATTTGAATAGCTTTAATAGGCTGATTATATCAAAAACAAATAAAATTTTGGACATTTGAAACTAGTTTTCACCGTTAGTCGAAATATGTATGATCGATTACAAGGTAAATGTAAACCGTAGTATCTGTTTCTGTCAAAATTTCATTCTATTTGCGTTAAACGTAAAGTAAACTAAACGTCTTGTTACGTAAACTAAAATTTTATGTAAATAAAATATTATATTTAGATATGAATATATCAAAAAATATTTTTAGTTATTCATTTATATTTGTTTAGTTATGCATACGATGTATGTGTATTGCTTTTTATGAGTTATTTTTTGTTATATGCATAATTATATGTGAATGCTTTCCATTGTAGGCATATCAAATAACATGAGTATTAAAAAATCCACTTAAAACTGACATTTTTTCAGGAAGTTCTCTTTTCTCTTCATCATATCAAAAAAGGTCATAGCGAGGTCAATTTTCCTCCAGACACGCCACTTATGCAATACAACCAAATTCCAGACAACCATTCCATGCTATAGACGCCACAATCCCGACCATCTAGTAAAAGCAATTCCTTTTTGATACGAGTTGTGATCAAGTTGAAAACAGAGTCTGTAGTGTTGGCTTTTTCACAGTAGACTAGCCCGACAAATAAAGCCGATTTACAGTATTAGGATGCAAGAAACAACATTGTGCAATGAAAGAGACTATTATGACGAGTTTCTAATTAAATAAACGGATTGATATTGATAAGTCCAGAGACTTGTAAAACGTTTGTATCAGAATTTTATTTATTTCTTATTTTTTTAAACGAATTCATACGTTCTATTTTTGGGATATTTTTCCTTCGACATTTATTAACCCATTAATGCCTGACTTTTTTTTTTCAAAGATATTTTGTATACTGGTTACAAACAATGTTTAATGGGCAGGAAAAATAATTAAAAAAATATTATGTAAAAAATAATTGTTTTATTAAGGAAAGAAAAATCGCCCCTTAAAAGTTACGATAGGAGCCAGAGGGTACATACTTTTTTTACTAAAATTTTTTTCTGCCAACGATATAATATTTAAAAGACATTTTATAAGAAGAAATAAAATCAGCAATGAACATAAACTGGGAAGCAGGGAATAACTTTGAAGACTTAGCTTTTTTTCTTGAGATTGTGAACGATGCAATTTTTGATAACGATCATACTAAAACTGTTACAGAACACATTTTACAGTGGTTATGTGCTGCAATCTGTTAATAACGAATTGAAACAATACCGAGGTACTAATTGAACACTATTATTTGGTTGAAATGTTTATTTTGGGGAAATTCAGACCCTTTTTTGGACCGTCCCTAAAAAGGGACGCTAGGTATTAATGAGTTAAAAAACTAAGATTAACTTTAATATCATTCATAAACTTATAGTTGAAGTTCAAAGTCACTTTAACTATAGGTTTAAAAAGGACTCAGTGAAACCTTAATATCATTTCAATTGGAAAAGTTCAAGTCATCCTAACTATAAGCTTAAAGAACCTGAACGAAACATTAATGTAATTTCATTTTGAAAAGTTCAAAGTCACTAAACAATAAACTTTAAAAAACTGAGCGAAATCTTCGTATCAGTTTAGTAGTCACTTTAACTGTAACCTTAAGTTACCGTTTTAAGCCGGGGAAAATACAGAACTAAAATCATATACCGACAGTCTTGTTATAATATCGAGACAATGTTGGACGAAACTGTAGGGGTTTTTTTTTTTTTTTTTTTTTGATGTCATAACCGGGCTGTCGGTATATGCTTGTTATTAGGGACGCACCGATTAATTGGCAGTACCGATTAATCGGCCATAATCTGCCACTTTGCCGATTTTTAATAATCGGCAAAATCGAGCCGATTAATTAGCGGAAAAAATATTTTTCAAATATTATTCTTTAAAGTATACCTTTTCTAAGAAACTATGATGAATAATTTTATTAACAGTAATAATAATCCTAACAGTTGATATAAGTTTTTTTTTAATTAATTATCCTGCTTTGAATAAATATACATAGACAATGTTGCAGCATTTTTCATGTGGCGATAGTTTTCTCTAAGCACAGTGCTTTTAGTTAACCTGTAATTTTCAAAGAATAAAAGTAATTAATTAAAGGCTAATAATTATTAAAAAGTATGAATTAAACGTACTCCTAAATTGGAGTACTCGCCACAGACTCCCCCTCCCCCCTTTTTTTTTTGAATGTTTATGTCCAATTAAAATAACTCAAACAATGTGTCAATACTATTATTGACACTAATATGAAAATTGGTTCTAAGATCTAAAATATTAAAATTATTTTGTTAAAACTAGAAAATTGGAAAAAAAATCTTCTCTCGGAAATAAATTACTTATTATTTCTAACTTCGAATTGTATAAGAGAGAAAAAACAGTAATGGTAAACTTGAAAACAATCATCCTCATCATTAATCGGCTCAGCCGATTAATTGGCCGATTATCAAGTGCTGATTAATCGGTAATAGGCCAATTTGCTTATTGGTGCATCCCTACTTGTTACCTTAACTATGTTTTAAATTTTGTTCGTAATTTGTAGAAAATATGCTGATCAAAGTGTTACGAAACCGCCAAATGAGTAGAAAATTAAAGTAAATACTCACAAAATGATATCGCAGAATATTTTAAAGTAGTAAAGTTCAAGTAGAGCAATAAGTTTCTATTTCATACATGATTTTTTTTTTTTTTACATGGGACTAAAGAAACATGGTAAGCAAAAATGTTCTCATATATTAGCTCATTATTAATGCTTTGTAAACAACATCGAATGATATTAGAAAAGCGATAAACAATAAACAGAAGCTATTTGTACAATGTGACGCATTTGCGTTAAAATTATGTTGCGCCAAATTTTTACGTGAAAGCTTGAAATGGATAAAAATGATTTGAAAAAATATTTTCAAAAAAATAGAGCACAAAAGAGATAATTTCATTCTAAGCGTTTTCAGAAATTAAATTTTACGTACTAATCAGACATTAAAATTTTAATATTAGCAAAAAAAAAATACTGTTGAAAAATAGGCTGTTTTTTTCTTACATTTTTTATTTTAGTTTTAATTTTTTCATTTATTAATTCATTTGGAAGGGAGAAAGGGAGATACCACATACTACCATATTTTACTGCAAAGCTCATGATGTTCAAAGAGTTGAACCTATTTTTCTCCTCTAGCTGTGGGAAACAATATTACAGGTTCATATATATCTTAGAGCGAAACTAGATAATAATTAAGCTTTTACATAAGCGTTAACTGTAAATTTATTCAAATTTTTTAATAATATTTTTAGTTCAGATATTGAAACACCAGCATCCAAAGCAGTTTAAACGCAAGCAACTGTACATTTAATCATCAAATCTTCGAATTATTTCATTGTGAAATCTTTGTCATAACTTGAACCTTGAATGAAACGCTCGATGTCTCATTCTTCAAATATCCATCAATATCCGGTCATTCAATTAAATTTAAGGGGACGATGAAACGTAGAAAGAGTCAAAATCTCCCTTCATCTTCGTCGTTTATAAAAAAAAAAGAGTTAAATGCAATAAATGCAGTTTTTAAACAATTTTCAATAGTAGCGAATGTATTTGCGGCGATTTACACCAATGCTAAAAATAATGCGAATCAAAAGTATGAGACGAACAAAGTATATAAAAAACTGGAGGGTCTAATGGCAATACTAAAATTATTAGATACACTGATAAATTGAAGTTTAATGCAAGTAGGGTTGGTTCGGGTAAGTGGGACACTGGGGTAAGTGGGCCACTCCCCTTAAAACTGAAAGGCGCATATAGTTTTTATACTTTTTTGTACTGATCATGTCAAATTACATCACAGTGATTGCTTTTGCATATATTTGGTTTTCATGGAACTTTTTTTAGATCATATAATTTATGTCGAAAAATTTCCAAAATAATTATTTTTTGCGAGTTCAAGCAACATTTTTCAAAGAAGTGTTTCAATGTTAATTTTTATTATTTCTTCTATGTTCATCAAGTTTTCTTGTAGGGTTTAACCTAAAATACACATTGCAATAAGAATTTTTATGCAAAGTATTATTAATAAGTGTTAAAGAGGAGGGATCCCACTTACCCCGTGGTTTTTCTCTATTAGGGTAAGTGGGCCCCCTCACTATGGTGTAAGTGGGCCCCCTCATAATAATGATGATTTCAAAATGAAAAGTAGTTTTGATGAAGCAATTTCTACGACGAAATGAAAGATAATTATGGAGACCTAGAAGAAATTGATGGTTCAGCTTCAAAAACTGCAAATGCTGGTAACTATGTATTTGTGAAACTTGCATCAAATGAAACCGTATATATTTTGAAGGTCTCATTTTAAAATATGGTACAAATGAAAAAAAAATACTGAAAAATTTGATAGAAAGAATAGAAATATCTACACTTTTTATTGGTTTGATGTAGGTGATATTAGAATTATAACTGAGGATGAAATGATAATGTTTCTCCCTCAGAAAACTTCAAAAAGACACTGCCGTTAAGTGTTTTAATTTTTTTGTACAAAATAGTTTTGGAAAAAAAATGTCAGGCATTAATGGGTTAAGTTACGATACAGTTGAAAAAGTGAAGCAGCGCATCCAAAATTTCCAGCTTAGCTGGCACAAGACAGCAACAATAATATTAGTACACATATTGTTAATTATTTCTCTCTTCCGTTTCATAATAAAGTAATCGGTATTACTTGCTATATATCGCAAATATCATTTCTTCACTCTCATGTTTTGTATTGAAGCCCTTTTAATATTCATTTTATAGTATTTTGCCTCATTTAATTTCTTGCAAAAACATTTTTTCGTGATGTTATTTTTGTTTTATGTTAAATTATACATTCAAAATTAATTTTCGTTAAATTTTCACTTGTGATCACACTACACTTAAAGAAACACATTGACTGAATTTCGTCATAAATAATTTTTTTTCCAAATTTTTTGGGTTTTTTTTAATGCACTGACTTTTTACCTCGAAATAACAATTGAAATTAATGTTTTCCTTTTGACAATGCCCGTTTTCTATAGTCCAGATTACTTTTATGCCGTATTTCAATAACTGACATCCATTGCGAACAGCATTAAGCAAGCTTAAACAGGGTAACTTTAATTATAACGACCATCTACTCAAACTCAAACTAAGGGCTGGCTTTCATTGGAAAACATTGCTAAATGATATTGTTTAGTAACCACTATCTATTGTCCTAAAACATACCAGAGTTTATTCTACTCTTTATGCTATTTGTCTCATTTTGACTGTGCTCCAATTTATTTGAGGTAACTATATTTTATAGCTAAGTTTTGTAAATCAGAGACAAATTCAAGTCCAAAAATGGCGATATTCACTGTATTACTGCATCGTAAGTAGTATCTTATTCCGCGTTGATCCAAGGGAACGTTATTCTATAAAAGAATATTCCTTCACAATTATTTAGCAGCTTTAAAAGAGCACAAGTCCCTTTTCTTGTATACCTCAGACAAACGCTTTTGCGTCTTTCTGAAAATTAACGAAAATGAGCACGTTAACCTGATTTTGAGGTACGGAACTAATGAGTACATTTGTTTGTCCTTTTAATTGTAACTGCTTGAGATCATAAAAACATATACTGGAAGTGCAGAAGTATATGTTCAGGCACATCAAATTTCTTGCAAAGAATTTTTTTTTTTTTTTTTTTTTTTTTAACGTATCTAAGATGTAAAATAAGCTTTTATGGTTTAAAAAAATAACTTTTCACGCTAAAAAGAAAGTTGATTGTTGTAATCTTGCTTGAAAAAATTTCTAAGATGTAAAATAAGCTTTTATGGTTTAAAAAAACAACTTTTCACGCTAAAAAGAAAGTTGATTGTTGTAAACTTGCTTGAAAAAATTTCCAAGATGCAAAATAAGCTTTTATGGTTTAAAAAAATAACTTTTCACGCTGAAAAGAAAGTTGATTGTTGTAAACTTGCTTGAAAAAATTTCTAAGATGTAAAATAAGCTCTTATGGTTTAAAAAAATATTATTTGAGAGCATGTGCGTAAAAAAAAAAAAAAAAAAAAAAAAACATCTGTAGTTGACACAACGCTTGTAGTTTACCTTTGTAAGGAAAAAATAAATTAACAAGAGACAAACTAGCCTCAAAAATCCGTTAAGAGCAAGATAAAGGTAAGCATTGAAAATCTAGCACTGTTTTATGAAGTTGTAAATTTTGTGTAATTTTATAATTTCTACCGTTAAAGTGTCAACTACTTGGGTCAAGTTCTTTTGGATTTCCCTTAAGGATTCTTTACTCATTGATATACAACTTTAAGAAATAAAGAGGAACCTGTTTTAGAGCACAACAGCTTGAAAATAATGCTACGGAACATGTTTTATTTATTTATTTATGTTATACTTTTCCCGAGATTAAATTATTGTTTGCAGATTGATACAAAAGTCTTCAAAAAAAAAAGTGAACAACAGAAACTCAACCCCTCCTGAAAAGTCAATAATGGAATTCAGTTTGCCGAAATATCCGAGATTCCAAAAAAGAAAAGCAATGAATCAATTTTGTTCTTAGTTCACTTGTTAATATTTGTGTGTGCCAGACGTGGATGAAAAAGAAGGAAATCAAAATTGGAAAAGCAGTCACTTAATCTTTTGTTATTTCAGTTTAGAAATTGCTTTGCTTTTGTTCTTTTAATTGAAAATGACAATAACGATTGAGAAAAAATGGCTTAAAAAATATAGCTGAGTGGTGAATTGCTATTGTAAGATTGTGAGTCGTTTTTTTTTCCTAATTGAAATGTGCAATGCTTTTTTTATTTAATTCTACAGTAATATATGAGACTGCAGTTGTCAAAAAAAAATTCTTGTTTTCTTTTCTTTTTTTTTTCCCCCGCAACTAATACTGACTGAGACGAGTCCTTCACATTTGCGGCAAATCTACAAGCATTCAGACAGTTTTTATGAATCTCATTTCTATCTTCGGTATTGAAGTTTGCCTAAAAACTCGAATCTCAACAAAACAAAAAGAGAAAAACTCAGTATAACACTTACTTAAAAATCACATTTGATTCTTACAGGTAAAATGAACGTGAATTTGAAGCTGCTTTGTTGCTAAAGGGAATTTTTCATAGATTTCATGTAAAAAAGCTTTTTTTTTTTTTTTTTTTGCAAATATTCTAGAGAAAAATTACAATATTAAAAAATGCCTGCACAAAAACAAAACTATATCGTCGGTAGGTGGGTGAAAGCAAACGCATCCTGTAAGACGCAATCTACTTCCAAATTATTAATATTAGATAAAATATTTCGTAAGGTAGATTGGGGGGAAGACAACGTAGTTTTTGACTTCATTTTATGAAAAAAAGGGCTCGGATTTATTTTTAAAAATCCAATTTATCCACCAAATATGGACTCTTGTGCTTGGTAAAAAAAAAAAATAAGTTTCGCTTTGAAAAGCAATTTTTCCCAGCCGGAAGCTCATTATTACAAAATTCTTTCATTTCGGCATCTTCCCCATACCGTTGGGGAAGCTGCCATTAGGCAAAATGCCGTACTGGGGAGATACCGTACGCGTTGTTTTTGTGCTTACTTCTGCATTGATTGTATTTCATCGAATCACATTTTTTTAGAAGATTCGGTGAAGTTTTCTACATCTACATTTCGAGTAGGATCATTGTTTTCTACAATTGTTAGTCAAAAAGCTACGGCATCTTCCCAAAAAGAAAATACGGCGTCTTAGCCAAAAGCATTTAACTACATTTCGGGTACTCATCAGAGCAGTAAAAAAGACAAAACACTGTAAAAGATGTTAAACCTAAGGTAAACCAAAAGCAATTTGTGTATACTCTCAATATGCATGCTCTTTCCTTCTAACTGACTGTCCGGCTGTTTTTGTTGTTACTTATGAGTGGAACACACAAAACGGCATCCTCCCCAATACGGCGTCTTCGCCCAATCTACCATAAATAGAATGAGAATACAGTAAGCCCTCATTAATCCGGATCCTGTTAAATTAGATTTACATAATCCTGACCGTCATTTAAACACGAAAGAGAATAAATAAGATTACTCAGGAAAATTGTCTTATATACTAACCACAAAATAGCAATCTTTGTATTAAAATTATTACAAGTCAGAACAATCGTTAATAACTTTTACTTTTATTTATTTTATTTTTTATTTTAATTTCAGTTTTCAGAATGGCAGTTGCTTTAAGCCATTAATTCTCAGCGTCCCTTTTTAGAGACAGTCCAAAAAAGGGGTCTGAATTTTCCAAAAATGAACATTTCAACCAAATAATAGTGTTCAATTAGTACCTTGGTATTGTTTTAATTCGTTGTTAACAGATTGCAGCACATTACCATTGTAAAGTGTGTTCTGTAGCAGTTTTAATGTGACCTTAATCAAAAATTACATTGTTCACAATCTCAAGAAAAAAAACTAAGTTTTCAAAGTTATTCCTAGCTTCCTAGTTTATGTTAATTGCTGATTTTATTTCTTCTTATAAAATGTCTATTTAAATATTATATCGTAGGCAGAAAAAAAAATTTGAAAAAAAGTACGTACCCTCTGGGGTCTATAGTAACTTTTAAGGGACGATTCTTCTTTCCTTAATGAAAAAAATACTTTTTAAATAATATTTTTTTTATTATCTTTCCTGTCCATTAAGCACTGTTTGTAACCAGTATACAAAATATCTTTGAAAAAAAAAAAGGTATTAATGGGTTAAGTCTAAAAAAAAGATATTATTATGTTTTTTCAATTTTATAATTTACGGATGTCAAACGAAAATAAGGATAAAATTTAAACAGCATATACTAAAAAGGAAAATAGAAGCAAAGAGTAGAGCGCATAAAAAAACCTTTGAAAAATGAAGATGTATGTGGTGTGAACAGAAAGTCCTGACACAACAAAAAGACAGACGTTGATGGTTCCTTACAGTATGTTTAATGGAAAGAGGAAAAAAACTGCGCCTGAGGTCAGTTTCAGAACCTGAAATAAATTATTACGTACTGTTTCATGAATTATGTTTGCTTTTTGAACTAATAAAAATAACATTTGTAGGGAGTGATAAAACTTTCATTATCTAGTAGATTCTAAAAATTAAACTCGTGCAAGCAAATGCAAGGGGAAAACTTTTGTGTTTTGAAAGAAAACTATCTATATAAAGAAAAAATATCTTAATAGCTGTATAAACGTATAGATATCTAGGTACAGTTACAACGAAAAATGATAATTGGATTTTAGAGTAATTACTTAGAGGCAAAGGGAGGCAAAAATAGCTATGTAATGACGTAGTCAAATTAATAGCTGCAGAAATATAGTCTGCCTTAAATAACTTTAGAAGAATGGTACACATAATGTCACTTCATATGAAGGACGAATTGCTATTTTTAAAAATATGGATACAGCTATGTAGAAAGAAAATAGTACTAAGATTAAATTAAAAATTTCAAAACCCCGATCCTGATTATCGACCTCATATTAAAATGAACTTCACTAGTCAGAAAGTGTTTTACATTAAAATATGTTTAATTGTTTTCGAAAGGACATGGTAAGCACGGTAAAAGAAAGAAAATCCTTACTAGTGAAAATTGCGAGTCGGAAAAGTAGAAAAAAGGGAGAAAACTGAAAATACTTATGATAAAATCAATTACAAGTATTTTAGTTGCTTACAAATAGAAACTGGTAAGAGATAAACATTTTAAATGATTGAGTTTTCTTTCTTTGGTGGCCAACAATGACATCGGTTTCCAATCGCGTAAATAAAGGCTTAGCCATAGTTGCTAAAAAACTATATAATTCGAAGTCTTTATAACATGGAAGTTCCAAACATATTCTATCAGACGCAGAAAACTTTTCTCTTTCTTTTGATACTATTAGTTTAAATTTTAAAATACGTTTTCTCTTCGAAAATCGGGAAAAACCTTTTAAAGGTTTTTAATTAATATCTTCTTTGATTAATGTCATCCGAAGACGAGACCTAGCTTTGGATACTCTGGATCGACTCTCCTTTGAAACAAAAAAAATCAAAATCAGTCCATCCGTTTAGGTGCTAGAGTTACACAGACAGATACGCAGACCTATCAAACTTCCCCCGAAGCAGCAAACGTCCTTCCTTGTTGCTTCGGGAGTTAATGAACAAACAGTTATCTTGAGAAATAGACACAGCTATGTAGAAAGATAGATACTAATATTTACAAAAAAAAAGTGAAATTCCTTATATCAATGCAAATGCATAGAGACAAATTGATTTATGTCGGAAAAGGCAAAAAATGTACAGAATGCGCATATAATACACATAACTACTGAAAGAGGTAGAAAGAGAGATATTCAGACGTTTAATAATTAAAAATTCTAGTAAGTAGCTTTAAACAGAAATATGAATGAAAAGAGTACTTGTATTTATAAATAGAATTGAAAGTGTATTGCATAAATATACGACAGAGGATGAAAAAGTATGCATAAAACAAGTAATCCAATGGTAACCAGTATTACTAAGGTAACCCCCCCCCCCCACTCCCCACCTCCCCCCCCCCCCCAAAAAAAAAAAAAAAAAAATATATATAATATATATATATATATATATATATATATATATATATATATATATATATATATATATAAAAAATTTCATTAATATACCTATTGTGTTTGTGTTATTCACATACTTACTGTGTTATATTCACATACCCATTGTGTCATCCACATGCCCTTTTTATCATTCACATATGCCTTCAAAAAAATAAAAATCCAAAAATACAATAAAATACAATTATTTAAGCTCTGCTGATATTCTATTTTAATTATGTAACTTATGAAGTGCTTTGCTGATTTTTTTCAGATTTTTAATTTTAAATTAATTTTTTGAAATCTACATGTTAGAAATATTCCCATTTTTGTAGAATCACCCATTTACAGTTTGCCATCTCCTCTCGTCTCAGTAAGTAGTTCCCTCCTGCTCCCCAACCCCTTGCAGGGCGCCTATGCAGCACATGGTGACGATGGCGCAGCGAGATGAAGTCAACAACAGATACGCTGCACCACCATGCAGGCAGGACATGATGGTGGGGGAACACACAAAGTTATCGGAACTCGTTATTGGGAAAACGAAATTTTGAATTCGAGATGTCAAAATTCAAATTTATTTTTTTATATTTACTTTTATTTTATTTTATTTATTTATTTATTTTTATTTCTGCTTATTTTTATTTTTTACTTATTTATGTTTTTTGTTGTATTTTTAGCAAAGCAAGCAATAATTTTGCAAGAAAGGACACGAGAGATAGCCATTGCTATGTTGACACTGACGAGTTATCTATGAGCTAGATCTAAGAGCTATACTAGAAAGCAACTTACGGTGACACTAACGTCACGACGCGCGGAGCCAATAAGAGCTCGCACGCAGTTACAGAGCTCCTCTAATTCACCAAGTAGGCTGTGGCGTTTTATCTAGCTCGTTTTTTCATAGGATGACATCACGGTGACGTCACGACCTCAGTGTCAAGAAACCTTAAAGTGTAATATAGATATGAAAATAGTAATGTTCATGTATTCTACCCAGTTCTCAATAATTTATTTATATCTTTTTTCACAACCCCCCTCCCCCCTTAAGTGAATTTGTAAAATAAATTGGGTGCGTCAAATAGGACCAACCGTCCATTTTCTATCTAGGATCACAAAAATAGACCCAAGTCAAGGAAGGAATTGAATCTGCAACCTCCGGCTTTGAAGACACAGCTACTGCCACAGAGCCATAAAGGAAATATTAAAATTAATAAAATTATAAAAATGGTAGCGGTTGATTTTCACGAGCTTTTCCCGGAAAACATGAGTTTTTTTTTTTTTTTTTCGGAAGAACCGCAAATTGAGAATCACTGGGGTTAAAGCAATAAATTCAAAATAAAACGTAGCTTTTTCATGAAGACAAAAATAGCAATGTCTGTAAAAGTAAAGCTAAATTCATCCAGTAAAATTAATTTTCTTATTTATGTTTCAGAAAATTATAACCATAAAGGTTTCTTAAGAAACCTTGGAATATGTGTTTCACTATAAGCTGGAAAAATATCTTCGCCACCGAGCTCCTTGTTTTCCACTATTCTTCCACAACACATATTGCTATAACTGAAATTATTTTTTTTTTAATATTCTTTGGATAGAAAGCCGAAAACATTCTAAGATCATTGAAGAAGAAAATAAAAAAAATCTCCAAGAGCATGAAGTCACGGAAAAGAGAATGCACAGGTAGAAAATTCCCGGTGGACATCTTTAAGACAATCTTCTGATAAAAAAAAGAATATTTGAATTCTTGCTTGGGTTAAAAATCTTATTTTCACCAAAAAAAAGAAAGTTGAATTCTTTAAAATAACGAACTGAGGGATTGGAAATTCTTCCACGATTTATAGCGTCTAGACTAGACCATTAAATGAATAAATTATTCTGCCTTATTCGCACAAAATTCGTAATTTATTACAAGACTGAAAATCTGCATAGAATTATCGAAATTGGAAACAAATAAATAAAAATAGGTTGATAAACATAGAGATGTATTGTTAAGCTTTCCATTCTTCCGGGATGAGCTCGGACAATCCTAAGACGTTTGCATAGCTGATTCAAATAAAAAACTTTTAAAAATTGATTTGTTTAAAAAAAAAACACACACACAAAAAAGCATTACTTTCCGGTCCCCCAAATATTTACATATAAATGGACGTGATCTTTGCTGGTGTTTGGTATAATTTACATTGAGTGCATACCGCTTGTCCCTTACTCCTCCCCTCCCCCCCCCCCCCCCAAAGTTTTCAGTTTCTGCAAAAAAAATGTTTTGCTTTATGTATATATATATATATATATATATATATATATATATAATATATATATATATATATATATATATATATATATATATATATTTTTTTTTTTTGCTTTCACGTTGACTGACGTAAACTATGAATTTTAACATTTTATTGTTTTTAGATAAATTTTTGTCTTGTGCAATACTTATGTCTCCTATGCAGTGCTCAAAAATATAGACATTTTCAAAAAGTAAGTTTATTATGAACAACTGAATTACACTGCGCTTTCTTGAAAAATGCTTTTAACACTTTTCCCGTTAATTCTTACGTAAAATGACCTCTGTAATCCAAATATGGCCCCTTTTTTGTGACATTTGTGTGTGAGGGAGGAGGGGGGGGCTTTTTTTCAACTTAAAATTTTAACTTTCCAAAAAGAAAAGACAAATATTTTTTCCGATGCTCAATAATGTGCGCGCTCTTGGATATAATGTGTGTAATATATATAGGGCTTCATTTTCCCTTCTCTCTTTGTTTCTACTTCTAAAGTTTAAATTTTTAGTTCTATTTTTGATTAAATAAAGCATCGAAAACTTTTACAACCTAATTTATTTTACTCTGATTTTCATTCTGAAGGAATTGTGGTACCTTTTTTTTTCCAAATGTTAGTAAATTTTTCAAAAATAAAATGTTTGGAGCGTAATTTCTCACTATATTCAAGATTGTCATGCACTATTATTTAAAAAGGAATAATGATAAATTTAATAGTAATGTTTTACTCACTTCTAAGCACAAAGAATATTTTTCCCAAAAAAAATTTATAAAACTGATCAATATAAAATCTTCATTTCTGTGTCTTTTATAGGGCATATATATAGGGATATAGTAGGCATGTATAATGCAAATTCGCACTGAAACAAACATGTCTTAAATTTTCCTCTCATCATGTGTGTAATTAAAGTTGAATCTTTATATGTTTTCATTATTACGTTTAATAGCACATTTCTTTGATTTGATACACTAGCGTATGATAATATTGTGCACAGATTACTAGTAATTACGCAATAGCAGTATGAGTCTATTTCCAATATTTCATCGTAGTTTTGAATCAATATTTTGTGTACCCGGTGTTGTTGTGAATTTACGCGAAGAATATTTAGGTAATAGTGCCAGTCCACGGAAAGCGGTAATTTTGTCCCGTTAGTGATGCTTCATATATTTCATTAAACATAACAATATAAAAAGGTAATGAACGAAGTTCATTGTTACCCGGGAAATACCACACGTTTGTGTAATTCCTTAAGAAAAATTTTCTGTCATTATCTACACTGAAAAATGAATATTGTTTTTACAGTATAATACAGCTAATTTTATAGTAATCAACTGTGAAAATTGCTAATTTTGCAGTAATAAACTGAAGAAATTCCAATTTTACTACAATAAACTATAAAATTGCTAATTTTGCATTACCGTGTATTTGCAGTTTTAAACTGGAACCTCTGCTGCCAGTATTATACTGTTATTTTTACAGGATAATACAACTGAATTTTACGGCAATAAATAAAAATTCCTAACTTTACAGTAAGAAACTGTAAAATTGCTATTTTTACAGTTTATTACTGTACATTTTACAGTTTTAAATTGGAACCTCTGTTGCCAGTATTACACTGATGTTTTTACAGTATAATACAGCTAAATTTTACGGCAATATATTCCTGACTTTACAGTAAGAAGCTGCAAAATTGCTAGTTTTACAGTTTATTACTGTGCATTTTACAGTTTTAAATTTTAACCTCGGCTGTCAGTATTAAACTAAAAACCACAGTTCATTTTTTACAGTTTATTGCTTTTTAATGAAATATATGAAGTCACCTGCAGGACAAAATGTCTACTTTTGGTGGAATAACCTTATGCCTAATTTTTTTTTTTAATGGTTTAAATTGTTATTTCTCAACAAATGAGATATGTTTCATTTACATTGGAACCTTGGCAATGAAAATCTACAATTTATTTTGTCATTTCCAAATTTATAGAGCAAAAAAATAAATAATTTATAAAGCCCGTTACGAGAGGTGGACTTTGCATGTCCCGCACGTGACGCATCCAAATAAATTAAATGTTAATAAACAAAGATATTTGATTAAAACATAGCTGTGTCAGGAGTATCTTTGCATCAAATGTAAACATTAAAAAATGTATTTACTTCCGTTTAGTTAAAATATTAGGATCTGTGGCCAAATGTTGGTGACTTATTGAGTCTGATTTGTCCCGCACGTGACGGTGAGATGGACCAATAGCTTAGTTCATTTTCAGCTCTTTTTTATTCATTGTTATGAGCCTGTGTTTAGTAAGTAATTTTTTTACCGACTTTTTCCGTATGTATATCAGTAAATGTAGCTATACAGCATACAGTCAAGGATTTGTGTGTGTGTTTTGTTTTTGTGAGCAGGTAAAATCAAAGAAAAATACAAACATTTATTTTAGAGAACTTCCGAGATTGCCATTATCTCTTTCCCATAGCAGAGCGCCGCAGAAAAGAAATAAAAGAATAAGAAAACAAAAGGGAAAGAAAGAAAGAAAAGGTAATGAAAATAAAAGAGAAAAAGTTAACTTTTCATTCACGCTATTCAGTGAAGTTATAGAGTTACAAAGGATTCACTTTTTTTCTTTTTTTTTTTAATTCTTTAAAAAAGGAAAGCTCAAACTTTACTACTTGGATAGATGCAGAAATGTTTCTTTTTTTTCTCTCAAACCCTTTGCTCTATCTTTACTAATATTGATAAGACAACAATTATTTTGTTTAAAAAAAATATACTATTTGAATTTGATTTAAAAAAAAGAATTTAGTGCTGTATAGAAGCTTAAAAACCGACATATCATGCGGCACGCAATCCAAGAGCTTTACAAAACCAAGTGTCAGGGAACACGACGACTCCACTGTTGGCGTTCCATGCGTCGTCATGACAACAGTAGGGTTACCACAAACCTCTCCCCTCCCCTCGACCGGAAGTGCGTGAAGCCAGCTGCCCTGACACCTTAGCTGCTTTTCCACCTGGCCTTACCTGCGGTTGTCATAGCGACGGGAGGCCGTCTCCATTCGCGGGTGAGGGGAGGAGAGCGTTTAAGATTGGCGTGGTGGGGATTTTTAGTGCGAGTAGGGGGAAGGACGGGGGAAAAGACGAGTGAGTATCAGGTTTCTCCCTCCCCTTTTTTATAGAAAACGGGAGAGAGGATTTGCAGAATCGTCACCTAAGCATTAAAATAGATTGCTGTTGTCAGATTCGTTTTGGATGTTTTTAAAGTTTTGCATCCATTGAGATGAGAAAATATTAGAATTTCCACATTTGAATAACTTCCCCCGCGAATTCATTTGTACGAGATTTAAAACGAGACGAGGGACTCTTAACGCGAAAGGAACAAGTTTTTCATTCCCCATCTTTTTTATAATGAATATATATCTTCAGTATTTTTCTTTGAATTTTGCACTTTTTTCCCATTTGCTGTTAAATATCTCTTTATAATGAGAAGTTAATTCTTGCCTACAAAGGTTCACTTAGTTGAAAATCTCCGCAAAGGTTTTCATTATAGTAAATAACTTCAGAAAAAAAAGTAGAGAAATAAAATTACATCATTTCAAGAGAAATAAAATTTTCACAACTGCAATGAAAAAGAATTATATATATATATATATATATATATATATATATATATCACAGTACTATATACAGTATACATTTTAGTTTCGAATGAGAAGTTCAAATTAATTCTCCACACCACTTAATGAAACCTAACTAATATATCTGAAAATGTAGTGTATTGCAAAATATTGACAATCGAGGAACCACTTGAATGGTAGAATAGTGTGGTGATAAAAAAAGTTTAAATAAGAAACAGTTAACGAAAGTATTGACTTTTTAATATTTTTAAACAAAACTTATTTGCCCCGATATCATGATTTTAGGCTATAAACATAAAACATGCACAAATTTTAAGAGAATCGTCAAATTCAAAAGCTTGACGAGGAATTGAAAGCATCATGAAATTTTATCGTCTACATGCAGTAAGATATCCAACTACGAGAAAGATGTCTTCCATAACTTACCGAAACTTGCTCAATTTCAAGATTAATTTTTGAATTTTCGGCAGACTTGAAGACCATACAATTTGCTAATGGGACACAAGGAAAAATATTGTATGCATCTAAAGACATATTTTTCTGTGTCCTTTTAAATGTTAGATTTTTTTTTATCATTATTATTAGGGTGATTCCACGGTCACGTGTGGGACAATCAGACGAAATGTTCACTAACATTCATGTATGCATACGAATAATTTACGGCTACAGGTTAAAAGTTTTTGAACCTGGGGAAAGTACATTGTGTGTGTGATTTGAGAAGCAAAAGAAATTTTTCCTGCTGTCTTTTTTAATTGATGTTTTTCATTAAAGTATTACTGTCACTGTCTGTGGGACATCAGTTTACGTTAACTTTAACATGTAATAAAATAACTTGTACTGCAGTAAAATACTAAAAATGAGGCATAAAATGAAAAAGACACTTACCCTTTCTTAGAATAAAAAATCAGAAATATCCGACTTAATATGAAAACAAAGTAAAAGCGCAATGAAAAGAGCATGTTTTTACTCTACAGAATTCAGCTGGTGTCAGCCATCTTTGAAGCCCTGTTGCCACTCAAAGAACAAAAATACCGGAAAATCATACCTGGATCTATATGATTTGAAGTTTCAAAAATAAACTTAGTGCCTTGAATCCTTTTAAAAAATAAATTTTTTCAGGTTGTGAAATGTGTGGTTTTCCGTGGAAAGGCCCATTACACTACTACCTTATGGGTTTTGGTAAGTAATTCTGAAGAGCTAGAAGTAGACATAGAAAAAATTTATAGGATCCGTTTGCTAACAAAATTATTTTATTTTATTTACATCATTAGAAGTTAGCTTCAACCTCAATCTACTTTATACGCAAGTGGTGCCAAGTTAGGTTCTACCTTGTACCGATAGACAGTAATCGTAAAACAGAATAGCAGTACATTTTTGAGTAGGAGTGGCACCTAAACCATTCAATTGCTCAAAATCATGATTTATTGTTTAACACCTCTTTTGCTCTCAACGGTTCAAATGTAACTCGAATTTGATAAAAAGGAGTGAAATTTTAAGATTTCCGAAGATAGCAATTAAATATTATGTAACGCACCTTTTGCTACAGTTTCATCTTTATTCTGCGTTTGTAAGTTTTGGTAATGAAAAAATAGATTTTAAAAGACTGTAATGTAATTTGAACTCAAGATGTCAAAGTTCTATTTAATTTCTGAGACTACCTACTGGATACTGTGTGATGGATGCTTGATGCAAGGTTTTGTCTACACCGTAGAAAAAAATGTTGTTTACATTATAAGACAGCTAATTGTACAGTGATAAACTGTAAAATTGCTAATTTTATAGTAATAAACTGGAATTGCAAATTTTACAGTTTACTACTGCGCATTTTGCAGTTTTAAACTAGAACCTTTGCTGCCAATGTTATACTGTCGCTTTTACAGTTTAATCCAGCTAATTTTATGGCAAAAAATTGTAAAATGTACTAATTTGCAGTACTAAACTGTAAAATCGCTAACTTAACAGTTTATTACTGTGCATTTTACAGTTTTAAATTGAACTTCTGTTCCAGTATTATGCTGTAAAAACAACAGTTTATTTTTTGCAAAGTAAAAAGGACTATGCGAAATCGAGACAACTTCACACAGTCCTCTTTAGGCTGTATGAAGTTCGAATATAAATAAAGTAAATCCGTGAAGACATGAAGGCAAACCCCCCAGAAAGCGAAAACGCATACGGAGGCTGGTGGACCCGAAAATTGATAGGACAGCAACTACGGTCCAGTAAAAACAATGAGCAATCGTAATTGCTCAATAAATAAATTAATTAATTAATGTATTAGTAAAAGAAGGAGAAGAAGGTAGAAAAAAGAAAAGAAAGAAAGAAAGAAAATCTATAAAATCTATGAACACTGAAAAAATTAAAAATTTTAAATTAAGCATACACATTATTTTGTGTTTTGTAATAATAGTTACAACACACACAGGTACGCAGGATTTTGTCTCGAAAGCTAGCTAACTATATTAATTTATTATACACCTATGAATTTAATAACATATTTATGATAGTGTTTGAATATATACTAGGGATGCACCGATTAATCGGCAGTACCGATTAATCGGCCATAATCGGCCACTTTGCCGATTATTAATAATCGGCAAAATTGGGCCGATTAATCGGCTGAAAAAATATTTTTAAAATATTATTCTTTAAAATATGCCTTCAGTATGAAACTATGATGAATAATTTTATTAACAGTAATAATAATGCTCACAGTTGATATAAAGTTTTTTTAACTGAATTCTCCTACTTTGAATAAATACACGTAGACAATGTTGTAAAATTTTTCATGAGGCGATAGTTTTCTCCTTAGCACAGTGCTTTTAGATAATCTCTAATTTTCACAAAGATAAAAAGTCTTGAATTAAATTTCTACTAATTATACTAAACATTTTGAATTAAAAGTACTCCTAAATTGGAGTGCTTACTACAGACTCCCCCTCCTTTTTTTTTTTTGAATTTTTATGTCCAATTAACATAATTAACAATGTGTTAATGTAATATTATTGACAGTGATAAGAAAATTGGTTTTAAAAAATTTTATAAAATATTGAAATTATTTTGTGAAAATTAGGAAAATAAAAAAAAAACTTATTCTCAGAAATGAAGTACTTATTATTTCCAAACTCGGAACCGTATAAGAGAGAAAAAATAGTGATGGTAAAATTGGTAGTATTAAAACAATAATTCTCATCATTAATCGGCCGAGCCGATTAATCGGCCGATTATCAACAACCGATTAATTGGTAATCGATAATCGGCCAATTTACTTATCGGTGCATCCCTAATATATACACATAAACTTTTTTTTATATTTTGTTAAAAAATACATGCACACTATTGACACTTAAAACAACAATATTTGCATCAATGCTCAGATAATAAACTACTGCAGAATCTCCAATAAAACGTAGTGTGCTTCTACAAACAGCCAAATAATTTGAAATGTTAAAATTATGATGTTGGCAAACCATTTTGACACATCAATTTACATACTAAATTTCGGAATAACATCAGAAATTGCTTTGGGGAATGAGATGCACATTTTTGTTCTTATGTCTTTCGTCTCATGCATCCCTTCACCTATTAACAATGTCACGGGATGGGTACAAAAGCAGGCCCGTCATTTAGGGGAGCAGGGGGGTGTTAATTCCTCCTCCCCCCCTGACTTTGAGAAATCAATGCATTTACATATAAGTGGGTATGGTCTTTGATGTTTTCGGGTGAAATTGCATTGTATTTGGACCCTTTGCCCCCCCCCCCCACCCCCCCCCCCCCCTGGAAAAGCTTGAAATGACGTCCCTGTATAAAAGTAAAATCTTCGAAAAGTATAAGACAAAAGTTTCACATTTGTTTAATCATTACACTGCAAAAAATGAACTGTTTTTTTTACAGTATAATACTGGCAGCCGAGGTTCCAATTCAAAACTGTAAAATGCACAGTAAGAAACTGCGAAACTGTTAATTTTACAGTTTATTACTGCAAAATAAGTAATTTTACAGATGAGTACTGTAAAATTAGCTGTACTATACTGCAGAAACAGCATTCATTTCTTACAGTGTACATATGTATATGTTGATCTTTTAAAATGTGATTTTTTGAGCACAGCGAGCAAAAACGAAAGTTTAGGGAAAGTTAAGTCACGTGCACACGACAAATGAAGGGAGAATGAGTTAAAGTGTAAAACAGGAGCATAATATTTCCAAGTTGGAGGCATTCTAGGTCTATATAGCAACCGTTTCATTACAATATAAAATAGTCCACCATAAAAACTGATTGAGTCATTTAAGAGATTAAAATTCAAAGTAAGCTTTCGTGAAAATACCTAAAGTCATTAAATAGCAGTAAAAGTTCCATTAAACTAAAATTAAAGCAAATTAACAAAGATTGCAACGGCGTATTTTTTTTTTTTTTGGTTTTGGCCAAGGTAGAATGTAAACAAAACTCCAATTTCCAGTATACGTATACTGTCTGTTTGCGTATTGTGTGCCTGGCAGCCACGGTCGCTTCCATTTGAAAAAGGGGAGATAGGTTTAGGATGCGCACTTCCCGAAGCCTTCAGTTTTGGTTCGCTTTCTACTTCCTCGTTGCATTTCCCCCCTATTTCGAGAAAGTCAGATTCGACTTGGCGCGTGCGCAGATTCGACGGAGGTCTCGCGAAAAAATGTTAGACAGTACCTCGATTCTAACCTGTGATTTATATATCTTATTAATTACGGAAGACAGAATGCGTGTCTGCAACCACACCATCTCCTCCAGTTAAATTACAGGAAAGAATTTTTTTATAGTGAAATGTACGAGGAATTTCTACATATTATTTTAAAATAAAAGACACAAACTCAATTCGTGAACTATCATTACAAAGCAAAGTAAGATAAAGAAAAAACGATTGCACTAAGTGCAACGGGCAGGAAACCTTGGTTTTTTTCAATTTACTAACAGAAAATAAAACTGTAAGGAAAAGTTGCGTGCGCTTAAAATAGGCACATGGTTTAGAATTTAACTTTTCTGCTATTATGTTACTAAAATAAATTATTCTGATACTATAAAAAGCAATGTCAAATGAGTATTTTTAACTGTAAAGGTAAACTTTGGCATATTGCCTTTGCCAAGCCCATTGATAAAAATTTGCTCAACACGCAAACTTCAGAATATAATTTTTCAAGATTTTTTTTCGTAGATTAGCATACAGATAACAGCTTCTGATTGTTCTAAGCGTTCTATGCTCGGCAAGTCAATATTTTTTCCTTCCTCTCTAGTTCGCGAGCAAATCAAGCAAATAATAAAAATAACTAATTTCAACCTTATGATGACAATCAATTTCACCAATAATCTCTTTTGAGAGAGTTTCTGTGTTTAGTAACAAAATAATACGATACGTGACGCAGAAGATGTGAAGTGCCCATGTATCACATGACTCAACACAACTTACTTTTGAGGCATAGTGAACTATGGTGTGATCACCAAAATACTGGGAGATCCAAAAGTAACTTACTTTTGATGTACGAAGCCTTAGTGACATATCCACTGAACAATCGAGCCAAAAATTTAGATATGGTCAATTGAATGTATGCGTTCGGTATTGTGATGACTTTAAACAACTTAGTCGCTGGCTTTTACACGATTACAGTGAAGGAATTTTGAAATCTTGGATTGGCAACATCCTTTTTTTTTAATATAAATTTTCAATACGCTAATTGATTAAAGGCCTGAAAACCCCCAAGTGGCTTTGGAAAGATGGGAGAGAGAGAGAATCATTTTAGTTTTGTTTAAAAGATTTAATTTCCATGCATAAAAAATTGCTGTATCTAATAAAACATAATCTTTTGCCATTGTCTACTCTTGAGAAGCAGTTAAACAAATTCTGCAGGGATATCAAGAAAGACTAACAACAAATTACGTCACTTCTTCTTGAAATCACATCGTCGATAAAATTTCCATGATTTGTAACTTAAAAACAAATTTTGAACTATATTGAGAAAAAATTCTATGAACTTAATTTTCTATTAAAAATAATTAATTGCTGGAATCCCAAGCTCTCAGTACTGAAGCAAATGCAGTATCGAATGAGTATGTGTACAGAGCATTTTTGATTGCCCATCTAAATAAAGCTGTAAGCATTATCAAGATATCACCCTGAAAACCAGTGGTTCCCAAAGTGGTCCACGGGGACTCCCATGGGTCCCCCGAAGTTTGGAAGGGTCCATATAAAGAAAATAAAAAATTGGGGGTCCACAAGATGCAAATAGGGGTCCTTTTGTTGATGCACCAAATTCTCTCCGTCCCACTTAAAGTTCTTCTTTTTTCCCTTGTACACCTAATCTATTTCAGAGTTCTAACTGATTTAAACTTTGTGACATTATTTTTATGAAATTATGCATAAAAATGTTACGGTTTTCTCTTTTTTCTTTTCAGTGAAATTTTAATTTTTTACTCTGCAATAAAACTGTCAAACTGAATCTTTTAGAAAGTTGTCATCTGGTTGTTTCAGACCATCAATAAATGGAACTTAACTACGTAATTCCCGGTTTTAGAATATCTGAGTTATATTATTACGACTCCTGATTAGTTTTGGAACGACCCCAAGGAAGGGGGTCCACGGGACATTCAAAAACTAGACAAGGGGTCCACGGAACAAAAAAGTTATGGAACCCCTGCTGTAAACGAAGCAAAAATCGGCAAAACTTCAGTCTCTGGATGTTGTCATGGAGTGCCTGGTATTTGCTTGGTACCCTTCTCCAACTCAGGAAATATGTAACATGACACCATCGCAGAAATGTAATATTTCAAAGCTGCGGAAATATTTCCGAAACAGTTTTTTTCTTCAAAACACATACTCTTATTCGTGTTAAAAAGTCAAAAGAAAGTTGGACTTACACGTCATTGTGCCAAGTAAATTTCTTTGAAATAATACCGTATGAATAACAGCAATTAAAAATAAAGTCTTCTCTGCGCAAATACCATATAATTACCTGTAGAGCATATCTATACCGATATTGAGTATAGAAGTATTGGTATTCATGTGATAGATGATAACTAAAGCTCTACGTATAGAGCGAATCAGTAATTTCTTAAATATATTATCATGGTAGCTACTTCAACTTTGAAAAGAGTTCTCATGTGTAATTATAAAATGTAGGAGTCTTGTACATGATAACCAACTTATGCTGTCAATTTCAATTAAAGTGTAATTGAACACGAACTTCTTAAGCGATAGTTATGACGCCCTCATAATATTATAACGCCTCGTTGACATTAACGAAGTATTAGACGTCAATGGAGAGACACACCTTGTATGGTCTTCGGGGTCAGGTTTACTCGAAGTAGATTTGTAACTGAAAACTGTTTAACATCGATCGCTTAGGTATGAAGCAATAATGATGCCATATTATTTATTCCTGAGACAGACGATCGATTTTTCTGAGAAGAACGTCTTCCCAGACCCCGGCTTGTCACTCGCTCTGTGCGTTTGAAGCCCTTTTGTCTATTCCAAGACAGTTTTTATGATGGAAATTCGGTTACATTCCGACCGCAGCCATGTCGATATTTCCATCCTTTTCGTGGCAACTGTAAGGAGGATTAAATATCCACGGAGAAAAGAGGTTTAGCATGGATACTCTTTTGATCACTTACATCGTGCTTGAGTTCAAAGAAAGAAAGAAGGAAAGAAAAAAGAGCTGCTGTCATTGCATTAAGAAAAAAACTGAATGTCCAAAATAATCTTTATGTGTATAAATTAACCAATTTCGCAGGAAGTGGTAACACACACCCACATACAATTGAATGCCTTGGAGGATGAAGGGACTATGTTACATTTTTTAAAATGAACACTTTGGACAATGGTAAGCAATGGATACAGGTAAGCAAATAAAACTTGGTATATCAAAAAGTAGATGTCATTAGACCAATTTCATACACACAGTAACGACAAAACCAGAAAACAAAAAAGCTGGAACAACTGCAAGAATAAAACTAACTCTAATTACTCGCAATTTCTGTTTTGTCACATAACCCTTTCATCTCCCAAGCCATTCAATTATGATGTATTATAAAGAAAACTTTTAAGAGTGCTGTATATAATATAAATATCAGCATGACACGGGATATCACAAAAAGGAAATTATTTTATCAAATTCTCTTTAAATTTTTGGTATTTCGTGTTGTATTTTCTGTAGCGGAAACATACAGTGTTCTTAAATGTTCTTTCTGTGTCATATTGTTGAAGCTTTCTGATTCGTTGAAAAATATTCCGGTTCCTGTCTAAAGCTCAACTCGATTTGTGTGTGTGAATACGGCCATCAATCCTTTGAGACCTTTCTTTGAAAAATTTTCGCGTTTGGCCCCCGTTATCACCAAATACCCTAATTTATACATGCGGAGCATGTTCTTGTTAAATTGTCCTTTGATATGAAAGTAGTGCTTGGGACCCATAACGCTAGGCTCCCGAAGCCTCTCTCCTTCCTCAGAACTATGCCTAAATTGTGAAAGTAGGGATAGATGGGGATGCCACCTGATAGGAGCCTAAAGTCAAACTCCAGTTCCTCATGGAGACCTCGCTTTTACCGAAACCGTTCTATTTTGCCTTAGATCCTACTTTAGGTTGTCGAACTAGATACACAACTCAGTAGCGGAAGTCACGTGCTGCCATTGAAGGTGAATCTTGAAGTAGACAGGGTATAAGCGAAAATACGATGATGCAACAACTGATTTCTAGTGGATTTCAATGTTGTTTGCACGAAAAAGTTGTTTGCCCGCATACGCTTTTCAGCCCCTTGCTCGTCTACTCTTTCCTTTATGGATGCCCATAGAATCGGTTTCTTGTTGTGCATCCAGCTAATAAACACTATATCTATTGTTTCTCCTCACTACTCGAAAAGGACTTGAATCTTCCAAGTGATATTAGTAACAACAACGTCGTTGTTACTATGCATTTCGGCATTAGCTATTTGATGTATGCATAACAATGTCCTGTTGTGTAAACAAAATAATTCCGCCTTTTCTGAAAAATTTTCACATGCAGTCAACTGCAGGAAGATTGAATTCAGTATACCTGAGAAGGGAAACTATTTATGTCCTCAATGATTCCTTAATCTAAGTCACATTTAAGAATAACAAAGGGAAAATCTCATAACAGTGAGTCATTAACTTCTTATAACCAACTTATCCCTGCATTTTCATTTCATTTTGAGAAACATTTTTTGTAAAAGCCAATTTAAGGTAAACAATAACACTAAAAAAAGCTTTCCTAAGCAAAAAAAATCGATGTCGGTCTCCGCTTTTTTTTAATCATTCCTCTTCTAGAAATAAATTAAACAAGGCGATGAAGAATTTACGGGTTTCGCAAATAGTGGAACTGTTTAAGTCAACACAACTAGAATGCTCCTTTCTTAAATATTTGATTAAGTGATAACTGTTCGTTTCGAACAAAGTAATGTGATGTCGTTTTATTACTATGGAAGAAAAGTGATGTGTTACGTAATTATCTCATCACATACATCATTAATTTTGATAACATTCCTTTTCTTGCAGACATGTTCATCAAGCTTCGAAGAGACATTAGTCATAAAAAATGCAAACATCAATTGCAAAGTATACTTATCTCCCCCCCCCCCCGTTTTTTTTTTTCGCCTACTTTCCCGTTAAAGTAAAAGAAGGACGAAAAAGAAATTAAAAGTGGCTTAATGAAGCTTTAAAATATCGCAAAATCCAAGAAAAGGTCAAAAAGAAAGAAAAAATATTGAATAAATATCCAAAAATTAAGAATTGGAAAATGGGTTTTGAGATGGAGAAAAATGTGTGTCTGTCGATCTGTCAGTGAATTTTCCTACTGCACAAGCGCGGCTGCACTTTTGTCCAAACTCGCACGCCCTGATTAAATCAATCTTAACTAAAATGACAACCAAACCTGCTCAAAGACAAAATTGTTTATTGACGCTGACCGGTAGCTACAATTAATTTAGCTAACCAGCGGAAGTCCCCAAACCTGGTGCGGTTTATCTTGCTAAGTTTTTCGAGATTAGGATCTTTAACGAGGGTGAAACTGCAGTATCTTGTTGTCGCTGTCTTTATATGTTTGTATTTGCGCCTAAGATCAGGCATCAGTCAGTTACTGATACACTTACAGTACGAGACGGTGTATAAGTTAAGAGATTATAAGTAAGAAATAAAATTATATAGATTTTTTTTTTAATTTGAACTGCTCTGGAAAACCCGAGGGTATTCCCATTCTTTCGTAGTATATAAATGTGGTAAATAAAAAAAATAAATAAACATTTTTAAAAAGTTGCCACAATCAGAAGCAAAACCAAGTTGGCAAATAAAAACTTTTCCATGTATAAAGTTATGAAAAGTTTTCTTCAGTACAAAGCTCAGATTCTTATGAATGCTACAGTGCTACAGGGATAAATCAAAGCGTAAATAGTTTTGTAAGAAAGCAGTAAAAAACTTTGTACAATTAATGAAGTTAAAAATATAAGACAACGTGTCCAAAAGTACAAATAAAATATTAAAAAAGAGTTTGAAAACTCTAGCAAATAGCTATTTCGGGGCTATTACAAATGAAGCCCCATCACCAGTGCGAAAAGAGGAAAGGTTCAACTGATCAGAGTCAAGTGAACCCACAGTCAAATGGGTTCACTTGACTGTGGTCACCGGGACTAATAGCCTCGAAATAGCTATTTGCTAGAGTTTTCAAACTCTTTTTTAATATTTTATTTGTACTTTTGAACACGTTGTCTTATAGTTTTAACTTCGTAAATAGTTTTATTTAATCAAAAAAAAAAAAAAAAAAAAATACAATTAAGAAAAATGAATTTGAATTTTTTTACCACGAATTGCAATTATGTTTTTCGTAATGACAAATTGAGATAGGTGTGTTTGTGTGAGTGCTCCTTCTCCACCATGTGCTGGCTGGCCCCCTGCAGGGGATGGGGTAAACGTGTCCGAGAAGAAGGAGCCCCGGAACGCGAGTCCCTGGCAAAATGCCAATTTGAAAGAGTTACCACACGACATTTGAGGTCCTAAAAGAAAATTTATAGCAATTCGTCATTTTTCCAAGAAACACAAAAAAAGTTTTTAAAAAAGCTAAAAATCAATCAATGCTATGCAGAAAAGGGGAGATAAAGGGCAGATTATATAACGTCAGAAATTAGAATGCACCACAGAACCCTCCCATTAAAATTGAAATTAGGAATAAATATTAAAGAGTATTTGACATGTATTTGCAATTTATAAAATACAAATTTTCAATATTATTTACTGTCTTTCCCTTTCCCTTTAAATTAATTTAAATTCCACCATAACACTCACTTCTTCATTTGTGCCTGATCCCTCGATCCGAAGACGTACCTGTAAATAAAAGAAAACTCGCCTAAGAAAGCTAGCTTTCGAAACTTCCGGTTTCTGTGTTATTGTTCGCTCAGCTGTTGGCACAACTTCCGGACTTCACCGCCCCTCCTGTTTGCAGCAGATGTTTCCACACTGCCCGTCCAATATTTTGCTTAATCGCATCCGTAACTGTTTCGGAACGGACGTATTAAAGTAGAATTCCAGTTTTTTTTTTTTTTTTCGTTCCTCCCCTCTAGCCACTAGTTTGCTAAAGAAGTGTGAAGGAACTAATTGCTTTTTTGTTCTACTTTCAAGAAAGAAAGAAGCCGTATTTCTTTACACTCAACAAGCGCGTATTATTTAGTTTGTCTCGCCGCTTAAAATGGCTCGCAAATATTTTTATTCGGGGATCTCCGAAGTTTTCCTTCTGAAGTTAAGGATGCAAAAAAGAAGAAGTTTGTGTTTTTGAACTTTATATTATTTATGAACCTTTTTTTTACGTTAATGATTTAAATGTATGTGCTGCATTAGTTATACAGAGGCAAATTCGTAATTTTCCAGTGCCAGAACGCCAATTAGAAAGAATTAATTTTTACGTCGCTCCGAATTTCATTCGAACGCAGAATTTATTTTCCCGTGGTAGAGGTCCCCCCCCTCCCCTTTCCCCACACACAATGCCCGCGGTTTGAAGCCATATTGCCAATGCTTGATGCAAAATCAATGCAAAGACTCAAAAACATCTATTAAGTACACAATCTATGCACTCAAACTCAAGTGAAATACAGAAATTTACTTATACCACTAAGGGAACGAGGCCAAAGAGTCACATTTCACCATATAACCCCTCCTCTACGCTTGTCAAATATCACGCTACATAAACATATAGTTACAAAAACTTTTTCTTTATTAAGCTCTAGGGTCATTCAAAATGTGTGATGACTCATTAATCGCTCACCCCTCCCTTCCCCTTGTCACAAATTGTCATAATTTCCCCCAACACCCCTTCCCCTTAAATCGTGGCATCATTTGTACACAGCCCCTAACATCACTTGTATACTACACCTGTGATTAAGCTCGCCAGACTTCTGAAATGTTCAATCGGGAAGCCGGAATCCAATGTGTTCCCCCCCCTCCCCCAAGTTTTTAAAGGGGCTGAGCCCCTGGCTGGTTTTTAAAGTGTTTTACGGGGTAGTTTACTCTCAATTCTATGAGAAAATGGTTACTAAATGTGAACCTAAACCAGGCGTAATAACAAGTGACACAAACATATAAATTTAAACAGTTTACTTGAATCGTGTTAATGCTTATAAGTGACTTGTGGACGAAGACACTTTGAATGAGGAATAAAAACTTTTACAACATTTACTTCGACTAGCTCCTTTTTCAGTAAGTCTTGTTGTGAAAATCTCTACACAATAATCCAGTCCATATTTTACATGTCATTAGGCCTTTAACCTTAACCCATTAATGACTAGCGTCCCTTTTTAGGAACGGTTCAAAAAAAGGGTCTGAATTTCCCCAAAATGAACATTTCAACCAAAAAATAGTGTTCAATGAGTACGTGGTTTTGTTTCAATTCGTTATTAACAGATTGCAGCATATAACCATTGTAAAGTGTGTTCTGTAGTAGTTTTAATATGATCTTTATCAAAATTGACGTCGTTCACAATCTCAAGAAAAAAAGCTAAGTTTTCAAAGTTATTCCCAGCTTCCCAGTTTATGGTAATTGCTGATTTTATTTCTTCTTACAAAATGTGTTTTTAAATATTATGTCATAGGCAGAAAAAATTTTTAGTAAAAAAAGTATATACCCTCTGGAGTCTATCGTAACTTTTAAGGGACGATTTTTCTTTCCTTAATAAAAACATTATTTTTTACATAATATTTTTTTATTACTTTTTCTGTCCATTAAACACTGTTTGTAACCAGTATACGAAATATCTTTGAAAAAAAAAATGTTAGGTCATAAAAGATTAACCTTCAATTCAATGTTTTAACGCCAAGAGAGCCTCTTTCATCGCGAGTGGTCACGATTGGCGAGACAAGACGATGCGATGACAATATCATTTATTTCTGCAGTTTTCATTTATTATTACAAGTACACAGAGCTAAATGATAAAGTCATTTTCCTTAATAATCCCACAAAGTTAGTTATTGTTATCTTTGTTTTGATTATTTTTTTCAAATTTATTTTTTATCGGGACCTGAAGTACAGCTGGGCGATATACCAGGATTTACCTAAACACCAAGACTGCCCTGGTCAAACCGGAAGTCTGGCCATCCAATTTATGATTGCGATTAAATTAAATAAAATCATGCTTCATATTATCACTATTTCTGTCGTTATTTATTTATTTACTAAATAAGAGCATTTACATGAACATTTTGTTTCAACTAATGTTATTCACAAATACTTTTCGGTGCTATATGACTGCTTAGAACAATTTTCTAGTTCTTTATTCTTGAAAACAGCCTTGATAAAATATTCGAATCCAGACTCTTACAAATATTTATTACACCAGCAGTCTTCACACATCTCTCGATTAGTTTCCGAAAATCTAACCTACCATTTCGCATATTAAAAAACTAATTAAAATATCGCCAAAACAAAAGTTCGAAAATCTACCATCAGAGATTGATTACGCTGATAATATGACTTGATAGCTGCGGCGCCGAGAAGTGTCAAAAGAATAGAAAGGCAAGTTCCTCCCACCCCCCGCTGCCCCTCGCAATCCAGATCCAATCTCTTTTAATTAACTCTTAGAACAAATAGAGTGGTGTATGTCTGCTACTATCTTCCGGTTGTCGGTGTATCGTCATTTCCGGTTCTACGCCATTGACATTGGTCGGGAGTCACCGCCACGTTCCTTATTGTTCCCCTAATATATACATTTTTTTTCCATCGTGGTTATCGATTTTTGAATTGTTTTGTTTATGTTTTCACGGTTGCTTGGTTCGGCACTTTGAGTAGAGAGACAAGGGACATTAAGACGTGTGCAACAATTGGAAAGTTGTTGCAGCTTTTGATTGTTTAAATGATGGCGCTGTAAGATATTGAAAATCGTGTTTCCGTATTTAGAGGTAATCGAGGCGCGATGTCAGAATGTGGTACTTCGATTTTCCGATATTTTGCAGCACGCAGGGCTTCGGATGGAAATGGAAAAGTTTTGACGGGTGGCGATGGAGTACGTTTTGCCTTGTAAAAGTACTGGTTCTGTTTGCCAGGAGAAATTATATGTACCATGTTAGGTTCCTTGTTTTAAAAATTATACTGAAAGATGGTGGTTCATTTTATTGCTAAAAAGGACTTTGAAATGTTTAAGTCCTGTATAAAATCTGTTGCTTGTCAACAAAAACTTCAACAAGTTTCAGTTTTTTTTTTTCATGTAGTTTAATATTATTATATACTTTGCGCTCGTTCCTTTAGTGGGCAACCTAGACAGGGGCCAACTTAGAGGTTCATATGCACCTAATTCTGTGCCCGGCAAAAGCTGTCGACTTAGGCAGGTGTTCCTGTCACAGGATGTTATTAAGGTGTAAACATTTAATAATTTTACGGAAATATTGGGTTCCATAGCCTCTAGAGGTTCGACTTCCAAATTTGTTTCTTCATACAAGACAACACTGGAAAGACTTACAACACAAAAAGAGGGAGTAACACCCAGTGCCAACAGCTGGGAATCGAACCCACGGCCTCCGTTAAACTAAGCGAATCTTCTTTCAAAAAGCCACGGAACCCCTAACTTTACAGATTTTAACATGCTAAAAATTCAGAGACCCGTAATATGGAATTTTTGAAATTTTTAAAAATTGATGTTTTGATGTGATTTATATAAAATATTTTTGGAAAGCAATTGTATTTATTACTTTTTAGTTTCTGATTAAAAGAAAAAGACGACTCCTTTGATGTCAAGTACAAACGCAATACTACACTTTTCTTAACTTAACTATCTATATTTCAGTAAAAAGTTATAAGTTTACACTAAAGTACGAGTATCTAAATCATTATTCATTAACCAACAAAAGATTAAAATAATCTAATTGAGCAGCAATGCACTGTTATGCGCTAGAAATCTGAGGGGCTGAAGCTTTTTGAGGTACAGATGTCGTTTCTTGGATATGTAAACTTAGTTTCCCTATTAAGAAAACGCTGTACTTCACAAAAAATGACCATCACTTCTCATTCAGCACAATTTAATTATTAAACTAGCTGCCAGGGCAGCTAGATTAGCTTCCTGCGGCATGTTGGTGCATAACGTACCCCCTCCCTAAATTTTACCTCATTCTGATGTTATATTATTTGATATAATTTAATGTTCATAAGATTTTAAGACATACTAAACACGTAGCCAGGCGTTGCACGGGCAGTTCGTGCTTGAAAGTAGTGAGGAAATTTTCAACAATTTACTAGCCGCCAAGGCGGCTCGCTAAAAGGCGATTCAAGCCTTTGCTTTTTTACTGTATCAAAAAAATCATTCGAATAATTGAGATGCTTCGAGCCTTCGAAATGGTGAGGAAAGTTTCAACAAGTTCAGCTCGCTCAAGGAAAAGAAGCAGACTTCGATAAATACTCAGTTTTTAATATAAGTAGATGGCTTTTCAACTAATTTATGCTTCAAAACTCACAAGTAGCTAGCGATAAAAGTACGTGGCCCGCTAATGAGTTTCATGTTTGATTTAGTTAATCCTTCATTCTAAATTCCCATTCTCATTATTATTACTGTTTCATAGCAACCACGTTTTGTAACAATGGATTTCATATTTAATCATTTATTAGGCCAAATCGCTCTAAATGTGACTACTTATTTATTGATATCTTCATTAATTAAAATCGTATAATTACATAAATTAAAACTAATGAAGCCTGAAAAATTACCTATCGATCGATACCTAGTTCGACTTTCAGTTCATTGGTGTTCAGGAGAAAGAAGCGTGACATACATAGATAGAAATAAAGAAAGAAAGAAAGAAAGATAGTTAGAAAATATACTCAGATTTTAATATAAGTAGATTACTAAATTAGCATATTTTCATATCTTTTTGCTTGTTCTAAATCTGACTATTTCTTAATAAATAAATTTAGACTTTAATCCATATTTAGCTCTTTGATTCTTCATAATAAGATAATACTAATTAGCAACAGTAGTAATTAAGAATTTTCTTTTGAGTGAAATACTCATATCTTTTGAAGAACTTCTTCCGTTTTAATCCCAAATTTTACTTCAAAGAACATTTCTTTACTGTCAAAGGAATTTCTGGCTATTAATCGATTTGTTAGATTTAAAAATTCGAAATCAACGTTTCTGTAATACGATTTGCTTTTAACGGATTTTGAGGAAAAGATAAAAACTTTACTTAAACTGTCGAATGTAAAAGAATTGACTCATTTAACAACACGGAACTCCTTTCTTTCAATATTTTATATAAATCGTATGCAAGAAAATGAAAATTGTCTGACTGAACGCAAAATCAAATTTGAATTCTATGTTTGAGTACATAAAGCGTATTTTAAAAACAATAATTCGCTTTTAAGGACTGACCTTAATTAAAATTTAATTTTCTGAGTATGCTCGCTTTTTTTTTATTATTATTTTTCATCTTTATTTTACTTATTTATTTATCTATTTATTTAAATTTTTTGTAAAATACAGAAATGCATAAAACGAAGCTTAAGAAACAAACTTTTTTTTTGAAAACTGTTCTCAAATAAAATTAAATTCTGATGAATATGCCTATTAAAATTTAAAAAAATGTGAAATACATAAAAATATGTTTACGAAACAGTATTAACTTCTGAAGATTATTCTCAGTTAAAATCTACTTTTGGTGAACATGTTTGCTAAACGTTTGCAGAAAAGAGCAATGTATAGAAACAAATTTAAGAAACGATAATGCACTTCCGAAGGTTCTTCTCAATTAAAAATGTATTTGCTTGAGTATGAGCCAGTTACAAAATAGAGACCTATATAATAAGATATTTGAGGCAGGTAGAAGCAAAGGAATGAAAGTGCCAAAGTTAAAATTTGGAGATAGCCAGTACAAATAGTAGGAGAACGAATCCTGCCTTTTGGAGCAAGAGATATGGTAGCCTCTGAAAAGTTGACATCCGTTATAGACAATATTTCCCTCTTTTTCGGGTAATAGGAAAGAGTAATTGCTGCGGAGTTGAGTTGAAAAGCTCTTACGCAGTAAACCAAGTCAGTCTAATAACCCCCCTCTCATTACGAAATGAAGGTAAACATTGTCAACGTTGGTCAACTCACCATAGAAGTACAATAGCAGCTCGGTCTGTAATACTCCTTCCCCCCCCCCCCCCGTATGATTTAGAAAAAAAAATATTGAAATCCTCTCTAGAATATGAACTTTAAACGTATTTCGCTGAAAACTACATAAAGCGCACACTTACTTTCTTTACTTTTCCCTGTCTCATTCAAGAAACAATACTCGTAATTCACTTCTAAATAAGGTTCTCGATGGCTCAAATTTGGTTTTGGTGACTATGTTTGCTGAGCCGAGACCATTTATTAGAATATCGATTAAAAGAACAACCATCTTAATTTTCTACATTTTCAATGTACCAAACAGTTGTAATGCATAATTTTGATACAATATTCCGCTTATTTGAATATTTTTTCATAGTAAAATGGCTATTCCATTAAGCGGGTTCGACTGTATTTGTAAAACAGAGAATGTATGTAAGGTGCTGCCCATAAATGATGTTACACTTTAAAGGGAGGAACGGGGCTCGCGAAATTGTGACAGTTTGCGGTTAAAGAGAGGGATATGGTAACAAAAAGATTGACAAAGGGGGAGGGGGTCAAAAATATTGAAAAGAAGTGTGACACTATTTATGGACAGCCTTACTGAATTTTTAAATATTTTTGTTTATTTCCATGCCCAATCGTTCACCAAAAATACTAAAACGAACATTTCGCTTAACTGATTCCTTCAAATCGCAGAAAAAAAAAAAAAAAAAACTGATTACATAGCGTACAAATCCTGCAAGTAAATAAAAAATGTCTCCCACGTCATTTTCGACATAAGTCCAAGAAAAATGCATCCACCCCCCCCCCCCCTCCGCAGCAACTCATTTTATTCTAACATGATTACAGATGCTTCCATACAAAACTCACGACAGAAAAAAATCAGCAGTTTTTAGCTCCAAAACTGAAAACCATAGCAGTAACAAGCAGCATTTTTCTTTGATTCATCTTTTACTGGCAAGTCTCATTCGGCTGATACAAAACTAATGATATCCCATACTTCGCCGAAAAATGGAAGCTTTGTTTGCATTGCATGGGCTTTGTTTTCTTAGTCAAACGCACTTCTTTGTTTAGACGCCTGTAAAAATATTACCGTCTGTATTATGCTTCCTATCTTTATTTACAGATTCGAAGATATTTCGAATGCCACACAAAGAAAGAACGCGATCTTTTGTGATGGGCGTTTGATTATGTTTATTTACGTTAACACTCGAATATTTTGAATAGCCTTTATGGGGTTGCTTTTGACTCTGTTCTGTTCGTATTTAACTAGTGAATACAAAAGCTTAATGTTAAGCATTTTATAGGACGATTTGTTTTAAATGAGTTATAATTAATCGTTGCGTAACAAAATGTATGTGCTAATAGCAGAGTAATGGCTATCTGGCCACCTTGTCCCTCCCTTCTATTTGAATCCTTGTTGTTTAAAAGATAGTATCATTTCATTCTTTGTTAAATGTTTTAATGTACACGAGAAAATTTTCCTTGAGCTTTTGCAATTTTTGCTCTTAATGTTTAGAACTTTCACATGTTTTTTTTTTTTTTTTAATTTGTTTGTTGTTAGTTTTTTTTAACTTATCCACAGACATTATAGTTACAGTAAAATTATAAAACAATTACATACGATTTGCTCATAAATATGATAAAAGTAATTAAATATGCTCTGCGCTAAAATATGGCAAAAATGAAAAAAAAAAAATTAAATAATAAAGCAGCAATTGTCAGAAAAAAAATGTGCTGCATTAACGTTGTTCTTTCATTTTGATTATATTGCTACAGTAGCCTAATAAAAGTATTAGTCCATAATTTTAAATTTTGCTGAAATGTTATTAATGTAAAACAATAGTGCTTTTCATACAAAAAGAATTTTTTTGCATAGATGACTTCTGGTTGCTACTGGAGACTGCAGTGCAATTTCCTCCATGGGAAATGCTGTGGTTGATGGTGTCAATGTCCTACACACACACACACACACACACACACACATCTAACGCAGTTCGTAATTGAGAAAAACATAATTTCAAGTCAAGATGACAAAATTCAAATTCTTGTAATTATTATTAAAACTTATTTATTTATTTATTTTTAATACTGTTCAAAAAAAATTTCTTGGTGGAATTTGCAGTCATTACTTTCTTCTATGTATTTCAAAAAGGAAATGACTAGAAAATGGTTGAGGTGTTCTTTCACTGACAATGCACTTCTTTTTTTTTCATTCATTTCAACAGTCTAAAACAAAACCTAACCCAGGACCCTAAAATTTCCCGTATAGTTTTTAACATTATGAATTCCTGAAAATAAAATTAAGCTTAACTGTTCATTTTTTGACCTCGGCATGCCCAACCTTAATTGAAAAAAAATTGATTTTAACAATTCATTAAATGGTATATTTATTTTGAGAGGAGACATTTACAGGGCCTAAAACTTTCTTAAAGAGTCTTTTATCTTCTGCGAAAAATATTGCATCTCATCAAAGTGATTTTTGGCAGTGAAAATTCTAAAACATGTACAGTAATGGAATATGTTTAGTTGATGAAATGGTCAATAGATTTAATTAAACCTTATAATATTTTGATATAAGTATTTATTTCTATTTTTACTATACAATTAATTCTGTATTTAGGTTTTAATTTCTGTATGGTGTTTCTTTGGAATTCGGATCTTCTTAAGTTTGAATAGAAAAGTTATCTGGATCAAATAAAATAAACAATATAATAACAAATATTATAACAAAAAAGAAATGTGTCTTTTAAAGAGAGAGCGAGATATTTCCTAAAAAGATGAGAAAATATTCCTGCTTTAAATCCTTTCCATTCTTCCAATTTTATGACCGGTGCTGCCCGCTATTGCAGGATATTGAAAACATTTAATTTACATTTTATGACACTAAGAAAACTGATTTTTTCCCCTGTTTCTCGCTCTCTCTTTCAAACTAGGTAGGGGGAAAAGGAACACACTTAACGTGAGGAACGGAGAATATGTGAAAATGGTATGTTTTACTAAGAGAACTAGAAGCAGAATTTCAGATATTATTTTAAGTGATCGCAGTACCAACGCTAAGTCCTACTTTTTTGTAAAACTTTTAGTGATGAAACGAAACATTTTGTGTTTTTGTTTTTGTGATAACAATTTCTTTGTTGTAGTAGGTGTTGTATTAAAAATTCATTTTTGCTTCGTTTTGCAAAGTACATATTAAACTAACTAATGAGCTGTGAGTAATGACTGAATATATTTTTCGTTGTTAGGGTTGTTTTTTAATTTTTTTGTAAACCGAAACAGGTGTCTAAAATATTTTGTATATTTGTGTTTACTTTAACGTAATTGATAAAAACTTTTGGCAAAAAGCTTTATTTTTTAATTCTTCATGGTTATAAATAGGCTTTGGCTTTGGTAAGATTTTTTTTTAATTCCACACAAAGAAATTGCAATTTTCCGATTGAAATTAATAAAATATTCTCCAAAGATACACAATTTCCCTCCACCACTCATGTTTTCGCATTACAGTATCGATAAGGTTCCTACTACGTGTACATGTGGAGTTTAGCTAATTTGTTGTATAAATCTAATGAACGATAGATTTTTGCCAGCCAAACACGTAATAAAAAAGCTAAGTGTGCAATTACCCTGATAGCTAACAATATTTTTCACAACAGTAAGAAGTTTGCATTCATTTAACTTGTAGCAATTCGGGAAACTTTTCCTGCAAATACTTGTTTTGACAAGAAACTGGCGAGTACACGCAACATACAGGAATCATGCTGGAAATATCTATAAAGTTTCTGATTTTATTAATGTTTTTTACCTTAATCTTTTAACACCGCATATTTCTATTTGGTACTGTCCTCAATTTAGCCGTATAAAACGAAAAAAAAAACAGCTCGAATTCAAATTATATTTTTTGAAATGACGAATTGCAATAAAGATGTGGCGCACTTTCGAGAGCACATAACCCAACTTTGCCACCGAGGCTTCAAGCCTTTTCGACTCAGTGGTAAAAGTACAGTGTTAACATTACAAAGATCCCCCGATCAAACACCGAGAGGGACACATACCCGTACGTCCCATATCAGGGACCTGGCAAATCAACAGATGGTGCCAGTCGCCACCATGTCCCGCATGAGAACCCTGCAAGAGCCGATAAGCAAGTCGCGCGTTGTGAAGATTCGGGACGCGAGACGTTGGCAGACTGCCAACTTAAAAAAAAGGAACTACACAACGTTTAAGAACCAAAACGAATACATGTAGCAATTTATCATCACTCAAGAAAGAAAGCAAGAAAGTAGAATTGAAGTTCTGCACACACTGAAGATAATATCACGTCGATTTTTAATTTGTCAACACCAGCAATTGCGCTTTTGGATAAGAAAAATAATTTATTTTTTCAGCAAATGCTATAGGCAATGACTGTTTTGCTCAGTTTTACAGGTTTGACAACGTTTACTCCGAGTTTTTCTATGACGAAATAAATATTGTTCTTGAGAAATTAGATATTTTTACAATATTTGTCCACGTTTTGCCATGCCGAAACGAGAAATCTTTCATGGAGGGAAGTTTTTCGAGATTAAGGGCATAAACACGTAATTTTAGTTCCTAGCAGGTGTGTTCATACGTATTAAATTTCGTATTTCATAAGGAGGGTTATTACACCTTATTTCCGCCTTGGCTACCCCACTGTGTTTCAGGACATTTGACAGAAATGTTTGTTGTTATTGTTTTCAGTAAAAGCGCACTGTTTTTCAGCTAGTCATGTTTTTTTTTTTTACCTAGAAATCATATTTATAAATTAAAATATAATTCTTTTAAGCAGTTGCCTCACACCCTAAATAAGTAGTTGAAGCCAAAGAACCCCATAAAAAGTTTTTTTTTTAATCAGAATTTCATAGGTAAATAAATAGCGATAATAAAAGTTGCATCACGAAAAACAAGATGAAGTTGTAAAAAATCTACATTTAACTGCCCATTAGAAATATTTAGTAACTTCACTGTATCAGATTACAGTATACAAGTACTAAGATTTGCTGGTCAGCAAGCATTTTAAATTTAAATATATTTAATTGTTTTGGAGTTTACCTTGTAAACACGGAAATTAAAGATTAATTCTTCCTGGCAAATATGTTAGTCGCAAAAGCAGAAAAAGAGAGAAAAGTGAAAATCCTTTTAAAATCATTATGCTAAAATCAATTACAAGTATTTTAATGGTCAACAAATAAAACTAGCAACAAATAAGCATTTTAAATCTTTACGTTTTCTTTCATTGTCGGCCAACAATGTCATCGGTTTCCAATCGCGTAAATAAAGGCTTAGCAGCATTTGCTGAAAGAACATTATAATTCGAGTTCTATATAGCATAGAATCATTCTATCAGACGCAGAATTTTTTGTTCTTTCTTTGGTACTATTGTTTTAAATTTTCTAGTATGTTTTCACTTCAAAAATCTCAAAAAACGTTTTAAGTGTTTTTAATTAATATCTTCTTTACTACTGTCATCCGAAGACACGACCTAGGTAAGAATATTCTCGCGGAACTCACCTTTCAAACAAAAAGAAAAAAATTCAAAATGAGTCCATCTGTTTAGTCCATCCATCCGTCCGTCCTTCCTTGTTGCGTCGGGAGTAAAAAACATCTCATGTTCCCTCCTGCGATTCTTCTTTCCTGTTTAGTTGTTGCCATCTCTCTAAAGTATTATGTAAAGATTTACAAATATTTCAATTTAAGTGCTTTTCCGCAGATGACTCAATTAACATTTTTCACTTAAGTTACATTTCATAATAAACTTGGCATAGAAGTTGTAAATTTAAAAGATAAAAAATAAATTGCTCCGTTCGAACAAAATTTTCAATTATTTTCCTCTAAAAGGTTATTACATTAAAAGTTACTAACATCTGTTTTCCTTTTGATATAATTAAGTAAATTCGATCACAAGTTTTGATTAGAAAGTAATTAGTCCAAAAACTTTTGAAATTACTATGAACTACGGATTAATTTGAAATCACGAAATTACGTTAGTTGTCTTTCTTTCAGACGAGAAGAATTGATTAAATTTTAACAAGTCTGATGACAACAGAAAAATCCTGTATGATTCAAAATTCAGAGATTAAAATTCATGGTAATTACTTTTTGGCATTGTTTATTGCCAATTAGTCGAATTATTTAATTTTTGGTGTAAAGTACACGACGTGAAAAATGGGTAAATCTTAAAATTCTCTCAATAATGTATTCTTATTTGCGAGATTTGTACTTTCAAAAAAATCTTAATCAATAAAGTTAAAAATATTTTTACACTTTTCATAAGCAAGAACTACACGATCCTACTTTCTTGTATACACACAACCATTTCCTAAAGTTTTTCGTCTATAGGAATCAGTAAATTAAAAATATTTCTTATTTATTTTATTTTTGAGAATATGTAGGGTAGAAAAATAAGAAAAATACATTGTAGAAGTAAATTATAAGATGAAGAAAAAAAGCACCCCTTGCCCCTCAAGTGAAATTGTTCACTAAACTGTGGTCAGTTGAACCTTTCCTTTTTTCGCACTGATGATGGGGCTTCTTTTGTAATAGCCCCGAAATAGCTATTTGCTAGAGTTTTCAAACTCTTTTTTAATATTTTATTAGTACTTTTGGACACGTTGTCTTGTATTTTTAACTTCATTATTTGTACAAAGTTTTCGACTGCTTTTCTTACAAAGTTTGTACAGTTGTTTTACTTCCAATTGATGCTAAATCAAATTAAAAATGGATTGATTTTTAAAATTAAGAGTTAAAATGAAAGATTTGCGCGTAATAATCTTTTGTATAAAAATTATTGTTTTGCAGCTTCGCCTATCATTTAAAAAGAGTGGTTCAAATTTATTGAACAGAAGGTACAATCAATTAACTAATTATTAAAAGCACTAAAATCGTACCAAGCGTAGATTTTAGGAACGATTTAAGGAATCAACAACGTAAGGAATCAATCCAATCTACCACGGTATGAGTGTTTTTTTGATATACACTAGAGGGAAAAAAATCCCAACACCAAGAAAAAATTACTGTAGAGTAATGAAATTTGGGTAATGCAATTGTCTAGTTAACATGATTAATTGATTAAATGTACAAGATCACTGGCTAATTTAAGCTCAAGAAAATGCTGTGCAAATGTGAAATTATGTTAATTTAATAGAGAGTGTAACCTCCAGAATTTTAAAGGCAAGCCTGCAAGCGTGCATGCATTATGTCATACAGGTGCCAAATGTTACTTTGTGGTATGGAGTGCCATGCTTGTTGCACTTGTTGTGTCAATACTAGGACCGTCATTGCTGACTGTGGATGATGCTCGAGGTGCCGTCCAATGATATCCTATACGTTATCAATTGGAGACAGATCTGGTGATTTTGCAGGTCATGGTAACATGTCAGCACTCTGTAGAGCACATTGCGTTACAGCAGCGATGTGAGGGCGAGCGTTATCCTGTTGGAAAACTCCCCCTTGAATGCTACTCATGAAGGGCTGTACTACTGGTTAAATTACCAGACTGACGACAAATTTTTCAGTCAGTGAGTTTGGGATAACCACAAGAGTGCCCCTGCTGTTGTAGGTAATTGCTCCAGAGACCGTGACTCCAGGTGTGGGTCCCGTGCGTTTAGGCCGTAGACAGCTTGGATACAGGCGGTCCCCTGGCCTGCTTCTGACCAATATACAGCCACCACTGGCAGTAAAGCAGAATCTGTTTTCATCAAAAATTGCAACAGATCTCCACTCCGACCTATAGTGAGCTCTCTGACTTGGCACCACTGCCGTCGGAAACGGCAATGGATTGCAGTCAATGGAATACGGCTACAGGCTGCCTGTTTCGGAGCTGTCCTTGAAGTAAGCAGTTTCTTACCGTTCCTTGGGTCATGACGGTACCAACTGCAGCTCGAATGTCAGCCGCAGATGCAGTACGATGCGCCACAGCCGTACGCAAGATTCGGTGATCTTCCTTCTCAGTCGTGCCACGTGACAGCTCGGAACTCGATCTTCTTGAAGTAGTACCATCCCTTGACCATAGCTTCCAATAATCACGCATGGTAAAAACATTCCCCCCCCCCCCCCCCAAGTCTTTCTGCAGTTTCGCAAAATGAAAATCCACCTTCTCGTAGCCAAATTATACAACCTCGTTTAAACTCGGTGAGCTGTTGATAATGGCTTCTTCGTCTTCTTAAAGGCATTCCTGGCTAACATGAACGCAATTCGTCAAATTTCACGGAAAAATATTTCTCACGAGCTTCACAACACGCTTTTAAAACAAGCATTATTTCCATGTTCTGAGTGACGCCAGCTGCGCCACACTTATGCGCGGAGCGCGAAATTTCAATCGATGTCATCTTTCAGCTGTATAAACACGCCTACCAAATTTCGTTTATCTAACACAAGTCTTTCTTGGTGTTGGGATTTTTTTTCCGCCAGTGTAATAATTAGATGCAAACCATGCATATCTTTAACCAACAATCAGATAATTTGAAGACACTTCCTTGAATATAGATATGACCCTTTCTAAATATTTCGGGAACCCGAGTGATAAACTAAATCTTTAGCTAAATCATCGAGACGATAACACTGTGAAGGAAAACAGTGGCGAAAAATCCGATAGTGCGATCAGAGACAATGCTCCCCCCCCCCCCCAAGAAAGGTCACAGCTTGATGACCACTTAAAGTCTTCTTGGACTTGCTTACGTAGACGTACGTGGACTAGCTTTTTAGATTTCTAACAGAAAGAGTATCCCTAATACATTCCATGCTGTGAAAAAACGACAATCTTTATATCCCTTAAAACAGGTCATTCGCTAAATCCTTATGTTTTGGAATAAATCTTTAAACATACTTTTTTTTTTTTTTTTTTGTACATAAAGCTTTTTATAATTACTGAAACGGGAGGTTCTCTATATTCAGATGGTTTGGAATAATTCTTTAGCAATGCTTTGTTTTAAGTTCATAACATTTTGAAGCGATGTTTTTGAGACCTCTACTCTTCCCCTACCCCTCCCCCACTTAAAAAAATATCCTTATATTTCATCAAAACAATAATTCAAAGTTAATGGAACCTCTAAAAACCCACATGCAGAGCAATCTCATAGCATTGGATTATATAAGTAGCTATTTTCCCATCCTTGTTGAAGATAAAAAGAATAAATAATAGTTATTAACAAAGCTCTTACAAAGTAAAGTGTTTTTCAATACCACAATAAATCATCGAAATAAAAATTACAAAATAAACATACCTCGGATCGCAAATTATTAGTGTTCAGAAAAAAATAATAATGTTCTTTTAAAAGAGATGTTAACAACATTAAAAACTAATTATTCATGTTTTTTCTTTTTTTTTTTTTCAATTTATCAAGATCTAAGCTTTTTTTTTTCTTCTTGTGTTATTCGGAGCATCTTTAGTGCATTATTATTTTCGTAATTTTCTTTTCCATATTTTCTTGAGAAGTAAGGCACATTTCCGTGCAGGAGTTACTCATAATTAAAATTTGTTCATTTGCAGAGCTCTGATTTTTCCTTTGTGCTGCGCAGTATTTACGAAGCGACCGCTTAAAGAGATTATTATGCAAATTAAACATTGCGAAAGAAATGTTAATTATTTTTCTGATTAATGCGCACATGCACTATTTAATATAAGACTGATTTTTTTTCCTACCATGTTTGGGTTGTTTGCTTTTCAAAATACTTAATTGCATACTTACCAGAAAAAATGAAGTCCACCGTTTTTTAAATGATTACGAAAAGAAATTATTTGCTGGGAATTATGCGTTTTAATTATTTTCTTTATAGAAAGAGATGGTCATATGATGTTGATGACGAAATATGTACTGTCAATACATCTTGAGCACTCAATCTTGTAGATGCGAAAATTATGACGAGGTGAGAAATTCAGTTTCAAATTATGGGGAAATAGTATTTGATTTTGCTATTCGCTTCAACTCCAACTTATCAATTTATAATCATAAAATAAGTTGAACATGATTTACTACGTGAAAGTTGGGTGAAATAGAATAATTAAGAAATATAAACAACCACATCTTATCAGGGACGTCATTTCAACTTTTTCCAGGGGGGGGGGGCAAGGATGAAAACACAATGCAATTTCATCGGAAAACAGCAAAAACCACGCCCACTTATATGTAAATACATTGATTTCTCAAAGTTGGGGGGGGGGGAATTGACCCCCGCTAAACCCCCCCCCCTCACCCCGAAATGACAGGCCTGCATCTTATGCACTCTATGTAAGTATTTCTCATTTTTCAATCGACTATTGCCTCATGATTCAGTCTAAACTTGGGTAAAAGAAACCAAATTTTGAGTGAATAGAAATGGAATAATTAACATTTCTCTTAATTTTTGTAGAGCCTGATTTTTTCAAACCGGTCTGAAAAATCGCGAGACTTAGAAGCAGAAACATAATGACTTTTTTTTTTTTTTTTTTTTAACAATCACAGTCAACCTCAAACACAAGTATAACTTATATTGTTCCTCGTCATCGTCGTCAAAAGCACTCATTAGATGTTGGGGATTAAACTGCAGTATCTATATGACATGGCCCAAATAGTAGTGTATTATTTGCACTCATAAAAAGTTTGTTCACATTTCCTTCAATTCATAATTTGAAAACTATAATTGCACTAAATGTTAGAGTTGTGTGACTTTCTCCTTTGTTTTCTAATGATGATCTATGTGTGTGTTTCACTGGTTTTCTCTGACATCTTCCTTACTGTTGTGTCTAAAGACTTAAAAACAAAATTATACATTGATCTTGTGGTTTTTTACCCGATTTTTTTTACTTAATCCATCCATGTTTCCAAGAAATAACATAAGTAACCGTTCTTTGTCAAGTGAATTAGCTGGGATTTGTTTTTCCTTATTTCGCTGGTTTACTGTCTTCTTTTAGTCCTATGAGCTGCTTTTATATCATATGGAATGGAATGTTAAGCCGTAAGCATAGGCTCAGCGTATTAAAACTGAAAGCTCCAATCAGAGCGAAGTTTAATTATCTAATGTAAATCTCGCGTGCAACATGGAACAGCCGAAGTTAAAACTAAACTATTTATTAATGCACTATATGGGAATAAAAATATGATTAGCTCTTCATTACATAAATAGATCATTCATAATGCAGCCAGCACTTTCAATTACATGCTAGTGACCGTAAGGCTAAAGCCTGAAATACTATTTAAAACGATGAGAGTTACAAGAAATTACATGCTAAAAGTAATAGGTCAAAAGCTACAGGCAAAAATTAATAGCCCGAAACTCATCCGAGCCGCCGAAAAAGCAACCAGCAAATCTGACTTGGGATGAAAGTAGAAATTAGGACAAGGAAGCAAAGTGCCGGAAGTTTAAATGCAGCCCTCAATTCGTGACATTTAACGTGATCTTACTAAAAGAACAGAAACCACAAATATATTAAATGTATACAAATTCTAGAAATAATTTTCGATAATTTTAGCTCAATTTTCAACATGGAGGATGTGAAAAATTAAATTAGAAATTCCATGGTCTTGAGACTTGCTACATCTAGAATTCTCTTAGTTTGCTCGGAAATAAGCTCTAGTGCATGGATACATCATGTTCTGCAATTGTACTCTTGTGGCTACGTCAGGTTGGAACAACTAATCGGGAAAAGCGTCTAAAGTCAGTCTATAAGTTGGCTGAAGAGAAAGAGGAACTGCCTTGTTTTGTCAAACTTACCAAAGAATTAACATGAGTTTGAAGAGGAATTTATCAAAACAGCTACCTTGCTTTGTTTTTTCTCATGGTAGTCTGCTCTTTTTTAGATCTATGTACTGCTTTTGTATCTCATGGAGAAACGTGAAAAGCTACGGTAAAATTACAAAGCCATTGAACTAGTTAGTTCTCTTCATTTTCTAAAAAATTTATTACAGAGCATGCATAACATCATTCGCCATCGTATGCTTGTAGCTTCGTCAGGTTGGAACTTCCAATTAAGAAACATATCTTGATTATAAGTTGGTTGAAGAAAACGACGAGCTACTCTGTTTTGCCAAACTTTCCGAAGAAGAAACATAAGTTCTTCCTTAGAAAAATTTACTTCGAAATTTATTGTTTTTTTTTTTGCTAGTTTATTCTTATTTTTAATTTCATGTATTTTTTTACTTCTCATTGAGGGATTTAGTAAACTGATGTAGAAATTCCGGGATCATTGGGCTGCTTACATCAAGTTTTCTTCGTTTACTCTGGAGCAGATTCCAGCGCATGACCATCATCCTTCTCCATTGTATGCCTGTGACATTGTAAGGTGCAATTCCGCTCAGTTACAGCTTTTAAGTTAAATTAAGTGGAGCTATAACCTGACAATTTTAAGATTTAATTTTCAGAATTGGGACTTTTTTTTACTTTGCACATTTTTTTTTATTTATACCCCCCCCCGCCTCTTAATTTATCATCTATATAATCAAATGTTTGCTTTTCTGTGATTAAATAAATTCTGCAGTTTTCAATAATATTCTAAATCTCACTTTTCAATATTCCAAAATTCAATACTGCACAGAAAATGTTGAAAACAAAAGCCATTTTCTTTAAAATATGTCTTCATATAATATCTACTGCATTTGTGAAGCACCTTTAGAAAATAAAACCTTTTGACTTATAAGAACAAATATTTTCTCGGACAAACTAATAATTGGCTATTTAATGTTTAAAATTCACATGTTAAACTAAGATTCCTTTAAAATATTTTTCAAATATTTACCAGCAACCAACTTTATAAATGTTTAACTGATCCTAATAAGATAATTATTGGATAGAGACAAAATTGAACAAAAATATTTACATACACCTGCATACATTTATATAGCTAAATTTAATGGTTAAATTAACTAAGTTTTGCTCATTCATGTGGTGGAGCAAATTAAACACGAATTAGTTGCTCAAGTGTGGAAAAAGGTTTCAATCCACAAAACCGTTTTAATTAAAGACATATTCAAAAATTATATCACTCTGAGATCATAAATGCAATTTTAATGAAAATATGTATGTAGACATTTCAAGTATTGAACGAAAATGGCTGTCTTAGTAAATCCTCGAGGTAAGCTTTAATTATGTTGGAGAAATTCTTTTGAACATTTGAAATAATAATGCAAGACACATAAAATTACGGTAGAGAATTAAAAGAACGTTCCTTTAGTAGACGTTCACAAATAAACATGAGGTTATTGAACTTCACTCTTGAAAATAATTGTTATTACTGTAAAAGATCAGATTTTCGACATAATTATAGGATAATTTTATTAACTTTGGTACGTAATTAAATTTTCTATACTAATTTTCGGAGAAGTTTTTTTTTATTTCATTATATAGAAGGATTGCATAGATTATATTCATGTCATTTAAACTTCAGGATTAAATTTCCCTCACGCTTTTCTTTTTTTGCCCTTTCTATCCAAAAACTTTGGAGATAATAATTACAGTTAAGGTCATTTAAACTAACCTAAAATCAAGCGAGTTAACTTTGCACCATTGCTTACGTTTTCGTCAATTTCTCTTAAAACGAATCTGTAGTCTGCCATGGATGGTGTGGTCCCGGGTTCGAGTCCCGGCTTGGGCATGGATGTGCTTCTTCTCTCATGTCCTTGTCCTTTCTTTGTGTGAATGTGTTGTTCTGTGATGGATTGCCTACCCTATAAATGGGTCCCTATGGCATTCGTGTACTGTGGAAGTCGAACTTCGCACCAAATTACGGTACAGTTGCAAAAGTGAAGCAGCGCACCCGACATTGACAGCCAGGTTGGCACACGACAACAACAACAACGAATCTGTAAAAAGTCTAATGCCGCAATATTCTGAAAAATTTATAAACTATCAATTTCTGTTTTTTCATTTTACAAATTAGGCTGGCAGTTTCTATGCACAACTCATGAAACAATCCTAGTCACTCTGAAATGCTTCCTTGAAAGTTGCTCTTGAATGCTGATTTGAAAAGGTTGAAATCTCCCGTCTTTCATTGCAATACGGGAAGTAACAGCAGTAGGACACCCGTCGATCGCGATTGCATAGTTGATCTCGAGTCCATCGAGGATTTTTTCATTTTACAAATTAGGCTGGCGGTACTATGCACAACTCATTATACTATCCTAGTCACTTTGAAATGCTTCTTTGAAAGTTGCTCTTGAATGCTGATTTGAAAAGGTTGAAATCTCTCGTCTTACATTGTAATATACAACGGAAAGTAACAGCAGTAGGACACCCGTCGATCGCGATTGCCCAGTTGATCTCGAGTCCATCGAGGCAGTGTTTTGAACCTTGCTTACTGTCCGAGTAGAATTAATAAACATTAATTACTGGAACTAAACTACACTGTTAAAATAAATGTTGTTTTTGCAGTATAATACAACTAAATTTATAGTAATGATCTGTAAATTTACTAATTTTACAGTACTAAACTGTAAAATTGCTAATTTTACAACAATAAACTGTAAAATGGCTAATTTTACAACTTATTACCCTACCTTTTTACAGTTATAGACTGGAACCTCTGCTGCCAGTATTATACTGTTGTTTTTGCAGTATAATACAGCTAACTTTTGCGGTAATAAGCTGTAAAATTTCTAACTTTACAGTAAGAAGCTGTTTAATGGCTAGTTTAACAGTTTATTACTGCGCATTTTAGTTTTAAATTGGAACTTCGACTGCCTGTATTATATTCTAAAAACAGCAGTTCATTTTTTGCAGTGTAGGTTTTAACGTCTATTTAAAAATTACTTGAAAACTTTCCAAACTTTTTTTGTCCAAGTAAATGATTATAGGCATTATTTTATGCATTTTGAAGCAAGCAATGTTGGGGAATGTGGAGCAAAGGGAAATAGTTAAAATAAATTTTTATAGTAAAAACAGTAAGTCACGTTTTTGGAATGAGTCTGGAACCTTCTTAGAAAACTTAGATATGTTTCTCCTAAGAGCTTGACACAATTATGATCTACCAGTAAAGCTGCTAAAGCATGTCAGCAAATGTGGCCAAAGCTAAAGCAGAATTACACGCAAAAGAGCGGACTGCTTATCTGCCGGCAACCCTAGCAAAGCATGAGCCCAGACAGAGCACTTCGCTCTCATCAGTGCCTCAGACAATCTGGGTAGGCTGCTGTTGTTCTGAAGGAGCGACAAGTAAAAAAAAAAAAACGCTTTGTTTATTTTGAAACTGGTAGATACTGTCTGATTTTCTTAGGTAAATCTTCCGCATATTTACGCATGCGTCAGTTCTTCTCTGATCTTACTAAAATAGGGGTGATAGGTAAAATAACAATAAATGGAAGAATAATGAGAAGCATTTTGAGCCGTATTAAACAACGTAGAACACTAAAAAATGACTTGTTTTTACTGTATAATACAGCTAATTGAATAGTAATAAACTGTAAAAATTACTAATTTTGCAATAATAAACTGTAAAATTGCTAACTTTACAGTACTAACCTGTAAAATTGCCAATTTTACAGTAATAAACTGTAAAATTGCTAAATTTACGCGCATTTTACAGTTTTAAACTGGAACCTCTGCTGCCAGTATTATACTGATGTTTTTACAGTATGATACAGCTAAATTTTACGGCAATAAATTGTAAAATTGCTTACTTTACAGTAAGAAACTGTAAAATTGCTAGCATTACAGTTTATTACTGCTCATTTTACAGTTTTAAATTGGAACCACGGCTACCAGAATTATACTGTAAAAACAACAGTTCATTTTTTTGCAATGAACGATGCTAATTTCAGATACATAGTTTAGTTGAATATGTCAAAAGGATAGCAAAAATGCAAGTTTTAAAGTGAAAACTTCGGAAAGTGCCCAATCACAACCCATCCATCCCCTTTTTGAGTGGAATGGTTCCCCTTTGCTTGGCGCGGTCTGCACGGACGGACAGTAAACATATATTTCGCAGCAGTTATATGTCCGACTTTAGGCAACATGCAGCAACTCAGGAATCTTTTCCAAAAAAAAAAATACTTGGTTTTCTCAGAAAAATGGTGGAAAGACATGAAATTCCGGAAAATTAACCAAAAGTAATCAGTGGCGTTTCGGAATTTGTTTACAGTGTATTAAATGCCTTCACAACATTAAATAATTTAAAGTAAATGCAAAGTCACGTCAATCGGCTAATTTATGCAATACATACATGTTAGAATAAAGTTTTATAAGAAATAAAATCTCTAACATTTGTTATTTATACTCAAGAAAACGTGACCCAAAGGGATTATCAAGGTAAACCAAATTTAGCTAACGAATACACTAAATAATCGTCTAATTTTGCGCTCACTTATTTACATATCAGTAGGGAATATTAATCACAATTGCTCTAAGAGAAATACTTATGAAGTCGTACCATTTCCAAAACTCATTCAACAAAACTAAAATCATATTTTTGTGAGTTTAAACGAACACTTCTTTGAGAAGAAATATTTTTGCTTGATTTCCCCTTAAATTTTCAAAGCATAATTTAATTGCGGCAGAAGAGCAAGATTCGGGTGCAAAAAAAAAAAAATCCTTTACCGAAAACTCGCAAAAGGGGTGTAATTTTAATTCGCAATTACAAGTGTAAATGAGATGTGCATTTCGGTAGACATTTCAACTTAAAAAGAAATTAGATTATTTCTACTTCATATTCAATTTAATTAAACGTGAAAGTAAAATCCCGAGATGCTCCCTTAAGAACGGGATAAAAGCAGAGCAAAAAAAAAATCCTTTTTTTAATTATCCAAATTGTAGTTTTTTTTGTCTGTGCAATTTGCATTTGATAATTATATTAACTCACTTAACTCATAAAAAGCCGTTTTCTTACTTCATTTCACGACTATTGAAAATATTACTTTCGTATTTTCATGATCTTTTAATGAAGAAAAAGTAAATTTCTTTAATGTTCATGCATAAAATTATCCGTAATTATTACCGAGTTTAAAAAACTAGTACTTAAAGGAGTGATTTTTTGTGAACAAACATATTTTTCAAGTGTGAAACGGCCGATTTCTTACAGAATTGAATAATTAGGTTTTAGTTACTTTCGTATTATTCTAATCGTATTTTGATGAACTTCTTGAGTGCTGAGCTGAAATATTCACGTTTTTCTCCTATTTCTTGTATAAGTGTTCCGGCTTTGTTTTAGAGGGGATCATTTGCTTTCTAAATTCAATTCCAGAAACTCGAAACTTCTTAAATATATGTAAATGTATTTTAAGAAATAACTTCTATGTAGAAAAGGGAAATTAACTCAAAGTTAATGAAAGCTTAATTTTAATAATTACTGAAATGGAGATTTAAAAATAAAGATATCCAATGCACAACTGCAATAATTAACATTTTAGAATAAAGTAATTGGAAGTAATATGTACTTAAAGAATATGCAGTAAAATTTTACCTTAACTTGATTGCTAAGAGTAAAGGTGCATAAAAATGCTTATTCAATGAAATAATTCTCGTTCAAAAAAGGTGTAAAAATTATTTGGTAAAAGTTGTGAAATGTGTGATACTTTTCACTGAGATGATTTGATTTTTTTGTTTTTCGATTATTTCTTTGATTTTTTTTTTTTTTTTTTTTTTTTTTTTTTTTTTTTTGAGGCCACCAACTGTTTCTTGTTAGTATGAAACAGCTTGAAATTTACAGTATACAATTTTAGAACAGTGTTTCTTAATCTGTTTTGTCTCATGGACGTGATTAACACTTGTGAAACAAAATCGCAACCAGTGAGAGTTTCTCTCTCTCTCTCTCCCTTTTTAACGGCGAAAAGAAAAAATCTTAACTTTGTACTAAAGAATTGTTAATGAAATTAATTGCAAAATTTTTATTATAGTTTACTTAAAATAATATTAAAATGTAAAGATAAGTAATTATACTAATTATTAATCATAAATAGACAAACCTGACTCCGCTTTTGTAAATTTATCGTCTGTATTTTACATTCATATTTATTATCGTCTGCAATTTCTTTATTTATTGTATCATTTAATTTATTTAACATCTGCGCTATCTATTGTTTTCTTGTAATGGCAACGTCAACAGAAATGATTTAGAATAGTTGAAATATTTTATGTTGTTATAGAACAATATTTTATTTATTTTAAACATGTAATTAAAAGTATTTTTATAAAAAGTGAAGACTTCGTTTTAATTCATTACAGGGATTAGTTATATTTATATGAAAATCCCTAAGAAGTGGAATGCAAGAAAAAAAACCCTTAAGAAAAATCACAGAAAAAAAAAGAAGAATATAGTTAACTGTGATGACAGGAATGAATAAATGACAAATTTTATCAACACATTACTTCGGTCCACAAGCAAAACTCTATTACTAATGAACTATAGCATAATTTATGAATTAGCTTAAAAAAAACTTACATACAAAAACTCTAGAAAGCATTTCACACACAAGGAATGAAGAAAAAATACAACACTAAAAAATGAATTAGTATGAGAGAAAAGTAAATTACTTGCCACTGTTGTAAACTGTTGCCACTACTTATTGAAAGAAATTATGCAAATTAAAAGTAAAATTTAAACATGGAGGAGCAATGTTAACTGTAATTTAGGGACAATTTCATGGATTTTACGGCAATTTGATTCACATTAAAATAATAATAATAATAATACATGGAATCGAAACACGCCATTTTATTTTCTTTTTGTTTGTTGCAATGGAATTGCAAAGGATTTTTTTTTCTTTTTTTTTTACGATGATGATTGACTGAATGCAAAAAAAAGAAAGTGCGTTATTGGTCGTTTTTAGCTTTTCAAGACTTTTTTTACATTCAATGTCGTCATTTTTAACTATAATTAAAATGTATGTGGTGTGTTATTAACTTTTTTTTAGCTGTTGCATACATTAATATCGTTTTTTACCTATTGTTCGATTATCTGCTGCTATCATGCCATCCTATTCCGCTGATAACCGGGAGTTAACTGTAATTTTCTTTAAAACTCGCACATTGGAAAATCACCAAAAAACTTTACGGGTATCCCTGACGGTCCTCCCACCGGACCAGTAGTTGAAAATCTCCGCTCTGTAGCTTGCTACAAAAGAAGAACCAACTTCTTTTTGACTCCAAGTGTGCTCTGAGACTTATTAAGCATATTTAAGAAGCTAATGGAGCTATCACCTGTCGTTGCGACACAATCTAAGTTATTATTCAAGAGGGAAACAAAATGAAATGTGGGTCAGCTCGACTCGCTTCTAGTTTTTATTTTGCAATGCAACAACATGTATTAGAAACTTCTTAATCGAAGTTATTTATTTGCATGTGCAAGCTAAAATGCATTCCTACAACTTACCTGTCCACATAATTACTCAATTTCTCTCTCTCTCTCTCTCTCTCTCTCTCTCTTTTTTTTTTTTTTTTTTTTTTTTGAGAACAGAGGCATTGTCCCTTTAAAACTTTTAATCAGTGATCTTTTTCACCCATTTGCAGGAGCCATTATAAGTCAACATCCACTTTCGATTTTAGTCCACTTTTTGCTATCGATATGCTTTCGAACATACTGCCGAACCGATATTGCTTTCAACAAGAATTCTTTATGTAAAAATACATCTCAAATAACAACAAAGACTTAAGTAACAAATACTTTTGTGTAATAAATTGAATATGAAATGCATCGTACATAACGCACAAATTAGTAATAGATTGTAGATTGACTAATTAACTTGTCGGTTCATTAGCAATACAATAAATCTACTGCTGATTTGTGTGCTATGTAGGTTTTATTTCGTACTGTTACCACAACGAAATAATTCAAGCCATTCTCAAAAATATCTGCACACCAACAAATATATTTATGAACGAATCTGCAAAGATAGCTTTTCTCTGCCGTTCCCTGCGGTGAATTTGGTGGGCAGCGCTCAGAATGGCGGCAATCCCGGAGATTGCTTCCATTCCCTTTATCTCGTTCCATCCTTTAACAACGTTCTTCTGCAGGCGATTTCTATTCCTACTGAAAGCATGGCTGGAACATGTTCAATTCTAACACTATAGATGCAGAGAAATGGAAATCGGTATGAATAGTCCATCATAGAATATAGAAATGACTGAGCATATTAGTTTATTAAATTATAATTTAACACAAGAAATATGTCACCTAATCAGAGATACTTTTAAGGCCTCCGTCTATTATGCAGCAGTAATTCATGCATTGAAAATCAAAAATATGCTTTTAAATTTTGCCCAGGGGATTCTAACAATTGGTATTTGAAGTAAAATTTTTACTTCATGGAAAATAAAGCAAACAAGTATTTTTTTCAACTACTTTGCTATTGAAAAAAAAATATATCAAACGCTCAAAACGTTAAAATGTAAGTTGTATACACCTTTTTTTTTTTTTTTTTTGCTACAATATTCCATTTTATCCTTTAAAAGTTAGTTTTTTTTATGGAATTTATTACTGCCAAGGTCTTCGTAATTTTCCCATATTTCACAACTCCAAAATGAGGTTAACACCTCTGAAAAACTAAAGAAGTATTTTGATGCCGCTCTAGAATACTAACTATATCTCTCACTGCTGCTAACATTTTTTGCAACAGTATAATAAAAAAAAATATATTTTACTTTTAAATTAAAGCTAGCCTACTATTAATTTCCCTCGCTACATTAGAAAGTGCTAAAATGGTTTTTCTCGATACAATACTCTTACTTTCCTTTACTAAGATGTAGTAATTGTTTTGATTTAACATTGCTTCTATTAAACGAAGCATTTTTTTAATTAAAATTTTACTTTAGTAATGTACTCCCTTTCAGGTACTCAAAGCAGTGGCGTCCAATCTTTTTTTGCCCAAGAGTCGCACCTGGTATTAAAATGAATATCGCGGAAGAGCACATATAAAACTTAAATATAGTAGTTAGGTTCTCGATAACTCAAAAAAATACGATAAAGGACGGAACATTGCAGACAAAAAATAGTTATTGTAATAGTCGTTACTAAATGCTCAATGCTTATTTTATTAATACAAAGTTTCCATTGGATTTTCAGAAATGAATTTCTGACCATTTAGCTCCAAATTTACAATAATCATTCCTCATACCGATTTAAAATGATCGCTTGTTCTGAAATGTTCCAGAATCTAGTTTTTGCTCCTTAAGATTGGCAATAGCATGTATCAACTCCGCGGGAAGCGTAAGGTCAGCGAGCAGTAGATTGGGCTCTACTGACTTAAAGTTGTTAACACGTTTTCAAACTGAATGCTGCCTGTAACTACATTTTTATAATTGCACCTTAATATAAAGAAACAGTAACATACATTTTCTCTGAATGAACTTCTGCAGCAATACTAATTTCTTCCTGAAAACAGGAAAATTTTGGAACTAAATGTCAAATAGCGTTCTGTTTTAAAAGAAAATAGATAAATTGTAGAATGCTCTGATTTAACTGAATTCAAATTAAAACTCAAAACATGATTTTGTAATATTTCTCCGAAATCTGTTGCACCAATTTGTTCATTAATGAGAATTGGGGTCTTTCCTTCAGTCATAAGTACTACTTTTAGTCTTTGATACTGATAGAAAAAGCAAAAAAAGAAAAAAAGGAAAAAAAAAAAGACATGGGGCAAGAAAAAAAAAATTCCGAACCGTTTTTTTTTTTTTTTTTTTTTTTTTTTTTTGTTAACTGTTCGATTTTTAAAACATAGCGAAATTTCGTATGACGTCAAAAAAAAGAACTTTGGTGTGAAGCGAGGCCGGGGCATCAGTCATTTTAAATCTCTGGTCTAACCCAAGCTCCACAATAATGAAATATTCGACCTCAAACTGGCAGAAAAGTTTATAACCCAAGTAGCACACTTCGTTTTTTAGCCTACTTTCCCGTTAAAAATAAAAGAAAGACGAAAAAAGTATCAAAAGTAGCTTAATGCATCTAAAAAATATCGCCAAGTCCAAAAAATATCGCCAAGTTAAAAAAATATCGCCAAGTCCAAAAAATATCGCCAAGTTAAAAAAATAAAAAGGTAAAATGAATATCGAAAAATTAAAAATTTGAAAGTAGGGTATTGAGATGGGGAATTTGTGCGTCGGTCGGTCGGTCGGTCGGTCGGTCGGTCGGTCGGTCGGTCTGTCGGTCTGTCTGTCCCCCCCTAATAACTTTTGAATGAACATTCCGATTTGGACAAACTTTTTTTTGTTGGAAAGATCTCGGCGAGTACAGCTCATTCCCATATTTGATTTTTTGATTTGAACAATTTTTGGTTCAAATTTGAGCCGTTCAAACAACCGGTCCCGCGATACTAACTTTTTAATGAACAGTCCGATTTGAACAAATTTTTTTTTGTTGGAAAGAACTTTTCAAGGATACTTCATTCCCGTATTTACATTTCCGATTTGAACAATTTTTTGTTCAACATTGAACCGCTCAAGCAAGCTGTCACCCCTAATAACTTTTGAGTAAACAGTCCGAAAAAAAATGACTGACTGTGCAGACGATTTTTTGTTTATTTATTCATTTGTTTTATTGAATTTGTTATTATTATTATTATTATTTTTGGCAGACGATTTTTTTTTGTAACAAAAATGTTTCATTCACGAGAGCATTTTATTCTTTATTTATATTTAACAACTGGTAACGGATTAAAAGTGAAACTCATTCCCGTATTTACATTTCCGATTTGAACAATTTTTCGTTCAACATTGAACCGCTCAATCAAGCTGTCACCCCTAATAACTTTTGAATGAACAGTCCGATTTAAACAAACTTTTTATTGTTTGAAGCATCTCGGCAAGGATACTTTATTACCGTATTTAAATTTTCAATTTGAACACTTTTGGTTCAACATTGAACCGTTTAAGCAACCTTTCTCCACCTAATAACTTTTGAGTGAACCGTCCGAATGGAATAAATTTTTTTTTGTTCGAAAGATCTCAGCTAGTGCAGCTCATTCCTATATTTGATTTTTTGATTTCGACAATTTTTGGTTCAACTTTGAACCGTTCAAACAACCGGTCCCGCGATGCTAACTTTTGAGTGAACAATCCGATTTGAACAAACTTTTTTTTGTTCGAAAGATCTTTTCAAGGATACTTCATTCCCGTATCTACATTTTCGATTTGAACAATTTTTCGTTCAACATTGAACCGCTCAATCAAGCTGTCACCCCTAATATCTTTTGAGTGAACAGTCCGATTTAAAAAAACTTTTTTTTGTTCGAAGGATCTCAGCAAGGATACTTCATTACCGTATTAAAATTTTCAATTTGAACACTTTTTCGTTCAACATTGAACCGTTCAAGCAACCTTTCCCCACCTAATAACTTTTGAGTGAACCATCCGAATGGAATAAACTTTTTTTTGTTTGAAAGATCTCGGAGAGGCTTTCCCATGCATTCCCATATTTCGCGTTTTTATTTGAACCATTTTTCGTTCAATATTGAACCGTTCAGAAAAAAAAATTAACATTAGCGTCTACGGGGAATTTAAGTTGAATGTTGATCCTGAACTTAAAGTCGGATTTCCTTCAAACTAACTTTGTAAGAAAATGGTTTTGATAAATAATGTTTGTAACGTACTTTCTGAGTAATCTTCTATGAGGACTCTGATTCCGACTCCGACTCCGCAAACATGGCGGAAATGCAGGCTCAGAAAAAAAAATTACTGACTGTCCAGACGATTTTTTGTTTATATATAAATTTGTTTTATTTTATTTATTATTATTATTATTATTATTTTTTGGCAGACGATGTTTTTTTTTGTAACAAAAATTTTTCATTCACGAGAACATTTTATTCTTTATTTATATTTAACAACTGGCAACAGATTAAAAGTGAAATTCGAGACATTTTATTAACGGACGAGTTTTTTTTTTTTTTTTTTTTTTTTTTTCTTTGATAAAATGTGTTTTGATGCTCTTTGTACTTTTATTTATTCATTTATTTATTTTATTATTATTATTATTATTTTTTTTTTTTTTTGAAAACGATGAGGATTTTTTCTACGGAGGAACAGTTACACTCTTTAAAAGGTGCGACAAAACTTTATTTATTCGTTAATTACTTTTTACGTGTCTACTTCATCTGATGAAAGGGGTATATTTTGCTTTTCGAAATCAGCTCTAAGTGCTAAAAAGGTATGTTTGACATAATTTTAAGTCTCAGATAATCAAGAGAATAATGATCAGATGCGAGAATGCCGATGTCGATGTACGGGAAAGTAGGCTCGTTTAGTTCTTGACAGAACTTCTTGTTAAAGGTTGTAAAATGGTTATTAACGTTGTAACAACCGCTTAAAAACGTTTAAAGGTTATTTGTGCTACCTGGGAAAGGACAGTGTTTGGCGCGTTTTGTATACTTGTGACGCCAGCCAGTGAAAATGAAACTGCTACTAAATATCTCTTAATATCATTTTTAAAAGAAAGAAAATGAGTCAAAGTTAAGAAAAAAGTAATTCGCATCATGTTTTTGACTGTGCAGTTTCAGAAAAAAATATTTCTGGAAAATGGACACCCCGCCCCTCCCTCTTTTTTTTTAATTTGATAAAACTTCATGAGACTCCATGCACCTTCTCAAAATCTTAGTCAAATCGACTTAGAGCTTTTTCTTTTAATCAATATTCCTGACTTAAGCCCGCATATTTTCAACCTCGTATTTCCCAAAACATGCTGAATTTACCAAAATAAAAGCAAAGGTAAAACAAAACTTCTCAACCACACACATATCCTCGCAGTAACATTTACTGATTTCGTCCCTTCCATAAGCATACATCTGTTTCTCCTCTGATATCTTCTTCACATCCCCTTCCTGGGGTGCCGGGAGGCCTTCTTCCTCTAGTTTTAAATATCAAATAGCATTATGTTTCAAAAAAAAAAAAAAAAAAAACGAAATTGTGGATTGCTCTTATTCATCTGAACCGCGAAAGAAGAGTCAAAAAATGATTTACACTATTTTCCCGAACTCTGGTGAACAATTTTGTTCATCACGAGAAATTAAAAAAATATTTAATATATATGTTGAAAATTGTGAGACATCATGTGTACTTTCCCAAATTCTTAATGAATCCGACATAAAGATTTTTCTCTTAATTAGTTTCCCTGATTTAAGCAGACATACTTTCAACCAGGGTTTCCGATAGAGCGCGAGTCCGTAAGAATCTCGCGCTTTTAAAAAACATCGCAAAAAAAAATTTCTCTCACGTTTGGTAAAAATTGAATCGTTGTAATATCTTGTAAAATAAAAATTAAAAAAAAATCTCTCCCAATTTTTTAAAATCTCTCTCTAATTTCAATAGAGGGTGAGATTTTCTCGCCCATTTTTTTTTTCTTTTTTTCTTTGCTTCAATGGAAACCTCATGTTTTTCAAAACATGATGTACTTTACCAAAACAAAAGCAAAAGTAAAACAAAACTGCTCAACCACGCTACACACACCCTCGCAGTAACAATAACTGATTTTGTCCCCTCCATAACAATAAGCATACATCTGTTTCTCCTCTGATATCTTTTTCACATCCCCTCCCTGGGGCGGCCCTCCTCCACTACACAACCATTCAGGGCGTCGTCCATTCATGAGATTGCTTTCCCAACAACTCCATGCAGCAGCCGATTTCTCTTTGGAGGAAACAAAAGGTGGAGGATGATGGTTATCTCTTCCTAATGTTATTTAGTGGCAGCTATGATTCTTGTCACCTTGTTTCTCATTTCTATCATGTAGTCGTACGTAGCTGGGTACTGGTTGCTTAATTTATGAAATGGGTGAAGTGGAGAGACGTATGAGCTTTGATTATCCAGGCGCCAATTAATTGGGTGTCCAATTAACCGGATAGATCAAGAATTACAATATTTCTGTCTCTGTCTCTTTTATAAAATGTATTGCATATAATAATTTTTATGTGGACTTCTGTTTAAAAAAATTAAAGTACTATTAAAGCAAAAAATCAACTTCTAAATATACCCTACAACATTATTCAGTCCTAAACTTAAAAAAAGCGGAAGGTAAGTTACTTTAAAAAAGCAATGACACAGCCGTTTTTTTTTTTTAATGCCCATCTTTTCGGATATATCAGCAGCGAATATATATATATATATATATATATATATATATATATATTAAAACTTTATTCGAAGATAACTAGAACATATATGTAGAGAGTCTTTATATGTGAAACAGAACAAAATCAAATTAAAGAACGACATGCACTGTAAGAAATTTTATGTAACCTTACTTCAGAAAAGCTGAGGCAGCAGTGCCTGCCTCCTCTGTTATGAAGTAACGTAACCCATATATGTGGTGTAAATTAACACATCACTTTTGGAAGATTACACCATGGCAATATAACTATAGCATAACTTTTGTCCAATTTCTGTGTATAAGGTGATATCAGAATTCGCTATCAAACGAAAGAAGAAAAAGGAGCACTCATCAGGTTGGAAGATTACTTTCAATTACTCGTTTGTCCAGTACATTGCTTTCCCACTACCAATCAACTTCACACAAAGCTGTAAGTTATTTTAATTACACACGATAGGATCGAACCCCGAACCGTGAACTTACCACGTTCAAAGAGCTCTCAAAGCAAGCGCGTTTTACCACTCGGCCGTAAACGCACATTTTGGCTACGTTCACTAGACATTTTTATTTATTTTTTTGGAGTTTTTTATACCCTCAAAAAATGTGGAAAATTGATGACTTTTATAAACTTATTAAATATTACACCGGATATCAACAGATCTAAATTCATACTTGAAAAGTTAACTACAAAAATTTTATCATTTATTAGTATCAAAAAATATTTTCCATAAATTACGACTATTACAATTTGTGTATCAAATTTTGAAAATGACCTGCATTACTTTTTCGTTGTTCTTTAGAGCTTTTTTTTTTCGACTTAAATCAACTATGTATATGTTTAAGAACTTAGTTAAAATATTGCCAGATAGGTTGGCGCTACAAACCGTGAAAATATTTTCCCATTTCACTTTGCCATAGTATTTTTTACCCTTTTCATACTGTAAAAGGAATTTTCATTAGAAAATTAGTCTTCATTTCTAGTTTGAAAATGCAGACCACTTAAAATATCGCTCAAGCAGATACATTATTAATGATCATTGAAGAGCTTCCATGTAAAACGAAAATACTTTTCAGAAGGAAAAACCCAAACCCACATCTTTTATCTGCTAAGCATAATACCCAGTTACAAAAATAAACGACACTGTGTTTTCATAACAATCACCATACACTTGTTCTCGTGCCTGCTCCCTAGGGCGGACTTGGCTCTTCTCACTGGAGCATCAAAGAGTCGACCATTCAAGAGATTGCGCTCATCCACCCTGTAACGACACCACACAGGAGACTCCTCATCGCGCCGCAGGAGGGAAAAAATGGCGACTGATGTGTGGCCATTCGCTCCTAATGTTATCTAATGACGACCATGATTCTTGCCATCGTCTGGGCTCTCCATTTCTCACATTTATGTCCTGGACTTTTTTTTTTTTTTTTTTTGTCGTTTTTTCTTTTTTGCCATCTGAAAGAAAAAGACATTCAGATGTATGTAGAAAATGTCCCGAATAGGTCTCAAATGTGATGATGTCGTATTTACGTGAGCCTAAAGACTCTCAAAATTTTGACGCGACACAGCAAACACCCACACTGAAAAAAATGAATGTTGTTTTTACAGTATAACACAGCTGATTTTATAGTAAGAAACTGTAAACATTTCCAACTTTTCTGGAATAAACTAAAATAATGAATTTTGCAGCACTAAACTGTAAAATTGCTAATTTTACAGCAATAAACTAAAATTGCTAATTTTACAGTTTATTACTGTGAATTTTACAGTTTTAAACTGGAACCTCAGCTGCTCGTATTAAACTATTGTTTTTACAGTATAATATTGCTAAATTTGATGGCAATAAACTGTAAAATTTCCAACTTTACTGTAAGAAACTGCAAAATTACTAGTTTTAGTTTATTACTGTGCATTTTCGAATTTTAAATTCTAACCTCGGCTGCCAGTATTATACTGTAAAAACAACGGTTCATTTTTTAGTGTATGTAGAAAATGTCCTCCCTTGCACACATATTGCCGAATAGATCTCACATGTGATGATGTCGTATTTACATGAGCATAAGGACTCTTAAAATTTTGACGCAGCACACACGTATTATTTAAAAACTTATAGCTAAATTTCTATGCAAGCTATGTTTAAACTCTTAGATTTAAATTAAAGCTGAAAAAATCTCACAAATAATAGGTACATGATGTAACAAACATTTAAATATTTTAGTTTCTTATTGTAAAGTAAGGAATTTACGGTTAATTGCTGTAAAATTTATCTGTATTATACTATAAAAACAACAATATAATACTGGCAGCAGAAATTTCAGTTTAAAATTGTAAAATGTGCGGTAATAAACTATAAAATAAGTTTTTTTTACAGTAGTACTGCAAAATTAGCAATTTTTACAGTTTATTACTATAAAATTGGCTGTATTATACTGTAAAAAACAACATTCATTTTTTACAGTGTACACAGATCTACAAAAATGAACTTTTTAAACATTGTTTTGATTTCGTTAACTGATCTTTATGTACTTTTTTGCGCTGATTTCAAAAATGGCATTGGTTTTTTTTCTATCACGTAAGGCTTGCCTGCAAAACAGAGTTGAATTTTTTGAAAAAAGTACGAAAAAACGGATGATTTTGATTTTTTAAACATTAAGTAAAAGCAGAAAAATAATCAAACCTAGCTAAAAAGATCTTTAAAGTGCTGGACATGTGTTGCAAAGTTATTATAAGTCTTTGAGAAGGAATTAGGCCAGTCAGATCCATGAAGAACAGGACGAATAGCCGAACGTATGTTGGTTGGGTATGAATTTTTTTTCTGTTTTTCAAATTGAAATCTTGCACTAAAGAATACAAATTCCAGTCATCACTGTGATTTTCAGGCTCTCTCTAAATCATCGGTAATCCAAAACGAAGTGATTTCTTCTTACCTTGAAGCAATTGTCTCAGTTCTTCCAAACACACAGAATACACTATACGGGGAGCCCAAGATTTATCTTAGTCCCCTGGTTTAACACGAAATTATGCAAAATACACCTTCTTAACAAAATTAGAAATGTTCCATTGTTGATTCTTGACCGTTAAGACCCACAAATATAACGGAAACAGTTAGGAGAGTTGACTTATCCTCTAGTAGCCATTTCTTCGAAAGAGTACAAAACTGTTAGATCTGTATACCATAGTGGCTATAGCTCTACACTGAGTCACTGATTGCAATCAAGGTCACGGCTCACTACATTCTTCATAATGACGCCTAGTGGACAGTAAGAATGGGGAGGGAGCAAACTGAGTGAGAATTGTTTTGTTTTAGTAGGAAATGAATTTTCCCAGTTTTAATTTGCCATATTCAAATAAATATTTTTTTTTTTTTTTTTTGCAAGTAACGTGCTCGCATTGTTTAATAACATGTCAGTATGTAAGCTTTACGATTCAGACTAAATTTAACACTTATATAGGCAATAATATTCAAAAATCTTGCGCATATTGAACCAGAAAACCATAAAAATAAGCAAATTTCAGGCGAAATGTGTGACTTATCTGAGGGTGATGGAATTTTTTTCACTATTTTTTCCGTAATCAGTACATAAAATATTATTGAAACCAATAGTTAAATATGCAACAATTTTTTCATCGCAGACCTGTGGTATTTACGGTTTGCAATGCAATTTTTAATATTTTGTAAATTTATCTAATATATTTTACGACATCTTTTTGCAAAACTATTTTAATGATTTATTTAGTATTTGTTGTATTTCTTTATTTATTATTCATTAATTAATTAGTCCGGATTGTCCCTTTCTTCGTATTAACGAGATCTGGATTGACATACTTTGCTTATACCTTTACCTTTTCGGCGAAATGGAAATTATTGGTACAATCTGAGCTACATTCTACGACGTGTATTTTTCACTTTCATAAGAAAAAAAAAATTATATGTGTTTATTTTCACAACCTTGTTTTCAGCTGTGCCATCATCTAATCGATCTTTAAAGACTTTGAAGTCCCTAAAGACTTGTTTTCTTTCTAAATACATTTCCATTTCCACCCCTCCATTAGTAAGAGTTTTCCCATGAAAAAAAAAAAAAAAACTCCAACCGCAATCAATAAACATTAAGTAAAAGAATTTCCGATATCAACAGAAAGAATTAAGGTTTCGGGAAGGCAAGCACACAAGCAAGCCAACTCATTCTTCTTACCAACTAAAAGCAGAGAACATAACAAAAAAACATATTTGAAACTTGAAAGTATTCTCTCATTGGCTTTCCGGGACTAAAAAGCTTTTTCAGAGATCTCGAGGGAACGGAAGTTTTCTGCCAATTTGTTAATTTGAAGAGCGAAAGCCGCTGAGTGCAGAAAATAGCTGCATTTTCTGGATTTACTTTTGGCGTCCCTGTGCTGTTAAAAGGGTATCGGGTGATGAGGTAAAGCGTTAGGTGTTTAAGAGCACGTTTAAAGTAATTTCTTTTTTAAAGGAGCTATAATAAATGGTGGGAGCTGCTTTTATGAGAGGCATCATTAAGTATATCATAGCTTTCACGGAGCTTTGTAAACACGTGCAGGTTTTCGCTTTGCCACGAGTTGCCAAAATTAATATACATAAAACTGGATGTATTGTATATTTCTATATACACTGCTCGACATTGAAAATGCAACACCAAGAAGGAGTGGTCAGAAATTGATGAAATTTGGTAAGAAGACAGAGACAGCATGGAACAATAAGTGATAATTATTTCAAAATAAATAAGCAAAATTTAGAGCGAGGACGGCGTCGGCTCAGTAAGAAGTAGGACCACCGCGGACAGCGATGCACGAAGAAACACGTCTAGGCATGGAGTCAATAAGCCTGCGGATGGTGTCCTGAGGGATGGCACTCCATTCCCTTTCAACCATTTGCCACAGTTCGTCCTCTGAACGAGGCAGTGGCAGGTTCTGCAAACGGCGTCCAATCACGTCCCACACATGTTCGATTGGTGACAAGTCAGGAGAGTATGGTGGCCAGGAAAGCATCTGTACACCTCGTAGAGCATGTTGGCTGATTCGAGCACTGTGAGGCCGGCGTTATCCTGTTGAAAAATTGTATTTGGCAGACCCTGAAGGTAAGGGATTGCCACCGACCGCAGTACATTATCTACATATCGTTGGGCCGTCATAGTGCCCCGAATACGAACTAGAGGTGATACGGAATTGTATGCAATAGCACCCCAAACCATTATGCCACGTTGTCGCGCTGTGGGGCGTTCCACAGTTACTGCCGGATTCGATATTTCTCCACGTCGACGGCACACACGTATGCGATGACTATCGCTGAACAAACAGAAGCGGGATTCATCTGAGAACACAACGGTTTGCCATTCTGCCATCCACGTCGCTCTGGTCCGGCACCATTCCAAACGTTGGAGTCTGTGCTGTGAGGTCAATGGCAGTCTTCTTAGCGGGCGCCGTGATTGCAGGCCACGTGCAACCAGTCGACGGGAAATGGTTCTGGTCGACACAGGAACATCCAGGGTACCTTGCACGTGCTGCAGAATCGACGTACAAGTGACTTGCGGGTCCGCCACAGCTTGTCGGTGAATCCGTCGATCCAAGCGGTCTGAAGTCACTCTGGCTGCACCTGCACCCCTCAATGTGGCTACATTTCCTCTTTCCAACCATCTCCGACACAGCCGATGCACAGTGCTTGCATCCATGTGGGTATCAGCTGCAATTTGACGTATGGACCAACCTCCCCTTCTCAGTCCGATCACCATACCCCTTGTAAAGTCGTCTATATGCTGGAAGTGTCTTCGTTGAGGACGGCGTGGCATTTCCTCCTATCACACGTATCCTTCGAGACAAAAACCAAATTTCTCCGATAATTAGTCTGGCAGAAAAACCAACATGAACATAGCCCACTTTTCAACTTCATTCTCTTATAACTTACTTCACGTGCGTCGGAGAGCTGCGCATTTCATATCATTTGCATAACTCAATGACGTGCGTCTACGGTAAAATTTGCATGAATTTCTGACCACACCTTCTTGGTGTTGCATTTTCAATGTCGAGCAGTGTATGTTTGTTCCTTATACAAATCCAGTTTTCGTTGAATTTTCATCAAACTTGTCACAGAGGTTCCTTGATGCACTGTAATTCCCGTAGGCTAGTTTTTTTAATTTAAAAAAAATGCAAAAAGATCAAAATTCAAATTTTTTGCCTCAAAATGACCATTTTCTTTCGATTTTGAATATATAGAGTAATTAGAGATAAGCCTTTAAGTATACAACTTGATAAAAGTTAACACATTTAAATATGAGTATTTTCCAACAAAGATTACGATTAACAATGAATTACAAATTTAAGGCTCACCTATTTCATTTCAGCATGAAATAAATTAAACATAATGCAATACCGGGCAACGCCGGGTAATCAGCTAGTATACAATAAGTAACAATTTTAACATTAATTTTTTACCCCTATCCCTATCTCTCTCTCCCTATATGTATATATATATATATATATATATGGGTGATTCTACAAAAATGGGCAAATTTGTGTTCCATGCTGATTGCTCTTTTTGTTTTTAATTTAATAAAAAACTATTTTGGGAATACTTTTATGCGTCTTTTGTTCTATAATTTCCGCTATCAACAATGTCAGTATTTAATTATTATTCATTTAAAAAAAAGGATATTAGATTGAAATGTCATCCACATGCCCTGTCCCATAGGTGCCATTTTCACAATCAATGGAATATAGATTTAAAAAAAATAAATGATTTTTTTCTCAAGAGTTTTTTATTTATAAATATGAATGTGTGCAAGATGTAAATCACAAAAAAAGCAAAATAATATGAAAATAATATCTCTAAAAGTTAATCTAAACTTTGTCCCAGCGATTATCAGTCATCCACATGTCTAAAAAGTATAGATATTTTTCTCTGAAATGTTTTATTTCAAAATCTGGCAACATATCTTGAAATAAAGCATGGAACTTTGTTATTCCTGGATGAGGATTAATTTTGCTGTTCTGCAATTACTTTTTGATAAAAAGCAAGCTAAACTCAACTTTCAAGGTAAGTGTTTTTTATCTTTGTCATTAACATGCTCCACAGAATGCATGTAAAATGTACATGTAAATAAATTTTGACAATGAATAATCCTAAGGCTTACATTTGTGAGTTCTAATTCGAAGTGAAGCTGAAAAATATTCAGATATGACTTTTTGAGAACACAATTACTTGTGTTTTGTCATTCACGTGCCCTTTTTCTATTGTCATTCACATGCCCCAATATAAGACACTCGGATGAATCAAAAGCCAAACTATGACAGTACAATGTTTAAAAATTATGTCTAACAGTTTACTGGTTAAAAAATTTCATTAATATACCTGTTGTGTTTGTGTTATTCACATACTTACTGTGTTATATTCACAAACCCATTGTGTCATCCACATGTCCTTTTTATCATTCACATATGCCTTCAAAAAATAAAAATCCAAAAATACAATAAGATACAAACATTTAAGCTCTGCTGATATTTTATTTTAATTATGTAACTTATCAAGTGCTTTGCTGATTTTTTTCAGGTTTTTAATTTTAAATTAATTTTTTGAAATCTACATGTTAGAAATATTCCCGTATTTGTAGAATCACCCATATATATATATATAGAGAGAGAGAGACAGCGAGTAACTTAGGTAATTCGACACGCGGATGAGAGGACAACCTCAGTAAATCGACATTTATTTTTCCAATGGTTTGTCCAGTGTTAATTTCAATGAGTGCAACCTCTCCAACTTGACACACATTTTAACCCTTTTAGCGGTTTGCCCGTACAATGTACGTGCTATCCGAAATTGACCTCATCTGGTTTGCCCGTACGGTGTACGGGCATCGATATTTTCTGATTTCCTTTCCTGGTTTGCTCGAATGTTTCATTATTAAAAGAGACTATTTAGTAGTAGTATTTTTCAACAGATGGTGTGGCTTGTCCATGTAAATGAAATGCTTTTCATCCGGGTTTTTCTATGTAGCGGAGAAGCGGTCTACTGTATGACTAGACAGTATGAAAAAGACTTCTGAACTGTTTGGGAAATTGAAAACTTCAAAATTCACAGAAAGTGTGAGAGAAATTTTTGCCTAATTTATAAACCATTCTTTACTGCAGAATGTACTTGAAGAAAGCAAACATTTAGGGGTTTTGTGACCAAAATTATAAAATAAAAAATGTTGTAAAAGCATTAAAAGCGAAAAAAAATTTTTTTAAATCTTGATATTCTTATTCTGTTATGTATGGTACTTAACTATATGCAATAAAAATATTTTTGGAAAAAAAAAAATAGAACCGACTTCAGTTGGAAATTGCTCTAAAAAGTAAAAAATAATTTTTTTCTTTGAACACCATCGAAACTACTTTTAAACATAAGTTTTGAAGTCGGCGCAAAAACGATAGGTAAAATGATATTTAACCATATTTTGCCAACATTTTTTCAGAGAAACCATTGAAAATTAAAAGCAGAATATTTGTACCATTACACGAATGTGTGGTAATCAATGAAATGAATCCATTAAAATTTATATTTATAGTTGAATCGCAGTTACGTATGAATCTATACATTGTTTTAGCGCCGACTTCAAAACTTATGTTTAAAAGTAGTTTCGATGGTGTTCAAAGAAAAAAATTATTTTTTACTTTTTAGAGCAATTTCCAACTGAAGTCGTTCTATTTTTTTTTTCCAAAAATATTTTATTTCATTCTTTTTAGTGTAAATGCACTTAAAAAAATCAAAATATAGTTAAAAAACCATGTAGCTGTTCAAAAAAATCCTTGCAGACCTGTACTCGATCTCATTCCATCAGGAACTTCAACCCGACGCGTTTAACCACTTGACCATCGGGTCGCTCATTGCAGTAAGGATTTACGGTAGCACATATTGTTTTAAATAACATGAAATTTTAGTTTTTCGATTTCTTGAATTTGACGTAAATGCAAGGTATAAAATACAGAATTTTATAAAGGTACAAAAATTAACATAATTGATTGTGTATATAATTCTTGAAAAAATAATATAAGTGCCGCAAATCAAAAACCATTTATTGCCACAATCGATTTAAAGCCCCCAAAAATGGCGCAAACGTCCATAAGAAAATTCTACAGCATCGAAGGACCCCATTGCCAATTTTGACAAAGATCCGACCAAAACTGTCATTTTGTACCATAAAAAAATACGGGGTAGATCCCCATGGGGGGATGTACCTGTATAAGGACATTGCAATAATTAAATCATTCAAAAAGAAAAAACATGCAGATGTTCAAAAAATTCCTTGCAGACCTGGACTCGATCTCATTCCATCAGGAACTTCAACCTGACGCGCAAAACCACTTGACCATCGGGTCGCTCATTGAGTTACGGATTTACAATAACACATATTGTTTTAAATGACCATGAAATGTTAGTTTTTCGATCATAACTTTTTTTCTAGTGAACAAATATCGTCATATGAGTACATGGTACCTAAGTTACACCATCTTCTATCGATTAAAAAAAAATCGCTCAAATCGGTTCAGTAGATCATATGTTATGTGCGAACAAACAAAAAAAAAAAAGTATACGCTTTGAATTGAGAACCTCCTCCTTTTTTGAAGTCGGTTAAAAAAATATGCCTTTTTTGGAAGCATTTCTGGTAAAATAATTGACCGCTTAAAGGGTTAATGAACGCTTGCTGTTTTAGTTCACTTTTTGTTGCCAATATTATTTCAGATTATCCTTTTCTAAGAACTCTGGTGTGTATGAGTCACTGGGTCAGTCAATTCATTGTTTTCCGGAAAGATCTCTTTATGAGAACTCCCACTATACTAGACAGCAACTTAAGTTGACACTGAACGTCACTACGGGAGGAGCCACTAAGAGCTCACAAGCAGTCAGCGATCTCCTCTAATTCGCCAAGTAGGCTGTGACGTTTTATCTAGCTCGTTTTTCATAGGCTAACGTCACGATGTTTTTTTCAAGAAACCTTGCTGTGTAGTATAGTACCCTATTAAACAGCCACCACACTTTATGCTGTTGGTGTAGTTCCAGCGCTAGGAAGGGGTTAGAAGATGTACCCAGAACAGGCCAGAAGAGAAACAAGGCAGTACCAGTACCAGCAGACGCTTGCGTTTCAAGCAGGTTTGGAGTCAATTACGATAAAGTGTAATTACGATTACACTTACGATTACGGGCATGAAAAATTGGAGATTACAATTACGATTATGATTACAGTCCTCTGCCAAATCGCAATTGCAATTACAGCAACGGTTAGATTATGTAAAAAAGTAATCGATTACGATTATTATCTGCCGATTACGATTTCGATTACATGATTACAGCTTTGGGAGGAATATATGTTACATATAAATCAATAATTAATCAACGACTGACCTGGGAAGCCTACATTGACCAAATAAAAAATAAAACTACCTTTATTCAAAGCTCGCTCTAGAAAATCGCAGGCAGGAACTGAGGTATCCATATAAAACATAGAATTTTAATCTACAAACAAGTTTTTGAAACCTCCGTTTCATATGCTTCAGGACTTTGGGGTAAAAATATTTCTCAGAGATTAACTAGGAAATTACTAACTATGCAACGTCGTACCCTCCTCACTGTCACAGGCACTTATCGTACCTGTTCCTATAATATAATGCTTTACACATTCTTTCCGGAATACCTCCAATTGATCTTACAATTAGGAAAACATTATGGCTTTGAAAACTATTTATAGAGAATATAGATTTTACAATAGAAGGAAATTTATTTTCCTCAAAAGATTACGAACTACCTAAGTGGTAGCCCTAAGTGGTTTACTACTTCAAATATTCAAATTACTGACTATAATGCAGGATTGCCACAGGATACTTAAATGCTACTTTTTGCTACTTTTTTAGACACAAGGCGACTTTAGCTACTTTTTTATGCAAAAACAAGCCAAAAAGCTACTTTTCTTCACTGAATCTGCTTTTTTGGAGACTTTTCCCTCCTGACATAAGTTTTCTTTTTAAACACCTGGAGATTTTCTTTCACCCATGGTTTTAAATAATTTCTATTTCAAGAATAAAACCTTTCCTAAATAGACGTTATGGGCTGCACCGATCCACTGCATCCAATCAACAAGTTGGGCGTGGCTTAAGTGATGCGAAAACGAAAGTCAATCCTGTATGGAACTAATTTGTATACTTCTTACATTACTGATATCTACGCTTTTCCAAAAGCTGAAACCTTATATAGTGCGATGCAAAATAGTAGACAAAATGCAAATATATGAATAAAAAGAAAACTATTCAGCGAAATGCATTCGAATTTCTGCTGTAGGTAGACGATATTGTCTCAAATATGTATGTGGAGTTTTTAAAAAAATAACCAAAACAAAATTCGGAAATTACAAAAAACATTTTTTTTTGCTGTTGCAAAAGTTTAGACAAAAGTCAGATTTTATGAAAATATCTTTTGAAAGGAAATTGTTGGAGGAAAGGTGGGACTTTTTGCTTCGACTTTAAGGTGCAGAGATCAAACTTCCATATCTCTCTAGTTCTCATGTAAAGAAGAGAAAGTTTGGAAGCCGAAATTTGGAAAGGAATCCACTTTGCTGATTTTTCGTCTTTTAAATTGTATGATAGTACGTTGTTTTTTACTTCGTGGAGAGCAAATTCAGACATGTGCATTGATCAAAAAGGCCTAGAAAAATTATGTTTCTTAAGGATGAAGGAATTGTAAAAACGGCTAAAACTGGCGATTCGCCTCTTAATCCTACAAAACTTCTACTTGGGTCAAAAACAGTACGTGACAGCTAAGTAGATAAACAACTGCGTCGGATGCCCCCCCCCCCCTCCCAAAAAAAAAAGAATTGTGCTTGAGCCTCTTCGGAAACTGTCCCAAATAAGCCAGATTTTAATGGTAAAAGCAGCACAGCTTATGCTCATCAAATATTTTCTCTAGTCAAGCTAATAGAATTATAATCCATCTAAGCCACCCAAATTTTAATGATTTTCATCAGAGAAAGTAACATTCATTTTTAGTCACATTTAGCCTCATGGTAATAGTGAAGTTCAATATTCAGGGGTTTTCAATATCCAGGATAGCTCTATCGGAAGATAAATCTTTGATGTCAGAACGCGTATTGAATGACAGGCTTATTATAAGATGCTCTGAAGCGCTATTCTACAGTTGCACAGTTCCAAATAGATAAGGAACTTTTAAATTTAGCTTATGGTGCATACAAATCATACCAGTTCTACTTTGAAGACCAGAAGAAAGAGAAGGAAGAGCAATTGTGAGATTAGAAAAAGAAAATGAAGAAAAGTTGAAACAAAGAAAAATAGAAAAAGAAAAGCTGTCAAGTTTGAAGGGATCTGTTAAAAAGTTAATATAAAAAGTAAAATTTGTAAATAGAGAGAGGAAGGAAACTCAAAAATCGGCTGATGTACTTTTTAAACAGGTAAACCAGAGGCTAAAATCAGCTATTAAAGCAAAAGACATTGAAAGTATTAGAATAGCTCAGCAGTATAAAGTTGATTAATAGAAAAGAGAGCATGAAGATGAAGAAAATAAATTAAATTGCTTAATGAACAAAAGGAAAACTACTTTGTTAGAATTATTTTTCTGTAAAAAAGCAAAAACATAGATTTTCGGAGTAATTTTTCTGTATTTATATGAGCATATTATTTTTTCTTTTGAATGGCAGCAGTCTTGTAAAGTAAGCAACCTCGATTGTACTCTTTTGTTTTGTTTTTTTCCTCATTTGTACCTTTAACCATTAGTTCAAAATATGTCTATTTTCTGAACTTGTTTTAAAGCATTACTCATGATTCAGTTTAGCTTGTCACATGTTTCTAATCAGCTTCTTTGCACCGTTTTTTTTTTTTTTTTTTTTTTTGATGGCTACTTTTTTTGCAACTTTTTTTTTTATTTTGAAGGCAACTTTTTTGCAACTTTTTTAGTATTTTTAGGCGACTTTTGCTACTTTTTTGTAACATTTTTCCTGTGGCAACCCTGTAATGTGGTACTTCACTGTGGTCCAAATTTGCTTCTTCGCAATAGAATCTATACTGACGGCTCTAAAACTATTAAGGGTGTTGCATCTGCGTTCGTCCATTTTGAAGGAGACACAATAGCTTTTGAGTGCTCTTCACGCCTCCACATTAAAAATTCAGTCTTCCAAGCTGAACTTCATGCAATTAAAAATGCTTTAGTTTGCATTTCAAATAAGAACCTAACTAATTTACAATTTTTTTCAGATGGTCAGTCTGCTCTACTCTCTATTTTGGATCCATTACAAACAAACCCTATCACCACTTCCATTCAAAACCTTCTTTTGTCAAATCCTTCCACCTCACTTAATTGGGTTAAGGGTCAGTCACAAGGGCGGATCCAGCTTCTGGCTAAGGAGGGGGTCATTTTCGGAAAGGGGGGGGGGTCAAAGTGCAATTTTTGGGCAAAAATGGGGGTTTTGACAATTTTTTCGTAATATAAGTATCAAAAATGCAATTTTTTGCCATATTTTGTCGGTTAAGGGGGGGGTCATGACCCCCATGACCCCCCCTCTGGATCCGCGCCTGGCCAGTCAAATAATATAGGTAATGATAAAGCACATAATTTAGCACGCATCGCAGCAGAAGATCCTTCTTTCTCGAATTCAGACTGCTTACCTTTTCCCAAATCTGCTCTATTATCCACATTACAAAATTTCCTAAAAGAAGATTGGCAATATCGATGGATGCACGCTGACACTGGTCGGAGTGTTTTTAATTTTTTTCCTACCATTAAATTATATCCTAGAATCAATCATAGAGTCCAAACAGTAATTTTCACTGGTCATGGTCCTTTTCCTGCATATTTTTCTCGTTTTTCTTTATCAGACTCTCCAAATTGTACTTGTGGGGATATTGGGACACCTGAATATTACGTTTTCCATTGCCTTATAACATCCAATTTTCACGTTCGATATAACCCAAATTTAAATTCTCGCCAAAATGTTCTCAATACCTTTTCCCACTCCTTTTCCAACAAACAACTGTTATTACTCTTTTTATTTACCTTTCTAATAACATATTTGTAGTTCAAGGAATTTAACTTTTTTTTTAATTCCTATTTCTGAATTATTCTTTTACCAATGTTTAAAATGAATATGTATTTTCTATGATGTTTCAAATTTGTTTAAAAAAAAAAAAATCTCATTTTATGTTTAAAAAAGAAAAAAAAATTGTTTTGTTAAGATGTTTGTTATATTAAGTTTGTAATTGTATGCAAGATATGTCGAAATTGTGAAAAAAAAAAAAAAAAGACCTCAGTTTATGTTTAAAAAAAAATGCTTGGTAAGATGTTTGTAACATGTTTAGTTTTTAATAAATGTCCCTGGGGTCCCAAAACCGATAAACCGTTCAAACGGTAGATGCGGGTGACCTCAGGGTGTCAAATGTTACACAGAGAGAGAGAGAGGATGATCCACAATTTTTTGCTTGGAGAGTCAAGTTTCACTGCATCTTACAGGGGCGGATGCAAGGGAGGGGCGATGGGGGGCGACCGCCCCTCCCTTGAGGGACTCTTTTCCAGCAGTGTTTCGACTTTGAAGTTCAACTGGGCAATTTTAGATGAATTTGTAAGAAAAAGCAGTCGAAAGCTTTGAACAATTAATGAAGTTAAAAATGCAAGACAACGTGTCTAAAAGTACAAATAAGAGGTTTAAAAAGTGTTAGAAAACTCTAGCAAATAGCTATTTCGAGGCTATTATAAATGAAGCCCCATCATCAGTGCAAAAAGACGATGATTCACTGACACCAGTCAAGTGAATTTCAAGTCATGACACCAGTCAAGTCAAGTCTCGCATTCCTGGTTCACTTGACTGGTGTCAGTGAACCATCATCTTTTTGCACTGATGATGGGGCTTCATTTATAATAGCCCCGAAATAGCTATTTGCTAGAGTTTTCTAACTCTTTTATTTGTACTTTTAGACACGTTGTCTTGCATTTTTAACTTCAATTTTAGATGATCTTCGACGATGTTATAAAAAGTGGTTGGGATTCGGGGCTCTGATCGGGATTTTTTTCGAAATCGAAGACCGAAACATTTGTATTAAACATGCGTTAATCAGGATACAGGGTAAAAAAGGAGGCACGTTGAAAAAAAAAATCGCCCCTCCCTTGGAACGTTTCTGGATCCGCCCTTGGCATCTTATTAGTTAGGCGGAAGGAAAACGAAGCATGTAAAATGTAAACCTTCTTTAAAATATTATGCAATATTACACAGCAAGTGATATTTTTTATTATATTCTGTTAAATTAACCATTTATTTATTTTGGTAAAAATTTAATATCATGAAAAATATAAATTGGAAATTTATGAATTGTCTACATGTAATCAATATTTGAATAATAACATTCTTTAAAATAAATTCTCAAAGGAAATTTTCATAAAATCAACTCTCAAGTAAAATTTAACTTTTTTTAAATTTTAAAAATGTTTTAAAAATCTATAAATTCACAACTTTTTGTTCTTTTATGCACTTATTGTGATTAAGAATAATTTGAGCATTAAAATATAAAGAATACACTAAGATTTAATTGTATACGAAAAGATTTTGAAAAAAAAACAGTCAGATTACACGATTACAATGCTAAATTACGATTATTGAAAGAAAGATTACAATTACGATTACACAATAAATACTTGATTAAAATTACGATTTCGTGATTACAAGTGTCCCATTTCCAAATTATGATCATGATTACAATTATTTAAAAATGTAAGCGATTTACGCGGTTGCGATTACGTAATCGGCGATTACTCCAAGCCTATGGTATCAAGCAAGTGTGAACCGGGTTTTTATCTTTGACATAGAACTCTTATCTCTTTTAAAAATTCGGAATTTATTCCTAATAAGGAATTCAAAATTTTCCTATTAATTTTGTTATGCTGTTTTCAAAAAAAGAAAAAGAAAGAAAGTAAGAAAGAAAATGAACAAATATCTTTTTCAATCTAATTTATAGAGATTGTATTGAATTTGTGCGATTAAAATATTTTATACTTTTAAACAAAAGCACTAAGCACCTGAAAATGCAAGAATGCTCAAAGTGTAGAGTAAGAACGTTCATAGTGAAACTACACTTTTCATCAAAAATATAAAATTAAACAACAACCAATTGCATTCCAGTTCGTTTTACATCCAATAATGAAAATAACTCTTAAAAAAATCGGTTAGTGTAGTGTAAAAAAATCATGCACATATATTCCTTTCTGGTCCATAGTGCTTAAAAATACTTTAATATTATGCAATATTATTTTTTTCATAACTACGTACCTTTTGATGAAGCAACATATGCTCAATTATTTTCACTAACCAGATTCCTTGAGAGTGAAGTTTAATTCTAAGAAATTTCTATTGTTTGGGATGTTTCTTTAAAAAAATAAAGGTGGAACTATCCTATTTTTTGGTATCCCGTTACAGCAAATATGGCAGAAATAAAAACTGCATTTAGACTGATGGTAACCTCTCCAAAAATGAGACTCCTAAAAAAAGAGATTAAGATCCTTCCCCTCAAAAAAAACCGTACCGTAAAATGGGGTGTATAGGAACAGCGGGGTCAATCGGAACAAAACTTTCCGACCGTACAAAGAAATTCTTCATAAATAAATTAGTGGGTATTTTTCGCCATGAACTTTTTTTTAGTAAGGTAAGATCATAAGAAGTAGGAAAAAATTACTTTTGTCAATCTGGCAACGCTATTGGCTCCTAAGGAGGGCTGCACGTAGAATGCTAGAAAACATCACATTTCCATAGACTGCAAAACTTCATATGCAAGAACAAACCTTCTTATATTTAAAAACTAAGAGTGGTATGTTTCAATTATACATGTATCTGAACAACAGAATACCGCATTAGAATTTACATTTTTTATAAATTGTGTCATAAAAATGAAGAATTCTGAAAAATGCCATAGAAAAAAATTTGCGGGGTGTATCGGAACACTTGGTTCTGTTGTTCCAATTCAAATTTATTTGAAGGAAACTGTTTGAAAAATCAAGATTCTAACCCCAATTCTTCTAATCAAGACAAGGACAAGGATTTATTACTGTTTATCCCTTCTCGTGAGCAACTAGATCTTAGAATGACAAACAGTTGCAGATTTCAAAAGATTTTTTCTCCAGGACACTTCTTTTTACTTAAAATACGAGGGGAGAGTCATATAGACTTTATGTAGTAAAAATCCAGCACACAGACAGTGATGAATAAGCGGAAAAAATCTTTCAGGACAATCCCCGAAACCCAGAGATTTCAAGAAACTAAAGAAAAGGCAGAGTTCATCCCAGGAGGTGTTAAAAAAAAACTTAAGCCATTGCTAGTTTTAAGGACAAGTACATATTTGTGGACGACATGAATGACTTCCATTCATGTTAAATCTTTGTATTTCAATTCAAAAACATTTCTTAAAATTACCTTTCATTTTTCATAAGTTCAAAATTTTTTTGAATTTTGACAAATTATACACGTTTACTGGTATTGAAATTATGCATTTATTTGACAATAATTATCTGTTCTTATTCTCCCCCATCAATATTACTCACGTTTGTGAGACCTATTACAGGTTAAATTGAAAAAAATAAAAAATGTAACATGTGTTCCGATTGACCCCTATCAGCGGGGTGATTCGGAACACCCATAATTTCCTATATATTTTAATAATAATTGTTCAAAATGCTTTGTCTTCGCTTGGAATATCAAAAGTAAAGCAAGACCGAAGTTTTTACCCAAAAATTCAAATTAAAAAAAATCTTTTAAATACTTTTTTTACAACCAAAGCTGAAAAGTGTTCCGATTCACCCCATTTTACGGTAACCCTAAAATTTTAAATGAAGCAGTCTGTGCCGTACCCCTCCCCCCACCACCTTTGTTGACACCCCTGAATAAGTTCGGGGGTCCGCAATGTTTATTTTTGTTGCATTAACGAAAAGAAAACGAAATTCAAACCATTACCAATTATTTTCTGAATTAATACGTATTTAATCGAGAAATATTTGCGCAAAATACAACGAAAAGCATTAATCTTATGTAAATGTCCACTGGGTATAAAATAAACAGCTTATTTAAATATTTAAACATCTTCAGCAAATCTTTCTCTTTTCTAATTTTATTTATTACACAAGATGATTTTCTCTTCTTAATATTTCATTACGTTTTCTTCCACGAACTAGTTGCAGAACACAGAAGCTTGCACGCAATAAAGCCATTATTGATGTTTAACGACATTTTTACGACCCACAGCTCAAAAAATTTGTTTAATCTGTTGATTTTATGTTAGCATGTGCTAGTCTATTTTTGTGCATCCAGATTACATTAATTAATGGTTAAGAAAAACTATGCATATAAAAGGTTCGTGCCTGATTAATTTTAATCACATTTACATATTTATTCTGCTGCTCACGCCCGCACTCAATTAGATTTAGTAGCACGATTATCAAGCAAAAGGTAAAGCAATACTTTGCCACTCGTTGTAACGAAGGCCATTCCTAGGTGTGATGTACACTCAGCTTGACAAACGTAAAACGCAATACTCAATGAAACGTAAACGTATACAAACTAATCGCTGCTATTTTGAGCACACATAGTGTTTGCATACGTCAAAGCTTACGTAACATTACAATTCACTTACTAATTTGAACGTACATAGTTATTCAAACTTATCAACTAATTTAGAACACAAAGCTTGTAATCAGGCCCGGATTTAGGCATGGGCCACATGGGCCCGGGCCCAGGGCGGCAAATTTTAGGGGGCGGCAGATTGTATCAATCAAAAATTTTCGCAAATAACAAAATAATTTCAGAATTATTTCCAATTCTATCTTTAAAAAAAAATCTTCATGTAATTCAGGGGCGGCGCTTTTTTTTTTTCTTATTTTTTCCGTCTCAAAAGTGCATCGGACCTTTTCACCTAGCCTAACTTTTCAGCAGAAGCTCTATTTTCCTTATCAAGACCAGGCGACTGTGGAAAGACCAGTTGAAAACGAGAAAAGCATTCACTCGTGGCAAAAGGGGTTTCCAAGCATATTAAAGTCTAAATAATAATTCAAAATTGATGAAGATAAAATAGCTATAAAACTGCAATTTTTGAGTTCTGTCCCAGTTCGAGTTCGTTTTTTTATGAACTAACATTTTACATTTGTATCTTGTATCCCCATTAAAATAATAATAATAGAACTCTTGAGTTTGCCCACAACTTGTCATTTATATTTTACTTCCTTATTTTATTTCGATAATCTGGTCCTACCTTTCTCTAACAAAGTACGTAATATTTTGAGCAAATAAAATATTTTCTTTCATGAAAATTTTTTTACTTAGCGTTGCCTTTCAGTATGTTATTTTTACTATAGTATTATGCTCGTTTCTTAAAATAAATGGGTTTCCATACTAACAATAATTATGTTTAATTGGATAAAGAAACAAAAAGTGATTCTATCTCCAACAATTAGCAGAAGTTTAACAATTCAAAAAAATGTTACAATAAATTAAATTTACTGTCAACTACCATGTTTCAATAACTTCACATCACGACTATAATTTTGACCTTTGGAAAAAAAGTGTTTGCGTAATATAAAATAGGGGGTCTCAGTTAGGGTCAGGGGGGGAAGTGGGTCTAAAATCGAATTTTTTTTTTTTTTTTGAAACAATCCCAAAATCTCATAATTAAATTCATTTCAAGGAAACTTTTGACGCATTTTATATACATTGGGTTCATTTCGATTAAGTATGAAGCAGAATCATTTTATTTTGTTTGATTGTTTTCTCTGAGTGATAAATTTAAAGTATGTGTTGATAGCCCGTAGCCCCACTTTCCTCCATGGTGGGGGAAAGTGGGTCTAGTTCATAAATTAGTGTATATTTTAATAAAAATGTGAAAATATTGAATTTGACATAAGTATACAATGAAATTAAAATACCTTAAATTCATTTAACGGTACAAATGTACAAAAAAATGTTTTTACCTGTTCTGTTATTTAACGAATGAAACAATGTCATCAGTTTTATTCTTTTTGCTGTCAGTCACAACACTGAAAAACTCTAGAACATTCTAAAACTTTTGTTTTGTTCGAAAACGCTCCAAGTGTCGCCAAGCTTGGCAGCACTTAATGATTTTTCGCCAAATTTGGCGAAAATAATAAGTTGTCAAAAGTGATGCCAACTTGGCGATATCTTGTCAATTTCTCTGTAGACTACGTCCGTAGACTCCCCATGTTAAACTGATAGCAAAGCAAGAAAAGTTTAGCGTGTAAATTAACAGAATAAAAGCCAATTTTAACAAGATAATAAAAAATAAGAACATAAAATCCTAAAAACAGCACCAATTTACTAATTGTGTAACGTCATAGTAAACAATCAGGAAAGTTTAGAAATAGACCCACTTTACCCCACCTCAGAAAACGCCGAATAATTAATAGTATTATAAACTTCATTTTTATGTCTTTATGTAGGGCTGATCCTTAGATGTTCTACTACAAGTCTAAACCAAAATTAATAGCGTTTGCCAGTGAATAATGATTCTAGAGGAAAGTTCATAAACATCTAATTCATATTCATCTTGTGCAAAATCAGAACATTTTACACTAAAACAAAGTTCCGTTTTTTTTGAGGGGGGGCGATAATTTTCGGGCCCATGGGCGAAAGATGTGTAAATCCGGCCCTGCTTGTAATCCAAATATAAAAATATTGTCCTAAATCGAACTATTTAAATACTTCAGTACTGATTTCTTATACTGACTATTTTATGATCTTTTTTGAACTTTTCGTGGAGATTTCAAGGTTTTATGATATCAACGGACAACATTTACTTACTCTCTTTAATTATTTGCCAAACTAGTTCCAAATATCCATGGCTTGCACATACTTAAGCCACAGCTTCTTTTCGTAAAGATTCTACCATTGGCAATAGCAAAAAAAAAAAAAAAAAACTAACTTCTAGCTAATGAATTGTGAATTCATTAGAAAGCATACTGATCTCGTGGTAGAGTGCTTGAAAAATGGGGTGTGGCTTAAGAATGACTCACCCAACAACCAACCACAATCAACCAACACCATTTATTTACCAAACATTGCCTCACTCCCTCCTTAAATCACTGCCAAACTAGTTGCAAAGCCACAGGGCTGAAGCATACTTAAGCCACGCCCCTATTGCGTAAAGATTCTACCACTGGTAATAGCAAAACAAAAACTATCTTCCAGCTGTTAAAGTGTGAATTTATGAGAAAGCAAATTGATCTTTCTAATACACTGATGGTAAAGTGCCTGAAGAGTAGGGAGTAGTTTAAGAATATGCGTAAACCCAATTTTTGAAACTAACTTTGTACTGATTTAACGAGGGGATGCTGGTTAAGTAAATGTAGTTACTTTGCTAATTTGTCGTATATTAAAGTGTTAAAAAAATCAGGAAATCATCAGCATCAATAACCAGTAAAAAAGTATTCAAATGCAGAAACTAATCTGAGACAAATAGAGTCACAACTTTTGCTAGAATCTTAGCTCTACTTCTTTTGATTTAACAGTTTTTCTTTTGATTTAGCAGTTAAATCTTATAATATGCTGCCTCTGCTGAAGCGATAAAATCCAAAAACTTGGCGGCCCATGTTTCCATGGTGGTCCAACAGCATACCAATTTTTGACTGCAATATCCATTACGTCTTGACATATATCAGTCTTTCTTGACCAAGAAAACGATTGATTGCTCCACCTTTCCAAATGAATGATTTTTGAAACACTTTTTCAATATTAGTTGCCATCAAGATATATACACTGCTCGACATTGAAAATGCAACACCAAGAAGGAGTGGTCAGAAATTCATGCAAATTTTACCGTAGACGCACGTCACTGAGTTATGCAAATGATATGAAATGCGCAGCTCTCCGACGCACGTGAAGTAAGATATAAGAGAATGAAGTTGAAAAGTGGGCTATGTTCATGTTGGTTTTTCTGCCAGACTAATTATCGGAGAAATTTGGTTTTTGTCTCGAAGGATACGTGTGATAGGAGGAAATGCCACGCCGTCCTCAACGAAGACACTTCCAGCATATAGACGACTTTACAAGGGGTATGGTGATCGGACTGAGAAGGGGAGGTTGGTCCATACGTCAAATTGCAGCTGATACCCACATGGATGCAAGCACTGTGCATCGGCTGTGTCGGAGATGGTTGGAAAGAGGAAATGTAGCCACATTGAGGGGTGCAGGTGCAGCCAGAGTGACGTCAGACCGCTTGGATCGACGGATTCACCGACAAGCTGTGGCGGACCCGCAAGTCACTTGTACGTCGATTCTGCAGCACGTGCAAGGTACCCTGGATGTTCCTGTGTCGACCAGAACCATTTCCCGTCGACTGGTTGCACGTGGCCTGCAATCACGGCGCCCGCTAAGAAGACTGCCATTGACCTCACAGCACAGACTCCAACGTTTGGAATGGTGCAGGACCAGAGCGACGTGGATGGCAGAATGGCAAACCGTAGTGTTCTCAGATGAATCCCGCTTCTGTTTGTCCAGCGATAGTCATCGCATACGTGTGTGGCGTCGACGTGGAGAAAGATCGAATCCGGCAGTAACTGTGGAACGCCCCACAGCGCGACAACGTGGCATAATGGTTTGGGGCGCTATTGCATACAATTCCGTATCACCTCTAGTTCGTATTCGGGGCACTATGACGGCCCAACGATATGTAGATAATGTACTGCGGCCGGTGGCAATCCCCTACCTTCAGGGTCTGAAAAATGCAATTTTTCAACAGGATAACGCCCGGCCTCACAGTGCTCGAATCAGCCAACATGCTCTACGAGGCGTACAGATGCTTTCCTGGCCACCATACTCTCCTGACTTGTCACCAATCGAACATGTGTGGGACGTGATTGGACGCCGTTTGCAGAACCTGCCACTGCCTCGTTCAGAGGACGAACTGTGGCAAATGGTTGAAAGGGAATGGATTGCCATCCCTCAGGGCACCATCCGCAGGCTTATTGACTCCATGCCTAGACGTGTTTCTTCGTGCATCGCTGTCCGCGGTGGTCCTACTTCTTACTGAGCCGACGCCGTCCTCGCTCTAAAGTTTGCTTATTTATTTTGAAATAAATATCACTTATTGTTCCATGCTGTCTCTGTCTTCTTACCAAATTTCATCAATTTCTGACCACTCCTTCTTGGTGTTGCATTTTCAATGTCGAGCAGTGTATATATATCTTTGTCCAATTTTGCTCCAATCCATGCACTCCATCACAATATGAGTTATACAACATACAAAAAAGTATTCCCTCATAATAGAGGAACATGTAGAAAGATATTTTCCAAACGTGGCTGAAATAAGTTCAGCCTTCTTTAAGTATAAAGCCATCATAATTCCAAAAATTAAACTCTTCGTGTTTATCCAATACGTTCCAATGTATCCAATACGTTCTCCTGTCTGTTTGATGCACAGGGTAACAAAAATAAACAAGTAATGAAACTGAGGTATAGTACAACTTTGAGGGGAAAACACTGATTATCAGTTACTTTTATTATTCAATGAAAAAAAATGGTTTTATGCAATTCATACTGCATAAAAAAGTCACTGTTTCGTTACTATTCAAAAATGTATTTATCTGTCGTCTCAACTAAAATAATGTTTTACCCTATTTTTCCAAAACAAATATGTTAGTTGTAAAGTAATCAACATACTGCGCTTATACTTATACTGAAAGTGAATTTTCCAATAAACAAATACCAGGGTAAATTTGAGATCGTCACTCCTTACACAAGAAAAATAAAGCAAATAATTGGTCCAAGAGCTGCTCTATTTGATGCACAGGTATGAAGCATTTTTAATTAAAAAAATTATAGAGGATACACATTTTTTGCCATTTTCATCATTGTAGTTAGCTGGTTTATACATAACCTAGCAAAGATTAAAACAACAGCACTTTTAATCCGCACAGAAACTTTTTAAACGCAACACAAATGCCCTAAAGAACTTCCAACCAGAACTAACAAAATCATTCCAAAAAAAAAATCCTTTTCCACAAGTTAGAGCTTATTTCCGCCAAGTCCAGTTTATCTGAAAATGAGTTTCGGAACCTCGAACGACAAAGTCCCTCCCCGCCATAAAATATCGAGCTATTTACCTTGGTTGACTCTTTCTTCCACGCGATAAGCATTGTCATCAATTACAACCGCGTAATTACCATTTTTTAAACGCTGTCACTTTTTAATTTATTTCGTCGAATTTTCGAGGGCTCTTTTTTTTCCGCTTGGCGCTTTTTGTCGTCTCGGAATCACGTTCTACGACCGGAGTAATAATAACTCGGAAGCGATGTCGCCAAGGTAGAATTTGGCAGGTGAGACTGAAAGCGGTTTTAGTCATCCCTTGCGGCAACATGATTTGACTGCAAAAATTATTTAAGAGATTTCCGCACAGACACATTAAAGATTACTAGCTGACCTGAGCGAAGCTCACACTGAACAGTAGGAATGCAAAAAATCATTTTTCTGAGCAATGTTTTGAATAACATCAAAAATATGAGTTGTTTGTTAATTTCTCACTTATAGTAGTGAGAAAAAAATCTTTAAAATGATGGGCTTCTTTTTTTTTTTTTTTTTTTGAAGTTAATGAAATATTACTAAAATTATGGCGTATCAGTCGAAAGCATTGTCCACCAGTTACGAAAACAAGAGCTCCAAAATGTTTCTATAAAGATGATGTCATCTCAAGTAGCTCTGAATTCCGCCCTCAAAGGAACAAGACTTGCTGGCCAGGAGGATGAGCCAGAGCATGTCAAGTAAATACGAGTATCAAGTCGCAATGTAAACAACAAATCATGCCATCAGCTCAGATCATGTCCATGTCACTACGCAGAACTTGAAAACAGACTGCGAAATCGAATGCGATTTTGTCCACGAGACACAGAGAAAACTTCGGTCAGTTCGAGAAACATCCTGATTGTTTAAAGCAGTGGGTAACCGCCCCTAAGCAAGGGCTAAGGCAGAAACATGCAATTCACCGCCAATTCGATCATTTCGATCCATGGACAGCTGTTTCGAGCTTAGTCTGCTCTTATCAGCATGGAATACGAAATTTCGTATTCCATGCTGATGAGAGCAGACTAAACTCGAAACAGCTGTCCATGGATCGAAATGATCGAGTTGGCGGTGTATTGCATCCTGATTGTTCTCAGGTCGAAAATATTTTTTAATGATAGATTAAATGATAGGTATTGGAACGCATTTGGCAACACGAGGGGGTGTAATTTAACGTGTAAATTAAAAGACGTGACTGCGTGGTGACTTTGATCAACTTATCCATGTGTTTTTTTTTTTTTTTTTTTGTAATTACACGAAGTGTTTCAAGATGAGCCTAAATTTCCTTTTATTTTTCTCTTTTTAGACCTATGACACTCCTTTTAATCCATCTTTAATGACTTAGAGATATCGTGATGTGTTTGCCATGTGCCTTTTCCTTCTTCCTGAGATCCCTATTCTATATGATTAGCATGTTCTTGAAGCCGTTTGATTATTTACAAAACTGCCTGATTTGGAAATTTCAAGACTTCCAAAAACTTTTAACAATTTCACTTAATTGACAAATGAGTGATATGTAAGAGAAAACTTTTTTGAGCTATAGCAACGAGTGGAAATGGGTTGAAATTTCGAAAAAGGAAGTACAGATATTCGTGAGGCTTGATATGCAACCATATTCATGAGGTATGATATGCAACCATCTTCGTGTGGCATGATATGCTTGACTACCCTATAAACCGGTCCCTATGGCATGTGTGTACTGTGGAAGTCGGACATCACAGCAAATGACAGTTGGAAAAGTGCAGGAGCGCAGCCCAATTTGCCAGGCTAGATGGCCCAAGACAACAACAAAAAAGAGTACCTTTAAGAATTAATGTCAAACAACTTTTCTTTGAAAAAATATATCAAGACAAAAAGAAGTCCAACATAACGGCACTTAAAATTCCCGTAACAAGTTAAAACAATGCCTGGTAAGAAAAATAACGTGCCACTTTGAGTTAACACGTTAAGTTCGTCGTCCTAGATCACTATCATTCTTACTTCCCTCCAATCTTTCGACTCACACCACTGGTGCAGAAAAGTGGTATCTTCTTTATCTGGAGAGGCGAGTTAAAAGCCCGGTCTATTAGCTATGACAAAACTCTGTCATCGTCAACAAGGGGTGGAATCGAAGAATGAAATGGGGGGGAGGGGTGGAAGGACAGACGATGGGCGTTATCGGTGGCCTGACATCCCTCCAGTGGAGTTAACGGCAGGTAAAAATTTATTAAACACCGTGCTGGCCATTTCCGCAAACACTCCGGCTAATAATTAGATCCTAGAGAAAGGGGTTTCGGTTTCGCAAAAAAGACTCACCGGGATTTGCGGAGATGAAATTGTTTTCGGCTTTGACAGGATAATCGATGGCGGGATTTCTGCTGAGCGGGTCGCTGAGCTATGAAGACAACTGTGGCTGCCCCCGTTTTTTTTTTTTTTTTTTTTTTTTTTTTTTTTTTTTTTTTTTTTTTTTTGAACGGTGAATATCGAGTGTCAGGGCTCAGAATCCAGGTTCAAAGCAAAATATTTCCCGCTTTAATTGGTGCACTGCAAAAAATGAGCTGTTGTTTTTATAGTATAATACTGGCAGCCGAGATTCCAATCTAAAACTAAAATCCACAGTTATAAGCTGTAAAACTAGCAATTTTACAGTTTATGGCCGTAAAATTTAGCTGTGAAAACAACAGCTAAATACTGGCAGTAGAGGTTCCAGTTTCAAACTATAAAATGCATTGTAATAAACTGTAAAATCAGCGATTTTACAGTTTATTACTATAGAATTAGCTGTATTATACATTTAAGTACAACATTCATTTTTTACAGTGCGGGTTTATTTTCTCAAAAGGATGTGAAATGAGCAAAAATGAGAAAAAAGTGATGGCCGCATGGTAATAGATTTTTATGAAATTTGGTATACAGGTTCATTTTATGCAAATTTAGAAATATCTAAAATACTTTGGCTCAATATTTTTTATTTTAGACCTTACATGCACCTGAAACTTGGCATGATTGAGCATCATCCGCACAAATGCTAAATGTTGTACGTTAGAAGCCTTATATTTTATTACTTATGTCATGTAAACAAAAAAGTTTTATGTTGCTGAAATCTATGGAATAAGGTTTTTTTATCAGTCTCGCATTTATTAGTTTTATTGCAATAGTTAATTTTTTACTGAGTTATAAAAACTGAAAATAACACAGTTTTCTCAAAATTAAGCATTTTATTTTTTATTCTCGAGCTTTAAAGAATGCATTAGCGTTCGCTAGCATCAATACCCAGTAAAGTTCCAAGTATCATAAAACAAATGCCTTACATTTGGAGTTATACAGGGTGTCCACTCCAATCGTGGACCAATAGCTAATTTCTAAACCGTTAAAGATAAGCATATAGTTTATTTAGGAAAAAATCTCCAAATTACGAAAGGAATTTTGGGTCTATTCAATGTTTTTCAAAAAATCAAATTTTGAAAGAGTTACGAAATTTAAATTTTTATACAGCCCCCCAGTCCTATCAATCATATTTAGTAAAACATTCTTGACACTGTAACGTTTAAAACTAAAAAAAAATCACTGCTCTACGACAAAAATTGACCGAGTTATGACGTTTTGAAAAATCAAGATTTTGAAGGATTTCGCATACGGTCCCTTAAGCGATCTCTCGATGACGTCATGAAATAATGCAAAATCTTGATTTTTCAAAACGTCATAACTCGGTCAATTTTTGTCGTAGAGCAGTGATTTTTTTTTTAGTTTTAAACGTTACAGTGTCAAGAATGTTTTACTAAATATGATTGATAGGACTGGGGGGCTGTATAAAAATTTAAATTTTGTAACTCTTTCAAAATTTGATTTTTTGAAAAACATTGAATCGAGCCAAAATTCCTTTCATAATTTGGAGATTTTTTCCTAAGTAAACTATATGCTTATCTCTAACGGTTTAGAAATTAGCTATTGGTCCACGATTGGAGTGGACACCCTGTATTTAAACTCCTTTGTCTTCAAAATCAGCTTTAAACTTAGAGACATTTTGTAAAATGACGATTTTCCCCTTTGTTTAGGCACAAAAATTTAAATGAGGGACACTTCGGACATCTGTTAAATTTTGAAAAAATGTAGGGCATTATGTCTACTATTAGCTTCGAGAGTCATAAAAGTGCTTTTTTGATTCCCAAGTTTGAAAAAAAAATCGCAACAGCAGCATTCTATTGGGTCATTTTATGCGAAATGAGCAAAAATGAGAAGGAAGTAGTGGCTGCATGGTAATAGATTGGGTAATAGACATTGTAATAGACATGGTATATAAAAATATCTAAAAGGTTTTGGCTTTAAATTTTCTTTTGTAGGAGTTACATGCAATTCAAAATTGGACTTGAACATCTTTCACACAAATGCTAAATTTTGAACTTTTGAACCCTTGTATTTTTGTAACTAGTTAATGTAAACATAAACGTTCCATTTGGAGCAATTTATCGGTTTACAGTAACTTTTTAAAAGTTATAATAATTAACTGTTAACTGAACTGTAAAAACCTAAAACATTTCATTTTCAACAAAATTGAAGGTTTTCATTATTTTTTTCCCGCAGAAAGGAATACAGTTTCATAATTTAAATTAATTCCTAACACTGTGTTAACTTCATAGAAGTAATACCTTAATTTTTGAAGCCGTATTTTAATTCCTTTGTTTTCAAAATATTTTTTGAACTAAGTATTTTTCATAAAACGACGATTTTCGCCTTCAAGTAGGCACAAAAATTTATATGAAGGACACTTTGGAAATTGCTCCAATTTCACAAGGACATAGGCCATTATGACCCACCCTAAAACACTTTTTTTTATTTCGAATTTGTAATAGCGCGGAAAAGTTGCGAATTATGAAGACAAACGGAAGGAAAAAAAAATATCTAAATCGGTTGATACACTAGGTGGCCAAAAGTATCCGGACACTTTCAAAAATTCACATTCTTACATATACCTCGAGAAATAAGTGATCAATTGTTCTTTAACTTTAGTCATACAAAATATAGACTTCACCGAACATTTCCAAGTTGAAATTAAATTACCCTTGCATTTGGGGGACGACAAGAAGGGGGTTGAAAGAAAAACCGCTTTTTGACCATAACTCTTCGAAAATAGCTCGGAATAAGCTATCAATTTCAGTAATTAATTAGCATACTATGTATAATTACTGTACAAATTTTTATGAACGTACCACTCTTACTTCTGAAGATATGAAACATTTTTGAAAAAACGGCAATTTTATTTGAAGGGTTTTTGCTCATAACACGCAGAGTTTTTAATCAAACCTTATCACAACTTCAGGAAAGATGACAAAATACAAGAGAAAGAACATACTAAAGCGGTAAATAAAAATATTAAAAATTCGATGAGATATGAACGTTAAAAGGAAATAATTTTTCACGGCGCATGCGCGAACGACAGAAATTTATAACTACAAAAATATTGTAGCCTGATTTATACTGCATCTTATAAAAAAAGTTCCAGTTGAATATCATGAAAAATGAAAAAGATATCAGCGATCTAGTGAGCTGTATTTCATTCATTCTCAGGCAATACATAAATAGTGAGGGTCTGTCCACAAAGAGCTATTTTTAAATTAAAGGTTATTGCGTCGTCTTTCAAAACCAACGTTTCAGAGGGTGTTCGGATACTTTTGGAAACGTACGTATAAGGTCTTTTTGGCCGAACAGACGAAATGTGACTTCTATGCCGAATATAAATTTTCAAACTGTATACAATTTAACATTGAAAAAAAATTATCGATTGTCACCACACTATTTCATTCAGTCGCAAACAATACATAAATAGTGAGGGGTTGTCCACAAATAGTGTGGTGACAATCGATAATTTTTTTTCAATGTTAAATTGTATACAGTTTGAAAATTTATATTCGGCATAGAAGTCACATTTCGTCTGTTCGGCCAAAAAGACCTTATACGTACGTTTCCAAAAGTATCCGAACACCCTCTGAAACGTTGGTTTTGAAAGACGACGCAATAACCTTTAATTTAAAAATAGCTCTTTGTGGACAGACCCTCACTATTTATGTATTGCCTGAGAATGAATGAAATACAGCTCACTAGATCGCTGATATCTTTTTCATTTTTCATGATATTCAACTGGAACTTTTTTTATAAGATGCAGTATAAATCAGGCTACAATATTTTTGTAGTTATAAATTTCTGTCGTTCGCGCATGCGCCGTGAAAAATTATTTCCTTTTAACGTTCATATCTCATCGATTTTTTAATATTTTTATTTACCGCTTTAGTATGTTCTTTCTCTTGTATTTTGTCATCTTTCCTGAAGTTGTGATAAGGTTTGATCAAAAACTCTGCGTGTTATGAGCAAAAACACTTCAAATAAAATTGCCGTTTTTTCAAAAATGTTTCATATCTTCAGAAGTAAGAGTGGTACGTTCATAAAAATTTGTACAGTAATTATACATAGTATGCTAATTAATTACTGAAATTGATAGCTTATTCCGAGCTATTTTCGAAGAGTTATGGTCAAAAAGCGGTTTTTCTTTCAACCCCCTTCTTGTCGTCCCCCAAATGCAAGGGTAATTTAATTTCAACTTGGAAATGTTCGGTGAAGCCTATATTTTGTATGACTAAAGTTAAAGAACAATTGATCACTTATTTCTCGAGCTATATGTAAAAATGTGAATTTTTGAAAGTGTCCGGATACTTTTGGCCACCTAGTGTATCTTCCGATCGCGCATAAGGCCTAAAGTTTGACAAAAAATGAAAAAACTTCATTTTCGCGATTTTTTTTTTTTTTTTAATTTTTGAATTGGATGTTTTCGTAAAGTAATAGTGCGGAAAAGTAGCTAATTGTGTAGACAAAAAGAAGGGAAAAAAATTATCGAAATCCATTGATATCTTCCGATTGCGCATAAGGCCTAAAATTTGACAAAATGTGAAAAAAACTTCATTTTTGCGATTTTTTTTTTGAAAAATTTTTTAATGAGATGTTTTCATATTTTTCTCGCGCGGAAAAATTGATAATTATGAAGACAAAAAGAGGGATAAAAAGGAGGAAAAAATTTTATTGAAATCGATTAATATCTTCCGGTCGTGCCTAGAACATAAACTTTGACAAAATATTAAAAAACATCATTTTTGCGATTTTTTGTTTAATTTTTTGAGTTAGATGTTTTCGTAATACAATAGTTTGTAACGTTTTCTAATAGAGCCTTAAAACATTGTGTTTTAATTTGATTTTGGTCAGTTAATATCTTCCGGTCGCGCATTAACCCCAAAATTACCCAAAATAATAATTAAAAAAAGTTACATTTTTACGCGTTTTTGGTTTTTGATGAATAATTTTTTGTGAAACAACCGTAGTATTTTTTGAGACAGACTGACAATAAAAGGGAAAAACAAACCACCACAGGTTCTATCGATGTTATCCAGTTGCGAAAAGCCTAAAGGCCCGGTTTCCTAGGAGTGAAATCGTCGATCTCTGGCGAGGCGACAGACGCCGCCGCCTTCTGCGCATGCGCCTGAGGCGCAGATTGACGTCGCTTCATGCCACGTTCCAATCAAACTGGTTCTGATTCCAGCGTGCGTCGCGCCCGGCGTCAGCGACGATTCTAGGAAACCAACCCTTTAGAAACTCTCATGCGCAGACGTCGGGCAGTAATCTAGGCAACGTCGCTCGCCTGTCAACGGCTCATTTCCACTATATCGCCGCCTTCCTAGGACCATGTCAGCTGTCTGCCTAGATTGTTTTTTCAATCTGCGTTTCTATGTAGTAATCGCAGTGTACTATTACTTAGTTCAATTCTAGCTGTTTCGATTTTGAAAATCTTGTCGTCTTCTGTAATGATGTAGTTTCCTGCTGTGTGTGGACTCTGTGATTTAACAAAAAATTATGTAATAACAAGACAATTACTCTAATAACAAGCAAATATTTGGCTGCCCTACTTTTGGTACTCCAAAAGAACTGCCATCAAACATGCCATCCGTCCACTGGCAAGGACATCATTAGGTGCTGTACTCAAGGAAGGTTCAATTTGGCACTAGAAATTAATAATGGTGTCTTCGCCAGCAGGCAGTTATTTTATTCCCTCTTTTTGTCTTCATAATTATCAACTTTTCCGTGCGAAAAAAATATGAAAACATCTCATTCAAAATTTTTCAAAAAAAAAAATCGCAAAAATGAAGTTTTTTTCATATTTTGTCAAATTTTAGGCCTTATGCGCGATCGGAAGATATCAATGGATTTCGATAATTTTTTTTCCTTCTTTTTGTCTTCACAATTAGCTACTTTTCTGTCCTATTACATTACGAAAACATCCAATTCAAAAATTAAAAAAAAACTCGCGAAAATGAAGTTTTTTCATTTTTTGTCAAACTTTAGGCTTTATGCGCGATCGGAAGATATCAACCGATTTCGATATATATATTCGATATATATATTCGATATATATATATACAGGGTGTCCACTCCAATCGTGGACCAATAGCTAATTTCTAAACCGTTAGAGATAAGCATATAGTTTATTTGGGAAAAAATCTCCAAATTATGAAAGAAATTTTGTGTCTATTCAATGTTTTTCAAAAAATCAAATTTTGAAAGAGTTACGAAATTTAAATTTTTATACAGCCCCCCAGTCCTATCAATCATATTTAGTAAAATATTCTTGACACTGTAACGTTTAAAACTAAAAACAAATCACTCTTCTACGACAAAAATTGACCGAGTTATGACGTTTTGAAAAATCAAGATTTTGAAGGATTTCGCATACGGTCCCTTAAGCGATCTCTCGATGACGTCATGAAACAATGCAAAATCTTGATTTTTCAAAACATCATAACTCGGTCAATTTTTGTCGTAGAAGAGTGATTTTTTTTTAGTTTTAAATGTTACAGTGTCAAGAATGTTTTACTAAATATGATTGATAGGACTGGGGGGCTGTATAAAAATTTTAAATTTCGTAACTCTTTCAAAATTTGATTTTTTGAAAAACATTGAATAGACACAAAATTCCTTTCATAATTTGGAGATTTTTTCCTAAATAAACTATATGCTTATCTCTAACGGTTTAGAAATTAGCTATTGGTCCACGATTGGAGTGGACACCCTGTATATATACACTGCGATGCAAAAGTTTAGACAAATGGCAAATATGTGAATAAAAAAGAAAACTATTCAACGAAATGCTTTCAAATTTCTACTGCAGGTACACAATATGGTCCCAAATACGAGTCTGGAGTTCTTTAAAATTTAACTGGAATCAAATTTTGGATATTACAAAAGACATTTTTTAACATTGTTGCAAAAGTTTAGACAATAGTCAGATTTTATGCAAATATCACTTGAAATGTGATTGGTGGTGGAAAGGCGAGACTTTATTATTCAATTATAAAGTGCAGAGATTACTGAATAAATAATAAAAATCTCAAAAGCTCTGTAGTTCTCGTGTAAAGAAGATGAGAAAGTTTGGAAGCCGAAATTTGAAAATGAACCTAGTTTATTATTTTTTTGTCTTTTAAATCGACTCTAGTATGGTAGTACGTTGTTTTTTACTTTGTGGAGAGCAAATTCAGACATGCGTATCGATCAAAAAGTCCAAGAAAAATTATATTTCTTGAGGATGAAGGAATTGAAAAAACGGCTCAGACTGACGATTCGCCCCTTAATCCTACAAAACTTCAACTTGGGTCAAAAACACCACGTGACAGCATGAGTAGATGAACAACTGAATCGGAATGCATTAAAAAAACAAAGAATTGTGCTTGAGCCTTTTCGGACAGAGTTTCCCAAATAAGCCAGATTTTAATGTGAAAAGCAGCATATGTATCATCGTGACTAAAAAATGAATGGTACTTTCTTTGATAAAAATTATTAAAATTGGGATGGCCTAGATGGATTATAATTCTTTTCACGAGACTTGAGAAATATCCAATGATCATATGCTGTGCTGCTTTTACCATTAAAATCTGGCTAATTTGGGACACTCTGTCCGAAAAGGCTCAAGCACAATTCTTTGTTTTTTTAATGCATTCCGATTCAGTTGTTCATCTACTTATGCTGTCACGTGCTGTTTTTGACCCAAGTTGAAGTTTTGTAGGATTAAGGGGCGAATCGTCAGTCTGAGCCGTTTTTTCAATTCCTTCATCCTTAAGAAATGTAATTTTTCTTGGACTTTTTGATCGATACGCATGTCTGAATTTGCTCTCCACAAAGTAAAAAACAACGTAATACCATACTAGAGCCGATTTAAAAGACAAAAAAATAATAAAGTAGGTTCATTTTCAAATTACGGCTTCCAAACTTTCTCATCTTCTTTACACGAGAACTACAGAGCTTTTGATATCTTGATTATTTATTCAGCAATCTCTGCACTTTATAATTGAATAATTAATCCCGCCTTTCCTCCACCAATCACATTTCAAGGGATATTTGCATAAAATCTGACTATTGTCTAAACTTTTGCAACAATGTAAAAAAATGTCTTTTGCAATGTCCAGAATTTGGTTCCAGTTATATTTTTAAGAACTCCAGACATGTATTTGGGACCATATTGTGTACCTGCAGTAGAAATTTGAAAGCATTTCGTTGAGTAGTTTTCTTTTTGTTCACATATTTGCAATTTGTCTAAACTTTTGCATCGCAGTGTATATATATATATATATATATATATATATATATATATATATATATATATATATATATATATATATATATATATATATATATATATATATATATATATATATATATATATATATATATATATATATATATTCTATATATATATATATATTTTTTTTTTCTATATATATATATATATATATATATATATATATATATATATACGTGGGAAAAAGAAAGATAAATTTAAATGGAAAAGAGAAAGAAAAAAAGGGGAAGTAGAAAGTCACGTATACAGGGTGTCTACTCCAATCGTGGACCAATAGCTAATTTCTAAACCGTTAGAGATAAGCATATAGTTTATTTGGGAAAAAATCTCCAAATTATGAAAGGAATTTTGAGTCTATTCAATGTTTTTCAAAAAATCAAATTTTGAAAGAGTTACGAAATTTAAATTTTTATACAGCCCCCCAGTCCTATCAATCATATTTAGTAAAACATTCTTGACACTATAACGTTTAAAACTAAAAAAAAATCACTCTTCTACCACAAAAATTGACCGAGTTATGACGTTTTGAAAAATCAAGATTTTGAAGGATTTCGCATACGGTCCCTTAAGCGATCTCTCGATGACGTCATGAAACAATGCAAAATCTTGATTTTTCAAAACGTCATAACTCGGTCAATTTTTGTGGTAGAAGAGTGATTTTTTTTTAGTTTTAAACGTTACAGTGTCAAGAATGTTTTACTAAATATCTTTGATATGACTGGGGGGCTGTATAAAAATTTAAATTTCTTAACTCTTTCAAAATTTGATTTTTTGAAAAACATTGAATAGACGCAAAATTCCTTTCATAATTTGGAGATTTTTTCCCAAATAAACTATATGCTTATCTCTAACGGTTTAGAAATTAGCTATTGGTCCACGATTGGAGTGGACACCCTGTATAATGGACTTTATTAAATGCCTTGAAAGAGGAATCCTTCATTTGAAAACCTTAAAAACAGTTCATTTATCAAAGAGCACTTGTACTTTTGATTAAATTTGCATATAAAAACTGTCCTACTTTTTCTGGTGTACGTATCTTGATCTGTCAATTTGTCTACACTACATGATCAAAATCAAAATTATTTTTATATAAGATTCATCTTTTCTCCACTTATTCCTTAAAAACTATAAGATCAAAAGCATAAAACGAGTTTTATGTCTTCATTTTAATCATACTCATTTCTAGATGATTTCATTTATTTGTCTATATTGAAGCAAAATTGTTCCGCCACCTCGTAATGCCTTTTATTCGATTTCATGAATTCGAAAGATTAAAATTGGGCAAATTAAATTTTGATTGTCATTCGCCCTGACAGCCTCCTTACCGGAAGCAGAGAAATAAATCTCCTTATTTTAGATTAAATCTGCGAAAATAAGGAGTTTCTGGGTGTTTTTGAATTGTTTAAATAATGGAAAGGGTTATGTTTTCCAGTTTTTGCTTCGCTGTCAATTTTCGCCAAGCTGAGTGGAAAATTTCTGTTGATTTCGTGTCAAATGTAATTGTGACTGCAGTTAAATGAACTTTTTTAACGACTTGGAGCTCTTCGATTGGAATAAAAGCAACGTATTTTATTCCGTAACCGTGAAGCTAAGATTTTTATTCAAACAATCAGAAAATTGAATTTAGCTGGGAGGAGGTAAAGGTTTCCAGTTTCAAAGCTGAGTTTTCCCGTCTTTTCCCCGATATTTTTCTGAAATATGACTTAAACTGTATCAGGATTTTTTTTTTCCTGTTAGCAGTAAAGAAACAAAAAAGAATTCTTTGTCAACTGATCTAAATCAAAAGTTCTGAAAATGCTTCCGCAGGGAGAGGAGGGGGTGTGCTAAGTGTCTGTGATTAATATATGTATAATAGAAATAGGCTAGAGTGTCGTGAGAAAATTCTAATTCTTTCAGCGAATCGGAAAAAATTTGGAACCCCTGATCTAAACACTAAGTTTTAAATTTTCTGAAACGCATGTTCGGAATCCTGATAGCACATCCGGTCCTTGCGCAATTATTATGACTTTACTGTGAATGTGCTACAAAGGAATATAATTCTGACGAATCACAAAAGTCACATTATGATACAGGCAACATATTTCATGTGAATTGACAGCGAAGCCACTGAAATAATTAATCTGTATCCAGTAGCGGTGGGTCATTATGGAGACGTGACTGCAAAGTCCGTTTATGACGTTACCGTGAACTGACTTCAAAAGCTGCTGCAACTTCGTGTTGACAGTGACGTTTCGTGACCGTCAAGTGACGGATATCCTTTTGTGACCATGATGGGAAATTTACATAAAGGCCCAACTTACTGGATGGGGCAAGTCGTAGTAGTAAAGGCCTCCATGTGGTGCGATCTGAGTCACGCTAAATCTCCATCTTCAACCTGTTACTATTTTCAGCCTAAATTTGAATTAAAGAAGCTGTTTGTAGGCGGTTAAGTAATTAGGCAACAGTTGACGCCGTTCCAGGTCTCATACCAGAACCCATGTCCCCTAATACCGGGGCACACGTGCTTCGCGCTCAGTTCTCTTACAGCTTTCATGTTGTTTGCTGAGCTTCTTGCACTGATGAAGGGGCTCCATTGTAGCCTTGAAATAGCTATTTGCTGTACTTTCTCCCTTATTTGTGCTTTATTTACGTTGATTTTTAACTTCAAATATAGTTCAGCACAAAGCCTATTTGATCATTTTTCATGTCCCCTAGATTCGTAAATGAGTTGAACTGTGCTTTGGGCACACTAGAGAGTTTCTAAGGGTGAATCCATGAAACCCTGTATGGACATAATGTTAAGAACTTATACAATGTACATGAAATATCATCCAACAGTACTTAATGCATCCCAATTGATTTGTTTTTTTGTAATCTTGAAATGCCGCGTACTTCCATTTCTCAATGTATTCAACTTAGTTTTCTAAACTACTATGAGAACAAAGTTAAAACTCTGTTGTTGCAAATTACCTAAAGATAAACCCCTACAATGCTATGAAGTTAATTTTTGATTTGTAAGTAGCAGCACTAATTCTGAATCACCGTTTTCTTCTCGTACCTTTAATTTAGCAGTTTTAAAAGTGACAACTACATTTTTTTGATAAGTAAAAATTTAGTACTTGCTTGAACATTAAAGTATTATTTCAACCTTTTACAATTATTTTGGACATTCTACTGCAAACTATTTTGTTTGTCAATTTAAACTGATTATTGCTGGATTTTTTTTTTTTTTTCACTTTAACCTTCGTTTAAGATAAAAGGTTTCTTTTTCCGACACCATCCCCATCATTTAAATAAAATTTAAAATCAAAAGAACAGTTGCAAAAATATTTTTAACGAATAAAGCATTTAAAGGTTTATCGAACATAATAATCTTAAATATTTTCCTACAAACAATAGAGCTTCGACAGTAGAAATAATGAAAATGTCAGCAAATTTAAATATGAACTTTTTTTATGAATAATTTAAGCTAGTAGTGTATTATTCTGTTTTTCAACAGTACTTACCAAAGTATATGGGTCATTTTCACTATATGCTTACATTTCAGAATTTTTAAGTAATTATTTTTTAACTTGCTATTTTCTTTTAGAATCACTAACAGATGTTTTTTCACAAATTTTAGGTGTGTGAAAAAGTAATTGCACTGTTAAAAAAAACCTGAATTTTCAGGAAGATTTTTACTGATTTTAACAGTAAATTTCCGTTTTCGTTTCAAAACAGAAATTTTCCTTGAAAAAACGGAACTATTCCGTGAATTACCAAGTTGGAGAAACAAAAAACGGAATTTACCCGGTTTTGTGGTTGAAATATACCGAACGAGAGAGTAAGAGACAGTCTGAAGAGACTTGGCGCGTACGCAGAAACGACGGAGTTTTCGGCAGCATAAATGATTCATAACTGAATCAAAATGCGCAGCAAAAGTAACGCAAAGTCATCGAAAATAATTATGCATGTTTAAGCTTCTATGAAAGGACTTGTATTATTCGAATTAGCATGGAAAAGAGGACATCTGTGTCTCGTCGTTTGGATAGCTACTTTACAAAAAACATCACATTCGAATGTATTTAATCGTATTCCTCAGGACGTTATTATGTGTGCCATTTTGTTTCAATTTGAAAATGCTTCGAAGAACAGCGTTGAATAAGAATTATTCCAGGATTCTGCGTAGTTAATCAAATTGACTGAAAAAATATTTTGGATCTTTTCATGTGTTTATGCGGTATGCATGTGATTATGAGCGTTTTCATTGCTCAACATTTTTAAGAAGACTTCGTTTATCGCAATGGATAAAATCAAAATGGGCAACAAAAGGGCGTGTTAGTATATTTTAAAATCTACTTGCTCTATTGTTGCCTTTTTTGAGCCACTTTTGTTCCAAATTGGAGGTAAGAATTTTTATTTTTGTTACTGCTATTTTTATTTTAATCTGAGTCCAGATTTAACAGTTAGTTATTTCATGATGTAAACCAATTGTGCATTTTAAGAGTTGCATGTATAAACTTACTGGTGCTGAGGGTTAGTAAAATTTAGTGAAATGATTTTTGTAATTTTATATCAAGATTTAAAAGCTTAGTTTCAAAACTTAGCTTTTTTACTTTATGACTTTACTTCGTTAATGTGACGAAATTAATGTTGTCAAAACTACGAAAATGATTGTCAATTTGACGATACTAGGATAAAGAAATATTTCGCTACATTTGACGAAATTCATCCCCAAAAAATGACGAAATGTTCGCTCGGGGTATATTCTTGGAAGTGATTTCATCAAAAACAAAGAAAATTCGTTAATTTTGAGAGTGCATTTCTGAAAGTGTTGATCACTATGAACACCATAACGTAAATATATATGAAAATAGAGGAAATCAGTAACAATACAGGATTTTTTTTTTTTTTTTAAGGAACCACGAATGTTTCAAATTCAGAAAGGAAAAAAAGAACTTTCGGAAGAACTTAATTTTTATTCAAACATAAGAATGCACCTTGTTAATACTTTTTAATTTTTTGAAGTTATGCGCTCAGAAATACTATGCATTGATCATTCCATCTTGAAAATATTTGAGTATTTTATGCGAGATAGATGTAATCTTTTCAAAAAAATCATGTTATTTTAATAAACTAAAATTTTTAATGAAAAAAAAAAAAGCCAATTCTTGTATTGCTTTAGTATTTTTTTTAAAGGCAAGATGTTTAAAAGTTTGAAGTATATGAGCGGATATTTTCAAACTTTTTCTAAAAAACAAAATTCGTAAGAGTTTTAAGTTTACATTTTTGCTCATCATTTTGTCTTATATATATATAATTTTCCGGTGAGCTAGTTTACGCTCCTTTTTTAATTGCTCGATTTTTCTGTTTCTCATTTTCCCATATTTTAATCACCCACATTTTTACGTTATAGGCTTATACCTATACGCTTATATACTTATATATGCAAGATGGAAAATTATTGAAATTTTGCAAAATAAACAAGCGCTTTTATAGCAGCTTAATATTAATAGCAAATTATATATGAAAGTTTAATAAATTAGTTCTTTAAGTGGCGCAAAATGTGTAGATTGGAAAAAACAACAAATGAACAAATTGAAATTTAAGAAACTTTAGAGAAACATTTGAAAATTCACGAAACAATATAAACATATAAAAAGAACAAACGAGAAAGATAAGGCAGCACATTACCCATGTTTATTCTTTTTATATGTTTATATTGTTTCGCAAATTTTCAAATGTTTCTTAAAATTTCAATTTGTGCATTTGGTGTTCTACACAATCTACGCATTTAGCGACACTTAAAGGACTAATTTATTGAACTTCCATAGATAATTTGCTATTGATATTAAGCTGCTATAAAAGCGCTTGTTAATTTGCAAAATTTAAATAATTTTCCATCTTGCATGTATACATATAAGTCAAAGCGTATAGATATAAGCCTATAACGTATAAGCGGGGATAATAAGAACCGAAAAAATGAAGAACGGAGAATTACGAAACGAAAAAATGCCTCACGGAAAAATGACGAAAGCTCCGTTCGTCATTTTTCCGTAAAATCACGGAAATATAATTAACGAAACGGAAACACTCCTGCAACTCAGCTGCCATATATTTTTTCGTTATTTTTAGGAAATTTTTTAACAGTGTGATTGTACACTTTGATGCATAATTATGTATTCAAATGCTGTTGTAAATCTCTAAGTTGCAAGGAAAATTGTCGTCCGTTACCATACAAAATGAATATGAAATCGCACTTTTAAACTATATCATATAGCGCCTAGAATCAACTTCATTTAAAATTTTTGCGTCGCTGAAGCTTAAAACGATGTTTGTGATTGTTAAAATATTGATCTAAAACTGTATGGTAACGGACTTGACATTTGGTAACGGATTTGGCCAGTAATGGATTTGACATTTCAACCAAAATGTCAAATTATGGCTTGGTTGTCATATTTAAAAATTGAACAACAATATGCATTTTCTTAGTGTTGTATAATAAACAATATTTCGGGGTAGAAGTTGAGAAAAAGTAAAAATTAATACTAAAATCTTTGGTAACAGACTTGACAAAGAATAAAAATAAGCACCTGGAAGAAATCTTGTGCGAAACGCCACAGCAATACTTCTCGACTCAGGAAAACAAAATGGTACGAAATAGTTACGTCACTAGTTTGTTAAGTAAACTGAATACGTGTTACCATCTTTTGACTGCAATAAATACCTTTTTAGCTGAAATAATCTTAGGGTAACGGACTTGGCAAGAACTGTCGGACAAAATATATTCATACATTTCTTAATGAAAAAAAAATTACTTTTGTCAATATTTATTATGAATATGATATACTAATAGTCAATATACAGGGTGTTCCGTAACAAATTGTACAAACTTTGAGGGGAGTTAGAGGGGATGATAACAAGCAAGAATCACCTAGGAACATAGGTTCGAAAACGCATAGTTGACGAGCTACATATTCACAAATTTGTCAAATTGTGTCAGAATGGCTCGTTATTACGACGGTTTTTTATTATCATTTCGATGCATTTTTTTGAGCATCAGGCAGCAAAATTTTAACAACCGCTTTAACCTTTCTTAAAAATTAATCTTGTTCAATGAGACACAAGATTGGGATGATCCGAAATGTTTATTGGTTAAACCCATTACACGTTTAATGTAAATAATGTTCGAAAATCATAAATTATGTTCAAAGTTTCCACCATTGTTAGCGATACATGCGTTACACCGTCGAATCATAGACTGGCGAACTCTCTCAAATACACCCGGATTTTCTTGGATATTTGCAGCAGCACAGGCGATTCTTGCAACTAGATCCATTTCTGAATACACAACAGTTGCGTACACAGCACTTTTCAAAGCACCCCAAAGAAAGAAATCGAGACTGTTTAAATCAGGAGAGCGTGGTGGTTAGGGAACTGGTCCACCACGACCAATCCATCGATGACCAAACACACGATTCAGATGTTCCCGAACATGTGTTCCATAATGGAGAGGTGCCCCATCATGTTGAAACCACATATGGCGTCTGATCTGTTGTGGCACAGACTTAAGTAATGTTGGTAGAATCTCTTGCAGAAATATGAGATATTGTTGAGATCTCAGTGGAAATGGCACCAAATAAGGTCCAATCAAGACGCCACCAACCAAACCAGCCGAAACAATTACTGAAAAACGATGTTGAGCAGCATGTAATCTTACGCCATGGGGATTCTCATCAGCCCATAAATGAACATTGAGGGAGTTGAACAACCCATCTCGCGTAAAGTATGCTTCATCCGTTATTAAAACGCAGGATGAGAATCTTACATCTTGGCCACAATGATTGAGATACCAGTGTGCAAAACGTTCATGAATAGGATAATCTGCGGGGAGCAGTAACTGTACGTTGTAGATGATATGGATAGTTGTAGATGCGTGAACGTCGCAAAGCACGATGAATAGACGTCGTAGATCTTCCAACAGCAGCAATACGTGTTCTTCCATTCTTAGACTATGACTGTGTAGTGGCCTGCCGTGACCATATCTATGATTTCGTAGGGACCCATATTGACACAAATTGCGATGCAAATTATTGAACATTCGATGGTCCGGTGTTTCTCTCTGCAGATACCTTTCCCGATACAGCCTCTGAGCCGCTCTTCCATTTCCGTTTGCCAAATTATAAATAAGGTGCATATCTGCAAGCTCCGCATCCGTAAAACGTTCCATACTTCTCTGTGGGCGCTTGCAGATAAAATGACTACTGAGAGAGAGCACGTATGCTTCTGTGAACAACGTCGCCTAGCGTCTAATGAAGGCATTCCTGACTACGGATTGTTCTGCAATTTTGATTACTTGTGATGTCCCCTACCTCCCCTTAAACCCTTACTTTGAAAAATTTGCAGCAAATCGCATAGGAACATAGGGTCGCAAAAGCGATGCTCAAGTACTACACACATACAAAACCTGTAGTCACTAATTTAATATCCAGCAAAGGTTTTGCATAATATTAAATATTTAAGAAAGGTTAAAGCGGTTGTTGAAATTTTGCTACCTGTTGCCCAAAAAAATGCACCGAAATGATAATAACCAACCGTCGTAATAACGAACCATTCTGACACAATTTGCCAACTTTGTGAATATGTAGCTCGTCAACTATACGTTTCCGAACCTATGTTCCTAGGTGATTCTTGCTTGTTAGCATCCCCTCGAACTCCCCTCAAAGCTTGTACAATTTGTTACGGAACACCCTGTATAAAAATAATTTGTTGTATTTACTTTTTTATACAATTAAGTATATAAAAAAATAGTTGAACTTGTGAAAATTGGAAATGGACAAGCGTTTTTGCCTAGATTCTCATTTTTAAAGACTTATATAAAAATAAATAAATAAATTTCAATTATTTTTAGAGTCATAGAATTTTTTGGGGGATATTTCTTGCAGAAAATAATTGTTCGCATTGAATTTAAAGTATAAATTATGCTTGAAAATCGTCTTTTTATCCTCCGGACAGCAAATGTAAGAAAATTTTGAAAATGGCCCATATGATTAAAAACAAAATGCGTTAACTGTAATGATTACCCAAGGCACTTATTTAACTAAATAGTCTTCCTAAAGCGATAAAATCCCAAAAAAAAGAGAGAAAGCAAAGAAAGAATAGGAACTAAAAGAGGAACGAAAAAAAGGGTTAGAAAGTGTCATCCTTATTAGGAATCATCAGTCTGGTGTAGACAGTAACCGGTCTTAAGGCAGAAATCCTCTCATAGAATCTAAGAATGCCAAACAAACTGGTTACTAATTAAAAATGGCTCAAGTTAGGCTTATTTACCGCTTGATACCCAAATTATGCCTTCAATATGTACGAGTTGAATCTTACCACTACTGAGGTTACTCGTTGGTGAGTTATGTTTACGTTAACAACCAGTTTGTTTCGCTCTCTAAGTTTCTGTAAGTGGATTTCTGCCTCCAACCTAGTTACTGATTCAACCAGACAGATTATTTCTAATGCGGATGAAACTGCAGTATCTTGATGACATGACCGAGCTGGTATTGTGTTTCATGTACAACATAACATTCATGTAACAGTGATTACCTAGCCGACCGCTGGCTAGCCAAAACAACTATTCTAGTGGACCAAAAAATACTTCGTAAAAAAAGGAGAGAGAGAGGGAGAGAATTCAGCCACATCGCTACGATGTTAATTACTTTTATACAGCAAACAGAAAGCAATATAACAAGTAAATCACAGTTTATCCCACCTTCGGTACAAATACTGAACACAATTTCGAGAACTCAGAATAACGGGAAGCAAAAAAATTTCATCTAAAATTGCTTGCAAGTTATGACGAAGACGGGACCGTAGCTGATTAAAATTTCGTCCGGAAGCTTCATTTTTTTTTCGAGGTGGGGGCCCCCCCCCCCCCATTCGTTATTAAACGAAGCGCTGAGGCAAAACTGATAAAGTTAATGCGTAATTGTACGGTGAAATTGTGTTAATCTTTGTCTTCCCACATTGCTCGAGTAATTTAAATCTTAAATTGTTTTTAGTTATTTCCAGAAATTCCATGGTGAGATTTAGTTCCGGTAATTGAATAAAGTTTTGTTTCTACGCCTCGCCCCAGCAAGGTAACGAATCCAACAATTACCTAATCGATTTGAAAACTCATTATGCAAACGAAGTTGAAACAAAAAAATAAATAGAGGAAAGAAAGAAAAATAAAACTTGAGCAGGAAACAAAGTTACTTTCGGGGAACGAATGTAAGACGATGAAGTGTTTTTGAAAAAAGATTGTATTACGTACAAAAGAGGAAAATTATTTATCACCCATAAAGCTGACATAAGAGCAAAAAATCTGATTTTTTTTCACTCCGGATTAAGTTTCAGAAAGCAGTGCTCTTGTCTTAAAAATTGATAAAATTACAACTTTGTATCTCGTTTCAATTCTTCCTGTTGCTCGTTTGTATGGAGTAAGGTTTTAATTAAATTTATCGTTGTATATGTTTTTGAAGTAGAATCATTTGTAAAAAACTTTTTTATCTTCTTAAATTCATTTTGCAAGAGTAATAATTTAATTATCCTGTTTTACTAACCTTCTTCAGTTGCGCAGGTTTGAATTGATTTTTATTTATGTTAATGTAGCTATTAGAGCAAATCCTTTTAACACCTTTCCTAGATTCTTAACTTTACACTAGTACTCTACACGCTGAGAACAATTTTACACAAAAGTTTTTATCAATTCTTGAGCACTGAAATAATTTTTTTGACGTTAACGGTGAAAAAAACTGAAGTTGTAATATTAATCACCACAGTTTAGTTATAAATTGCAGTTAAAACTAGTTTCGACTCAAGAAAGTTTCATTGCATAGTACAAAAAAGGGACGAAAGAAAACAGAATGTAGCTCTTTAACTTTTTTATTATCTACTCTGATCAATCAAAAGAATCTATTTTCATCATTATTCCTCATTCGCTTTCATCTTTAGCTTTAACTTGACTGACAAAAATGTTATTCTGCTATCAGTCCTTTTAAAAAAAAAACGCTGTGCACTCATAAAATGGATTCCGTTCATTAATAATTTGACTCAAGATTTACTGGAGGTAATAAAAGTTTGTAACTTAAAATTTATTTAAAGCAGCTGTTCAAAATAAGATTTAGAAAAGAAAACAAAGTATTATATGAACTAAGTGCACGTTTGAAGAACAAAAGACAACCACAATCTAAAACTGTAACCTGATAATGATCTTAAACAATCAAAATGTGATAGCTGTCAGAGAAAGCTAAATCCGTTTAATGATGACAACGAACCAGCTCTCAACAGTAGCGCTTCAAATTTACATACAAAATTCATTGAATAATTTTCATAATACTATTATTATGTTTGCTTCAAACGGGGCTGCGCATTGGCTACTAAACACTTGCAGACCCATTTTATTCCCTCAGACCGGCAATCATTCTTTAATGTTCACCATTATCAGCGAACAGGCCATTGCCAGGAGAGTTTTGATGCACAGTTTCCCAACTAGATGGAGGCACCTAGGCTCTATTCGATGCGAAACTACACTAGGAATTTAATTTTGCCTAAGAGATTCCCCAAGTACCACACTTCGTTTTTTAAAGGTTGAAAAATGGTTATTAACGTTGTAACAACCGTTTAAAAACGTTTATAAAACGTTTAAAGGTTATTTGTGCTACCTGGGTCTCCACGCCAAGAGAGTACTCGAGGAATCTTTTATACGCCGCAAAATCATACTACATCGGTGATGTCGGTTTTCTTAATCTTGAAAATCCCCCAACTGGAACCAGGTATAAGCCTGATAAGCCACACTGCCATTGGGCGTGATAGGCCAGAGTCTTAACCGCTACATCACTCTGTCGGCGGTCATCATCATCATCATCATTATCATCATCGATTGTCATTATTATAATTGATTGTTATTGAAAATCCTCATCACTACTAGCATTATTGTCATGAGTAATATTATGACGATTATCAATGCAATCTTAAGTTTGCAGAGGTGTTTTTTTTTTTTTTTTTTTTTTTTTTTTTTTTTTTTTTGTGTGTGTGTGACTGAAGGCATAATACAAAATTCGGAAACGTCATCCAAAGAATACTTTTTCCTTAGCTTAAAACCTACTGTGAATTTGCACATGCATCGTTTGCTCCGTTTTTATCAAAATAGGGGTGGAATCTTGGAAGTAAAAGGATGCAAAATGTTAATGTAAAATAAATCGTTCAGTAGTTCTTCCAAAATACAGTCGAAAAAAAACACAGAAAGCAAGTGTATGTGAGCTAGAGGTATCCATCGAATGCTAGTCTTTGTCTTCAAAAACGAACAGTACATAAAATTAAAGTTTTAAATTCAGAAACATTGTCCAGTGATTGAAAACAAGTTCTAAAAATTCAAGTTTCATAAAGCCGGAAAACTTTTCTGCTAACTCCATTTTGAGTATATAATTATTATAGCAAAAACCCCGATTGATTTTTATTCCAAAATATACATATTTTTTTCAGTAACAAAACTTTTTAAGAGCCTTAATGGTAAATAAAATGTTGTATCATTAAAACAGTAGACACACAAAACACACAAAATTTTTCTTCTCGTCTATATTTCGTGCCCCAAAAAGAAGTAAAAATATGGGGGGAAATATTTTTAGCCTCCAGATACGGCTTTTTTTGCTTTCTCTCTCTTTTTTTTTTTCCTGCGCCAAAGATCTTTCATGCTGCAATTTAGATTCCAGAATGGAAACTTTAATAGCGTCAAATGACTGTCAATGATCGTTAATGTCAAATCTTCGCCTTGGATAAAAGCGACTGTCCGGGCGAAATGGTTCTGCGAGGCTCGGAATAAAGAACTACGTTCTCTCCTAGAAAATGGAACATGGCTTGTTCTGGGAAAGTCGTCTTCGCCTTCGGGTAACGTGTACGAACTTTATTGCATTGTAGGAGATGAAATTTTAAGATGAATATTATTTTTATAACGCATCGATATCGACGTAGACGAATGTACATTTTGGTTTGCGTAACAGAGATCGCACTCAATTTGATGTCTCGCGTATTAATGTTGTTTTTATGGGCTTAGTTACACTAATATGATTCCCTTTTAAATATAAGGATTTCTAGCTCTTCAGTCATTTTCTGATGTGAAAATTACTCTCATACTGCTTTTAATCCTCAGTTTTTAAAGGCAGTGTCATCATTTTTCTAAAAATATTATTAATATAATTGCTATTTTATTATTATTATTATTATTATTATTATTATTAGTATTATTATTAGTATTATTATTAGTATTTATATTATTATTATTAGTAGTAGTAATAATGGAAAAATGTTCCTAATTATTTTTTCAACTTTTACTGAATGTCTTTAATACTGTTATGAATATTTATTATTGATTAATGTGATTTTAATTTTCTTATCATTAGTTATTCTCTAATCATACTTTTAATTCTATGTTTATTTTATGATTATTCATTATTGATTGTTATTATCATAATTGTCACCACAAGTGCTGTTATTTATGAATATTTTTATTATTTAATATCCAAGAATGTTATTAATTGTGATTTATTTTTCAGTATATATTTAATAATATGTTTATCTCATATTGATTAGCGCTGTGTTTTTAATGTTTGGATTTTTATTATTGGTAGTAATAGTTGTATTAGTGGTAGATTTTTTATTTGTTCTATAATAATTAATGGCAGCTGTAGTCCTTTTAATAAAGTAACGATCTTGTAATTGTTGGGTTCCTTGTTTTAGCCCTAACCAGAACAATCCTGTAGGTGTGCGAAATTCGCTAAGTAAGATGGCCAAAACCATCCCTTTGGATAGTTACCTACAAATTGTGAACGGCAATAAGGAAATCTAACTTTTTGAGCCTTTCTGGAGGACATATATTTAACAAATTATTAAAAGAAAGTTATATTTTCTCTATCTCTTATATTATCTATATCTATAAAAATGAGTGTATGTATATATATATACTTGTTCTCTATACAAATCCACAGTTTGCGTCAGATTTTCATCAAACTTGACACAGAGGTTCCTTGATGCCCTAGAATTCTCATATGCGGGGTCTTGAAATTTTAAAAAATCTAAAAAGCTCAAATTTAAATTTTTTGTCAAAAAATGACCCTTTTATTGGAATCTAGCCTATTTATATTGTAATCGAGATAGGCCTTTTAGCATTCAAATTGATGAAATTTAAGATTTTTAAATATTAGTATTTTCCAACAATGATTACGATTAAAGTAATGAATTTTCAATTTAAGGCTCACCTATTTCCTTTTAGCATTGAAATAAGTAAAAAACAATCATAATTCATGTGGACTTTATAAAAAGAGCCACGGATTTGAATTTCAAATTTGCAATGCGACGACAGTTGCGTCTGTAATGGAGATAAGCCTTCAGAACGAGAAACAGATTTATTTCTGAGTTATAATAATTTTTACTTTGTAGGTGGGAACAGTTAATAGAGAAAAGTTAATATTTTAAATTTGGCGGGTGAAATTGATGCAATTTTTTCACTTCCATGTGCATATATTTCATGCCAGTGGACGCGGCAAAGCACAGACAACATTTATCTTCATTTTCACCTTTTGATAAGACTATTTTTCTGTAAACGTTTAACTTTCTGTAATATTTTAGTTTTTTTCAAAGTTTGTACCTAAGAGACTGATTGATGCTAATTACTTTATACCCATATGAATAGAACTCTTTCAAACTTATTTTCCCTGAATGCTATGTTGTATTAATAAGCACCCGGGCAACGCCGGGTATTAAGCTAGTACTAATAATAAAGCTGAAGGTGTATCTGTCTTTCTTTCTTTCTGTCTGTGTCTGTTACGCGCGTAGCACCAAAACCGTTCGGTCGATTTTCATAAAATTTTGCACAAAATTAGTTTGTAGCATGGGTATATGCACTACGAAGCATTTTTTTCGAAAATTCTATTTCGTTCTTTTTCTATTCTAATTCTTAGCTCATTTTTCATACAAATTCGATAAAATGGGGAAGAAATATTTCGTACGCATTTTCAAGTCTTATGTCATTCGAAAGCTTGAAATTTTCTGCTAAAATGATGTCAGTTTGAAATTTCTACGAGCATTGGAAGAATTGTAATAAATGTTTTTAGAATCCCGGAAATTCAAGGCTCCCCTTGAGCAAAGCAAGCCAAACGATTCTAAAATGTTAAATCTTGAGAATAAAATTTGAAAATAAAGATGAAATGAATTATTTTATCAACGGAAATCAACTTTTCATGTTGTTACCATGGTTACGTTTTATTTCCTTTATTTGTTTCTTCTTTTTCCCTTAATAATTTTTAAAATGTATTTGTTTTTGTAGTAATCTAAACTCCAAGCGTAATTAAAGTTAGTTAAATGAACTATTTTAACTGTTGTAAAAAATCGTCTGCTTTTTTTTCAGTTTTTAAATAATTAAAACTCGGGAAATTATTAAAATATTGTATTAATTGCGGTATTGCAACGTTTTTTCTAAAATGTTTCATTTCGAAAAATGTATTATTTTGTTTTTAAAGATAGGAAAGAAAACTTCCTTCTTCTTTTAAACTTTGGTAAGATTTGTGTTGGTTTCTGTAAGCAGAAAAATTGTTCTTATTTTCTCTTTTGACTTATTTTTATATCATACTTTTAAAGAATTACAATTGGATTATAACTAAAATTGAGTATTATTTCTACGATAACAATTTATTAAAAAATGACCGTTTAATTTTATACCACGTTAAAAACTGTGCAAGTACCGCTAGTATAAAATACTTTCATTAATTAAAAAGAGAAGTTTGAATTAATTCTGATAACTTCCATGAGAGAAAAAGCTGGAAAACAGTGCTTATTCTCACCGTACAAAAATATAATTGCTGTCCGTAATTCTTACTCATATTACTTCAATTTTTAAAAAGACTTCATCTTATACAATTTTTTTCTGAGCTTGAAAATAATGTTGAACTTGTTCAGATTAGAGGATTTCTTCTATTTTGTCCTTTCAAAAAATAGAAGAAACCTTGACATGGATGTAAATAAAAAAACTTATTCGAAATTTTCCAATGGAACTTAGCCAATATTGCCGTCCAGAAGATGATTGAATTTTGAGCCAAATCTTATTCGAATCCTAAGGGTGTGGAATTACATAGCTTTCTAACAAACAAACAAACAAGCTCCAAACTTATAGATGCAGTCCTCCATATCTCTGCGTTTTTGTTTGACAAGTGTCACACAGAAATTCTGATTTTTTGGAAATACATAAGTTGTATTTTATTCTTTCAAAGTCAAGCGATTTAAACACTTTTTAGACAGCTTTCAGTACTTCTTTCCTTTATGTGCTGGGATTCGCATACCAGAAGTTCTTGGGGCAACTTTTTCTCTTTTCTCAGTAGCGAATCCTCCTGCCATTTCACATTTGTGTTTCGGAATATTGTTCTTTTCGAAATTTTAAGTGAATTTACTAACATATCTATATCATACTTGAAATTCTTGGTCTCAGAATATTCAGTAGCCACATCAGCGATTTTTTTACCGGCGTTATTCGCAACTCTAGAGCTCGAATACGCCACCTTGCGGGATCTATAAAAATTCTTCCAGAGGTGAAACAATGCATTCCACGTATATGTTTTGGGTGTTAAAACAAGTTGGTCTTGGTCAAAGCATAGGTAGTTTGTTTTGCTTGTGTCGTAATTCATTCTTTGATGTGTATAAATCATACAAACGATCAAAATATTACTAATGCACTCAGCTTAGAAGCGATAAAAACAAAACGGCATGCGTTTGTTTTACCTCTCATAGACAGTGACCGCAGCGCCCCCATAGTTCGTTGGAGTTGCGAATAAGTACTACTATATAGATGTGAGTTGAAAGTTAAATTTTAAACATTATTCTCGTCTGCGCGAAATGAATCCAGGGCTGCGTTCAGAGTATTCGCCCGGGAAGCCCGGGCGTTTAAGCCGTGACGTCATAGATAACTTCCCAGGTCGAGCCCGGGAAGTTGTGGTCTGGACAGCACTTGTGCCATTCGGGAAGAAACAAAATGGCGGACACAATAGCAGAGCGTAGCGGGCCGGTCAATGCAGGAATAATCCTGCATTTGCTCCAATATTTTGGCACAAAATGATTCCATTCTTAACCATGGCAACAACTATTGTTCCTCTACCGTCATGGTTGAGCGTGGGATCGAATTAACTTATCGAATTTAATGAGAAATATGTTATTTTAAGTGAAGGAATTTACGATGAAATAGGCCTAACAGTAAGTAAAGAATTTCATCGATCTCGCTTATCTGAGAGGATTGTTCCTGCAATGACCGATTCGCAAGGAAATATATCATTTTGGATTCATCACAGCAAATAGCGTGCGTATTTTTGACCATTCTGTGTGTATTTTCAAGATTTCGTTTTAGTCACTCTTTGTAAATCCTAGCAGACGAAAGAGCAATAAATTTCAGCCAATGAGCATCATCCTTTGCTAAACGCCCAAACACGTGACCTATCTGCCCAGCTAAATTTCCTGGGCTGCTTGTGCTTGAGCCCGGGAAGCTCGGGCGTTTACTCTGGACAGCATTTGGGAAGTTCGGGCGTTCCAAATGGCAGCTCTGAACGCTTTGGGAAGAACCCGGGCTTCCCGGGAAGCTCGGGCGCGTACTCTGAACGCGCCCCAGGTTGCGCTGTTGACGCGTGATAAATTTGATATCACGTGACTTCTAAAAACGAATTAAAAATAAAGTAATTTTAGAGTATGCAGAGGTTGAAACTATTGCTATTTGATGGAGCTCTTTTGCCAATGTGCGTCCCGCATTCTCGATGTATTTAATTGTTCCGTCTAATGTTTCAATTTTGCGTCTTGTTGCTTGTTTTACTTTAAGTAATGTTAGTCCGTTATCTTATAATAAAATTCTAAAAAGTCAAACCGTCAAGACTTCTTTTCAAAACAGTGCCTGATGGTTATCTGTGTGATATTTGGTTCGTATGTTTTTATGTGTTTAGTACTTAGCAATTATATCGTAAATATATCATGATCAACTTTTTCACTATGACAAAAAAAATTACACTAAGTGTATTTCAGATGTTTTTGTGAGAACTCAGCTAAATGCGCTTGAGTTATTCACACAAAAATACTGAACATAATCTCCGCCACTTTTGAATATTTTTTACCAATTCTGTACCTCAGAACCAGAACAACGTAAGTCCAAAATGGCGATTTTCACTTTATTCCTGTATTGTATGTAGAATCTTATTCCGCATCGTCCCATAAGAACGTTATTCTATAAAAGAATTTCTTTCACAACTATATTTTGAAGTATTAAAAGTACGCGACTCCTATCCTTTGCATGCATCGGACAATCATTTTCGCCCTCTCCTGAAAAGTTACGAAAACGGACTTCCGCTAGTTTGGTTCTGAGGTACAGAATTTTAGTGACATCCTCCGACTAAACATATTTTACTTGTTCTATATTAATTTGTGCAGATTAAATTATCGATGGTTTCTTAATAAAATATGTAAGGTGAATTAATAAATGTATTGACTACTTTGTGTATTAATAGAATCAGCATGATTTCTTACTTTATTTTCAAAGGGCTGGCGTAATAAAATGGGGAACAGACAGTCTGAAACACAGAAAACTTTGTTACACTTGAAAAAACAAAAAAAACTTTTTTACATGAGATTTTTTTCTTTTTTTGCTTCAAATTGCGTGGTAACCTTTTCTTTTCTTTTTTTTTTTTTTTTTTTTTGTAAAGATGTAACAAAACAGATAACTTATGCATATTTTATTTGAATTTAAGCGAAAACTTAAACCACATTTTAACTACTAGTGAATTGAATATAAGATCAGTAAGGGAATGTGCGGGACAAAGTGAAATGGTAAAATAATTTCAGTTTGCAGCGACACATATCTAGCAATTCTTTAAGTAAGTTACCTAACATATAGTTGATTCCTGTCAAAAACTAAATAGCTCCAAAGATCAACGAAAAAAATTACACAAGTCATTTTCAAAATTTGATACCGTTTGTGGTTTTTGGTTTTATGGTTTATGGTAATATTTGTGGTTTTCAAAAACCATCTCTTGTTATTATAAACTGATAGAATGTTGGTAATTATCATTTTAACTATTAATTGAGATCTACTGGTGTCCAGTGCAGTCCTTATTTAGTTTGTATTAGAAATGTTGTGATTTTAAATGTTCAATGTAATTTTTCAAGTGAACGCCGGGCAAAGTGAAATAGTTCATTTCATTTGCTTATGCATTCATTTACTAAATCACGTACGTATTTCTTCACTTATTAATTTACTCGCTGATGTGCCCGGCGTCACACGGGTTTAAATGCAACATGCCAAATCCAAGAAAATAAACATATGACTTTCAACTAAGCCCTGTAGAATCATTTTTCCCAAAGGTATTTTTTGTGACCATGCGGTAGATTAACTGGGTGTAAAGGAGAACGTGATATCAAACTAAAATGCGTTATTTATTTTATCCGCGTGATTTTTCGAAAAATCACTTTCTATTTTCTAACTGTTGCCAAAATCAATTCTCTTTTTATTTAACCCAGTATCGATTATTGCTTTCGAAGTTCCGGTAGTGATATACAAAAATCCTAAGAAAGCAATAAATTTCATACTTACTCCAGAAGGCCTTGATTCAAAATTTTCAGTATGATTACTATTAATACTGTTGTTGCAAGGCAACCAAATTTTGCAACAATGGGTTGAAAATTTAATCATTTAATGGGGAAATTACATGAAATTTACTATTTTCCATAATAACTTTTTTTAAACTAAGCTTTTTAGAAGTAAATTATAGCTTATCCTGCTCCCCGTTAATGTAGCTATCTAACGGTGAAAAAATGGTTAAAATCGGTTCAGTAGTTTGGAAGATTACCGCGGACATACACATACAAAAGTAGTCATTTATGTATACAGATTCACACTCCTTTACTTCTTAATTCACTTATTTATTCATTCATCTGTTTTTATCATGTATTAACTCTTTACTTGTTCATTTATTTAATCATTTGTTTTTTCACTAACAATTTATCTATTCGTTTATTTGCGAATTCATTTTATAAAATTTATTGTAACTCATCACATAGGAAAGATTTCATTTAAAAAATATTGTATTTTTCACTTTGACCCATATTTTTTCGAGATGAAAAATTTCCTTCTTTTTTAAGATGCAAAATAACTACCAAAAATGAAAAATAACATTTCAGCTATAGTTGCACTACCAAATACATTATTTCTTCTTTATGTGCATTATGCAATGATTTTCTGAACAGATTTCAAACTTGCTTATTTTGAAACATGTATGTTATTTTAACTATTTCGCTTTGCCCCACATTTCCCTATTATTTTCATTCCTGTTCCAAAACAAAATATTTTGAACTCTTTCTTACTTCCTTATACACAAACAACTCTTACTCGATTGTACAAAAAATAAGTTAGAAACGATGAAAAACATAACTAAGTGGGAATAATCATTTAAAATTATGAAAGAGACCTTCTCAAGTCTCGAATTTAAATTTCCCCTTTTTAACAATAATGTCCCGTTTCCTTTTTTTACATTCTTTTTTCCAATCAGACGGGAAACATAAAACTTACGCAATACATATCTAAAAAACCATTTTATTTTAATGGAACAAAACTCTTGCTTATCTTTTTATTTTATTTTAAGTTCTGTCTGACTTTTACGAACATAACTATTTACTATCTTCCAACATGCACGATATTTACGCAATCATTTTAGCCTCATTTCCAGTCGCAATAGAAATTTTCAATGGGATATTGCGTCGCATTTTTCTTATTTTTCTTTTCGTCTTTTCTTTCTCCTTCTTCTTCTTTTTTTTCCAAATTGCAGAAAATGTCTCCATCCTGCAATTCAGAATACAGCACTGAAAATTTAAGGTCGATAAGTGGCTGTCAAACTTCCTCAGCAACTTAGCAACGACGTATGTTGACTCTTAAATAAAAGCGACAGTCTGAGAGGATGCAAAGTCTAGAGTTAAAGAACTAGTTCGAAATAAAATCGTCTTATCCTTTACTTTAAAATATCGTCTGCACGAAGCTTTGTATTTCTAAGAAATATATTCAGGTGAATGTCATTTTGTTGGTTTAGATGCTATGTGTAATATATGCATATTACTAAATTAATTTATATAGCTACTAGCAAAAATACCCGGCGTTGCCTGGGCCAGTAAAAATATTGAGAAACAATTTATAATCGCCTTTTTTTTTCCTAAACTAAAAGAACTCTAAACGTACCGCTTTGACGACGTAAAATTTCGCTAAATTTGCGGTAACTGTTTTGGGGTATCTAGGATAAATTTGCTCCCCTCCCTACTTTATGAACATATGCTTAAGTATTATTAAGTCAGTAATTTTTGTCAAAGAAAAATTGTCATTTAATGCTGAGAAAATATTGATGACCATGAAATGACGCTAAAAGTTTTTGTCCTAAGTGATTTCGAAATTAGTAGGCAGCATTTGACAATTATTTGTGCAAAAAACACAAAATTAATGGTAATTTTAGTTTTGGGGTTTCATTAATTTCGTATGCGGATTACTTAACGTTTGACGTAAGTTTTAAAAGTTTTTTAATGACTATGTACGGAATCGGCAAAAAAAAACCCCTAAACTTTTCTTCAACTGTGGGAGTATTAACTCGATGATTAAGATTTTGGCGCAGTCTACAAATATCAGACAACAATCGTTTTATTTTAGTTATTTCGTATAAGAAGTAAAGTATTATTACATAGTCTTTGGCGCCAAAACTGGCGTCAGTTGAAAAAATTACCCATAATCTTAGTTATCATAATATTCTTGCAACAAAATCGGCAAGATACCTGTTCGATTGGATTCTAAGTGACCAATTGTAAGTACCTGACGAGTCAGCGCAAACAAATTTTTAAAAATACCGTAAAGTTGTATTTAAAGTTCCATTAAATTGGAAAATAATGAACCCAATCCATTTATTAGTAGCTAATCTCTTCAAGCAATTACATTACCGATACTCTAAAACACATACTGTCGGCCCCGCTCAAACAAATACTGTCGGTTCCAAGAAATATTATTTGATTAAGTGGAGAATTCGATTGAGCGGAATCTTTAGCATTGCGTCTATGGCATGGGAAATATCCAGTTCCAGGATATTTTATTCGTTTATCCGTTACCCGATTAAGCAGGACCGACAAATTTACGAAACTTGTGAAACTAATTGATACAGTGAACAATTTACTAATAAAGGAATACAATTTATTCTAAAAAAATAATATTTTCACGCAGCAATGCACATTAAGAAACACATTGCTTAAGGATAAATATTCTTTTTACAGAACTAAGACTACAAAACGTTTTAAATACAAATCATGGTAAAAGCCTGGATATTCCCCATGAAGCTGGAAAAAAAAACCTTCATGATTTGACTTGAGAAAAGCCTTGAACATTAAATACGGAAAGAAGAAATGATGCCCGCAATTTTAGCTTTTGACAGAGAGTTGAGATGATACACTAAATACTGAATTAGTTTGGTCAATGCCTTTTGATTTATGAGAAATATGTACCTTAATTTGGAATGGAAAAGGCGCTATCGATCGAACTTTTTTGAATATCGTTATAAATTATAGCCTATGTGTTATTCTGATGTATAAGCTACATTATGGTAAAAGTTTCATCAAAATTTCATTCAGTAGTTTCTGCGTGAAAGAGGAACAAACATCCATACATCCATACATCCATCCATACAAACTTTCGCATATATAATAGTAGTAAGATAAATGGATGTTTATTTATGTGTGTGTGTTCCTTATGTAAATCCGATTTACGTCAGATTTTTGCCAAATTTGTTACAGCGGTCCTTTGATGCTTAAATATTCACATAAGTAAGGCACTGTAGAAAAATTTCTGTAATCCTACTCCATAAATGAATCGTTTCTTTCAGAAACCGTCAAGCAACGAGCTCTAAAAGTTCGAAAATGCATTTTAAACTTATTTTAAAATTTTCCAGTAAGGATCATAGTGTTTTAAACATAAAGTTATACGGTATTTAGATATATTTCTTTTAGAGAAAAGCCTTGGAGTCCTGATTTGTTACAATGTATATATTTTCTTAAAATTCGAAGTTTCGTCATTTGACTTGTTTCTGAAATAAACGATTCAAACACAGAGACAGCACTGCTGTCTCCACTGCTATGGAGTAACGTAACCGAGATATCTGGCGTAAAGTGAGACACCACTTGTGGAAAGTTTCTCCATAGTAATGTAACTAAAGCATAGCATTTCTCCAATGCCTGTGAAAAGTTACACCAGAAATATCTATCAAAAGAAAAAAAAAGAAAAAAGAGAATTCATCAGGCTGAAACATAACTTTCAATCATTCTTTCCCAGTTTCCCACTACCAATCTACTTCAAACAAATTCCTTAGTTATTTTAATGATACACGATAGGATAGAACAGCGAACTTACTGAAGGTACATCTTTGTTACATTCAAAAGATTTTAAGATGTAAGCGCCGATGTTTTTTATGGCGCATGCGCTTTGAATAATACCCGAGTCATTTTAACGCTTGGTGAAACTTTACATGGGCTACGTAAAACTTTCCTCCATCAATTAGAACTTTCTCAAAATCGGTTGCGTAACGTTAAACCCATGAACAATGGTAACCTTATACATTTTTTACAGTGTTACAATAAAATAAAAAATATCAAATTCTACAAAACGGATATAGACTATTTTTCGAGAGGAATCAGAAAGTATACGCCGTATCCTCTGCAATACTGACAGTACTAAGTACATACAACAAACGATCAATTTTTATTACTTAAACTCACTCATCACAAAAAAACCTTGATCAGAGTTTGATTTTACCCTTTATAATCGTCACTATTATGCCCTATTATTTATTTATTTTATTTTATTTTATTTCTTTCAGAGTACCTTTTTTTTTCCAGAAAATGTTTCCTGAAAAATATGCTCAAAATTTAATAAAAATAGCATTTCCCGGGTGATTCTTAGTTACAATTCCGCCCCAACCGCCTTTAATAGGGAATAACGTTTTCCCCCACTCCGGCCATGGGTTTTCCGTTTTATGTCAGGAAACCTCCTGGGCACGATTTAAAATCTAATATGAAAACTTCAAAACATGGAATCGCCCCTGGACACGCTAAACGACTTTCCAGTGTGAATATCAGCCCTTGAAAAATGGTCACAATCTGGACATAAGCTGCGTTGAATGAGAGGAAATATGATGCGTAGTTAAACTGAAAAAAAAGTTTTTTCCGCATTGAACATAGCCGATGGAGGTTATTTGAACACTGACAGAATCCAGATTTTGGAAAAGAGTAAAGATCCATTATCGCAGTTTAAATATGCACTGCAAAAAATAGATATTGTTTTTACGGTATAATGCAGATAATTTTACAGTAACAAACTGTAAAAAATGCTAATTTTACACTAATAAACTGTAAAATGGCTTATTTTACAGTAATAAACTGTAAAATTGCTAATTTTACAATTTATTACTGTGCATTTTACAGTTTTGAACTGGAACCTCTGCTGCCAGTATTATACTGTAAAAAGAACAGTTTATTTTTTGCAGTGTACAAGGTGTTGCAGTTTAACTTGCAAGACCTTTATTTTCTCAACGTTTGGCCTTGATACATACCTTCAATTACAAAAATACTCAAATTGAAGTGCAGATTTAAGATATTAGAAGTTTGAAGAGAAAAAGAAAGTAGTGAAAAAATAAGAAACCTATATATATATATATATATATATAGATCTTGGGTCCTTTTACTTACATTTAGGGAATATCAAGAACATAAAAAACAATTCAAACACAAAAAGTTAGGCATTAGTACGACCAATATTCACCGACATGTGAAACGCAGCGTCTTGTGACCTATACCATTTTACATTTGTTGTCAATAGCAGCGATTAGGGGGAAATATAGCCCCTAACAGTAGTACAGCGGATTGTATAGAATAACAGTCTGTCGTTCTACTGAAAGGGTAGTAAGTTCCAATCCCATTTTCTTCACGGGACGTGAAATCTTTAAACTCTAATAACTCTTCGAATTTTTAATGCAAATCTTTCTTTTTTTTTTTTTTCTTTTTTTTTTTCTTTTTTTCTTTTTTTTTTTTGTGTTTGAATTATTTTCAATGAAGATTTTTTTCCCCAAATTATCAAACATTAAGTTAAAAAAGAATGACAGTAAATAGCAGTATCTACCAAATTGGTTGAGGGAGAATCATTGTCTCTTCATATTCAGTAAAAATTCTTACATTGTCTGCTTTCGGCTTCTAAAACGTGTAGCTGTTTCTATTCTTTCTTGTAAATTTAGCAGCATTTATTTATTTATTTATTTTTTGTATCATTGACTTCCAAAATTAGAACTACACATACACAGCCGTGTTATTCGAATTTTTTCTTGGAGTGGATGGGCTAAGGGTTTACCCAATGTAAATGATACCAAAAACAGTAAAAACCAAGCCAACTTATAAAAAAATACATTGATTTCGGAGGGGGGGTGTATTTGAGAAATCAATATTTATTCTCAAATGCTCCAGCCCCCTCCCCTCCTAAGAAGCCCAAATGATGGGCCTAGAACTACACATTACTTTTTGGTTTTCCTTAATACAAGTTTCACAATAGGTATCAGTTTTTGCAGTTTTTGTGCATAAACTATCAATGCCTTCTAGGTCTTTCTAGCTACCTTGAATTTCATCGTAAAAAAAATCCTGATCGGAGTTTGATTTTTCCTTTATAATCGTCACTATTACACTGTTAAAAATTTTCCTGAAATTTTACGGTAAAAGTTACTGGCATCCATGTTGCCAGTAACTTTCACCGTAAAATCTAATTTTACTGTAAAATTTTACGGTAGAGAAAAGTAGAGTTAAAAAATGCAAGCAGCCAGGATCGAACCCAAGACGCAGTTATAGCACTTCGCTTCTCTATCCACTGTACCGAATAGACCACGCATGGCGAACATAAATTGAGTATTACGTGCTTCGCTCAGTAAGTCACGTGGTTTATCAACTGGCGCTGTAATCGTTTCTCTTTTATGGTACAATTTACTGTAAATATTTTCGTTACTGTAAATGCAACATTTTACAGTAATATTTACCATAAAAGATTCCTGAATTTTTAACAGTGTATGAGAGAACCCACTTACTCTATAAGGAGGGGACCCACTTACCTCGTAAGGGGAAAATCATCGGGGTAAGTGGCACCTTAATACTTGGTGCAAACATTCTTATTGCAGCATGCACTTATGGTAAAATTATACACGAGAACTTAACGAAAGTTTCAAAAATAATAATAAAAACTAATCTTGGAAATACTTTTTTGAAAAAGGATGCTTTGAACTCTCTAAAAAAAAGTCTCAGATATTTTTTTGACGTACGGTCTGTGACTTACAAAAAAAAGTTCCATGAAGCCCTAACATGCAATCAAAACTAGTCACTGTGATGTAATGTGATATGATAAGTGTAAAAAGTTATAGAAGCGAAATGCATATTTTTTTTTAGGGGAATATCCCAATTACCGCAGTGACCCACTCCCCCCAACTTACGTTGCTTTTCCCCTGTTCTTGAAATTTTAATAGATGAAAAAAAAAATGCTTTCCTTGAAAATAACCTTATTGTTTTGTTTTCTTAAAGGCTTTTTCGTAGCACAAAACCGAAAATAACCTATCAAAGAGATTACTGAAAAACCAATAGCAGACGAACATTAAATATTTTTTGTGAAGTTTCCAAAAGCTCGAAAATGTGCAACAAGCCGATATTGGCGAAAACTTTTTATTTAACCGCTAGCATTTTATCGATCATTCTATAGAACTCGGAATGGTTTTGTCTTTGCTATGACTCAAAAGTCACGTACGGATATTCTCTTATTTTGGTTTTCTATACTCCTAATTGATTTTGTTCCTTTTTCGGTCAGTTACTGATATTTTTTTCCGCATTTTAAATCTGTAACTCACAGATTTATCAGAGTACAAAGGAGAAAAATGAATGTGAAGGATATTTTATTTGGCAGCAGATTCGATCAAAACTAAGGACTTTGTACGAGTATGCTCGTATGAGAACTGAATTTGCATTGGAGCTCGCGGAAGCTCACTTCTGGTCTTTTGACGTATATGCAGAAATTTACGTATTTGTTGGAAACCGGACCAATTGCGTATGCAAATACGTTTTCAAAGACACAAAGCTCTCGCACTTCTTCCGTTCGAAATCAAACCCTGCCTTTAATATTTTTTTCCCTTTAAGATACACCGTAAAAAAATTGTATTACAGTATAATACAACTAATTTTAGTAATAAACTGTAAAATTGCTAATTTATAGTAATAAACTAAAATTTCTAGTTTCACAGTTTATTACTGTGCATTTTACAGTTTTAAACTGGAACCTCTGCTGCCAGCATTATCTTTTGTTTTTAGAGTATAAAAATAGCTAATTTATGGAAATATTGCTAATTTTACAGTAATAAACTGCAAAATAGCTAGTTTTACTGTTTATTACTGTGCTTTTATAGTTTTAAACTGGAACCTCTACTGCCAGTATTGTACTGTAAAAACAACAGCTTATATTTTGCAGTGCAAGAGCAGCCGACGTTCAAATAAGTTCGTTGCAAAATATCAAAAAATAAGCTGAAAGTGGACTATTCGTTAACTAATTCAAAACTACGTTTCAAAATTTTGTACAGACCAAAAGAATTTTTTTCAACTTAAAATAGCATAGAGCAAAAAAAAAAAATAGTCAAAGAGAAAGCATTCCATTTTAGTGATCAAACAAAATGAAGCTGTTCCTCCATGGGTCAATCACAGTCCTTTGCCATAGTTCATATCTGTAACTACTTTTTGAACTTTTGAAAGTTGTATTGCAACTTTGTTTTTTTCAGGAAGACAGTTGTTTTATTTTTAGTTTTAGTTCATCATAATAATTAATTAGTAGAAGTTTGACCTTAAAAAAAGAGACTAAACTATTGTAAGCCCAAACATATAGATTTTACCCTAGTTTGTCCAAAATCAACTTATCTCAATGTTCCAAACTAAATAACTAAATTATTTACGAATAATTAAACTGTAATTTTCGAGAAACCTTCTCACTTTCATTAAAATAAATTGTAAAACTATCAATTGGTGCTTACGCTGCATGTTGAGCAACATTTGTTTACTTGTACAGAAGATTAATTGCGAAAATTAATGCTGGTGATTTAACTTTTTCTTGAATATTGCCTCCTTATTTCTCTTCGACACAATAATATTTCTTACGTTAATTTTACTCATTGACTAAGCTTTACCCGCACGGCTGTGCTCGTGCTATAAGGTTTTTAAATAAAAACTCTTTGAACATTTATAAATTTTTCTTCCCACTTAGAAATTTAAATAATATTTTCTTTTGTTTCGTTAATTAAAATGTACACAATTTCCCTAGCAGCATCATCTCATTGGCCGATGATCGGCCATTCATCGAAACCCGATGAAATTCTCATCGGCAGATGATCCAATACGTCTCATCGGCAAAACAGAATCCGAGCAGCAAAATCCGATGAGTTTTGCTCGAAATACGATGAGATTTGGAGCAATTTACGAGCAGAACAGTCCCGTGCCGATGAATTTCATCGGAAAACTTGATCGGAAGGATATCGTTTTCCGATGGAATATAACTCGGCTTATTTTCATCGGGAAACTTGATCGGAAAGATATCGCTTTCCAATGAAAAGTAGCTCATCGAAAATCGTGCTCGGATACCGATCGGAACGATGTCATCGTGCGCTACGAAATCAGTTTACAAGGAGTTCGATAATCGATCGAGCAAAATCCGATGAGTTGATGCTACTTGGATTAGTTTTCAAAAATCTACATACATTTTCCTCTTTTGAACTACGCCATTTTGCTACCTTCCATACACTGCAAATAAATACATATTCTACATCTCCTTTTACGAGTAATTTTAAATTTTATTTCTTTCTGTTGCTATCCGGAACTTGACTGCATGAAACACTCCTATTCTTCGACTTCTAAAAGAATTCAAAACGCTTCCCGGCATGCAGTCTGGCATAAATACCTACTTTTTCCAACGGACATCTCATTCCGGATTTATGTCAAGTATTTATCCATTTATCATACGGAATCCGAAATACATGTCCCGAAACCACTGGAATAGCCCCGACGTGAAACGAGGAACATAGATAAATTTTTAAGAGACGGGGTATAAGCTAAATCTAACTCCACCAGATGCAAGACGAAATCGGTGTATCTAGAGCTAATTTCCCACAATCACGGAATTTTATGGCCTCTTGCGATGTAATGGACATTGATTCGTTCAATTTCAGGGACACGGTAACCAATCAGAAAGGCATTACAATTGAATTCACTTATCCTTAGCTCGTTTGATGTCGTTTAATGCGAGTTATGTAAAAACGAATTGCAGTGGGCTGGGATCTTAACATGTACGGCTATTTCCGTAAAATGAGATGCTGTAGGCAAAGTTTCTCTAAACACTCGTACTAGCAGTTACTTTGAAAATAACGTGAATTAATAAAGTACTTTGTGTGTGTGTGTGTGTGTATTTTCTTAAACCTTTTAATAAAAATCGATAAGTGTGTTTTTTTTTTATCTATTATTTGTTATATTGAAAAAGAGTTACTATTTTTAGCACTGATAAATAATGCAGAGGTTTGAAATGCTAGAAGGATAAATAAAACGTCTAAAAAAAGAAAAATGAATATCAAAAGGGTTGTAGAGAGAAGAGATTTTTTTTAATGTAACACCTTCAAATTTGTTGGGCACCAATGCAGAAAAAAAAAGCAGCATCACAAAAAGTCACGAGAGAAATATTGACAAAATTTAACAATTATTCGATTAGAATCTAATAAACTAATACCAAACTGACACTGAATTTGGAATTTCCTTTTTTGAGCCAAATATACCGCCAGCGTAATAATATATCGCGAAATGGTAGCCAATGTATATGACATTCATTTCACCAATGCAAACTGAAATGTCACACAAATTGGTGCCTATTTTATGATGAAATTTTACCTTTATCAAGCAAAAGAAGTATAGAAAAGCGGTTCGTTATATTCTAGGTATGTAAAAGGTCATGGTGAAAGTGCTACAGCTTATTCACAAGGTAAATAAAGTACATTTTTAAAACAATACTTCTAAGCACATTGAATTGCAAGCCTTACACGTTTAAAAAATATCAAAACAGGATCTTTTTCCGGTTTTTTAAAGTTTTTGTTTTAATTATTCACAGTTAAGTTTTAAAACCAAATTGGACTAAACACATTTATATGCACATGTATTTTATGCAACATTAAATGATTTTTAAAAAAATAAGTTTTTTTCTTTTCTTTTTTTTTTAATATTTTCAAAAGACCTAATGTGCTAATATTCAGGTAAATCGAGAAATAAAACTACAGAAAATGTGATTGTGATACTTTTCGAGGGAAAAACGACTTGGCAAAATTAAATATAACACAAAATCCCGAACAAAAATCAAGTTCTTCATCGCCCCTAATAAGCAAATGCAGTCGAAAATCATTTTTCAAGAAAACTGCGTTCGAGCGGAGTGCGACAGCGTAAAAAATCTTAAGTGCCCATTAATAATCAAAGCATTCACACAAATTTAAAGTGAGCATGTTCTTACTCTTTAAGATTTTCAGTTATGACGATGAAATGCTTTTAAGCAAATGAAATTTACCACTTTGTGCATCAACGAATTAAGAATGAAATTTAACATTTATATTGCCTCTCATTCCGCTTTTGATGGAGCAAACGTTTACCGAGTGATTCATTTCTTCTAAAGAGAGATAAGACGAGTAATTTTAAAAAACTGTTTTGTTCCATAAAGCGAAGGCAAGCTCAAGGTTTTGAGAAAACTTTACAATTTCATTGAAATACTAAAATCAGTTTAACTCGTAGATATAGCTAAGAATATTTTTCAGACCTGAAAATACTCCTTGACATTATTTTAGAGGAGCAAAATTTCATTTTAGAAGCGTGAAATTTATGAAAAGTTCCAATAGTATATCGTTCAATTTGTACATCTGTCTCATGAATTAAATGTATCATACAAATGTAGAAAAGTAAGATCGAAAGTTTGATTAGTTAAGATAATCCATCTCGCAATCATATTGCACAGATAAATTCATCTTTCTACTACCGAAAGGTAAAAGTCAAAATATTTGTAAATAATAAATTGATAAATATGTGTAAATATATTTTGCATTTTCTATCTATCAAATCTATCAACTATTTTGATACAACTATACCACAAACATGGCATCTAGAGACTCTTCAAACACATGTTTTAAAAACGTAAAATATACCGGTGTGAAAAAAATTTAATTTAGGAAAATGAAAATTTTCAAAATTTACAATTAGTTTTCAGATTCCTCATAAAACATTTCATCCTTTTAGCCTAGGGGAAAAGTCCGAAAAAATTTGAAAACTTTGGGTCTATAAATAGAAATGCAAAGCTCTGAAAATTAAATAAAAATAAAGACTGTTCACATTTTTTAGAAACATAACAATCTAAATAAAAACAGGCGAATGTATTTTAGTGTTGAAAAGATTGAGATTATTTCAAAATATCATTACAGAGAGAGATGTGTGATGAATTCGAATTTTCATTGGTCTCATTCAAACCCCTTAACATACTATTAAAACCACTTACAACTATGATAATTTTACTATAACTTTAACCTCTTGACATAGAGAACGACATTCAGTTCAAGCACTATTGTAGACTTCTACTTATTCGAAGCGTCATTCCTTTTATGTTTCCACTGGCAATTAAGAACAAATGAACATTCTTTAAGATGATTTAGATCATATTTCTAAGTTGCGTTTAAGTGAGGTATGACGTTCGATGTTGGAAAGCGTCAAGTGCTTCACTTAGGTCATGCAGGCTTTTATTTACAATGCCATTAGTGAAGAAAGAACAGTCGCTGAGCTGGATGTCTTAACCCTCGTGGGTCCCTCCCATTTCAGTTACACTCGAGACCCTTGGGGTCATAAACGACCCAATGCTTTCTTTAATTAATTTATTATGATTATTGACTGGTACATGCATTATTTAAGTTCACACATTTTTTAATGCCAAAAAATAAAAATAAAAAGACACAATCAAAGTAAAATTTAATTTATGAATTAAAATTAAAATTTTAGAGCAAAACTTAAATAACTGTAGATTTATTTACATCTGTTACAGACCTGAAAAAACATGATTGTTTGCAAGTGAATTTCAAACACTTATGGCATTTTTCAATGCACTTTTTTTCTGTCCAGTTCTCTTGGAGAAAAGTTGCAACGTCCTCTTTTTTTGGCATTCTGGGGAACCCAAGGGTCTTGTGTGCAAAAAATGCAATTCGAGAAAAATAAAACACAATAATAGCATTATTTTGAATAGAAAACTAGAAGAATAAAAGCCACAAAATGCCATTAAAAACAAATGGTTGATTAACAAGATATATTAAACAGAATTTGCATTGGGGTCACATATGACCCCAAGGAACCCACGAGGGTTAATAAGTCAGGAATGGAAGTCTAGTCAGCAGTGTAGCATGGTAAGTACCAAAACCAACGGAATGATGAGTGATACCAATAGGCCTACTTAACACAACTCTAAGAATTTCTTTTAACCTTTCTACAAAAATTTCTTGAGGTCTCATTCGGATTTTAATAATTTATTTTGATCAGCTGATCTTAAGAAAGGTTTTAATTCGTTGAAAATTGGAAAATATTCAAAAACAGGCTAATAGGTTACTTACTAGATATGCCATATGAATCATATTTGGACTCCGATCTTAAACTCATTACGTGGAATCTTGAGCAAATGAGAATCTAAGTGAATTGAACATAATTGTATAAATATATTGAAATGGAACATATTGATGGGCTACATTTTTGCACATGCAACAGAACCAGGGGTTATTGTTTTGAGGTTTCCAAATCCCAATAAAATTTTAAAATTCGGAAATAATTCTACATCAATAAGGTTTCAGGCATTTGCAGTTAGCTAACCGGAGGTAGCTGTTTTTCAAATTCAGTCCAGCAGCAGAAAATGGTATCCTAACTTTATGAATTTTTAACCTTTTTGGCACCTCTTTCATGCTGTGCCCGGAAAAAAACGGCAACTTTATTTTTCATCATAGGGACGGTGACTCACCCTACTCTTCACTTCAAGATTTCTAGAACTCTGTGATTGGCATCCTGCCAATACTGCTTCGCGAAAGAGTGACGGTACAGAAAACTTGACTTAGCTTATGTATGTGGGCCACAATAATTTCTGGTCCAAGCGAAATCAACCATGCATAGTGGTTGGAACTGGGGACCATGGAATGTAATGCCTGAAAAATTATGAATCTGTCGGTACCTGGTTCGCTTGCCAATTCTCTGTCGTTCTATAGAGAAGTTCAAATGCCGTAACATACATATGAAGGTTGTAAGTAAAAAAAGATTCCCAATAATTTTTCACAATGAGAAAAAGGTTTATTGGAGTTTAATAACACTTTCCCCTATTATCCCCCCCCCAAAAAAAAAAAAACTTTCCTCTATTTTTTGACACACTCGCCATTAAGATCAATGCATTTTTGCATGGGGTGTACCATTTTATTTATTCCTGAATTGTAGAACTCTTCCGCCGTGCCGTGAAACTTCGATTTACCCTAAACAGTCTCACAAAATGTTGTGAATGTTGGACTTTTTGACAATAGGGGTCAGCTTGCAGAGGTCTCCAACTCGAACCCTTCGATTTCTCAGCATTGCTTCACCCACTTGTAGCAATCGTTTCGTCCAAAACCGATGGGTATTTGAAACGTTGTTTGCCATGGACGTCCGTGCGTTCGTCTTTGAATTCGCTGCACTATTTGAGCACGTGTTGTACGCTCATACATGTTTCTGTGTAGACTTCACACAGTTGGGAAGGAATGTATTTCGGTTCAGTATTTTTACACACTTAACACTAATCAAAGAGCGTAGTTCGTAAATGGAGGGATAAACAAGTGAGAGCTCCATGTTTATATTACGCTGCAAGGTTTCTTGACGCTGGCGTCGTGACGTCAGCGTGACGCCAGCCAATGAAAAACGAGCTAGATAAAACGTCTCAGCCTACTTGACGAATTAGAGGAGATCCTTAACTGCTTCTGAGTTCTTATTGGCTCCGCGCTTAGTGACGTTTAGTGTCAAGTTAAGTTGCTTTCTGGTATAACAGCTTCCAAACTAAAAATGAGCGCTACAGACAGTTCAATGGGGGCGAAGTCTGGGAGAGCAGAAGTCAAACTACGTGTCACCAAATCATCTGTAATAGCGTTTTTAGCGTATCTAGGCCTAGGGTACCTTATTTTAGGAACATCCCTCGTATATAAACACACTGGGACTTTAATATTGTGGTTATTTGATACAGAAAAATTTACGAGGGTAGCATAAATGATTTAGATCTTTCAAAAGGAGAAAGAAGCCTGTCTTTCTTCTTAAAAATAACCTTATAATCACACGATGAATAAAAAACATGCAACAGAAATAAGAACTTATGAATCATTCACATATAAAGATTAAATTTTAAAATTGTTAATAAGAATACAAGAGCTGGAAAAGTAGTTTTAAACTAATGATCTTTAATGTTTTTGCAACATTTTTTCTTACCATTATTAAGAATTTTGTGAAAAATATTCAAATTGTTTATGACTAAAAGAATCCATCAATGCCGTTGTGACTTTAATAACTGTTATTTAAAAAGTAAAGCAATTTTGCTTCATAACGTGCTTTGTGCTATTTGAATTGCACGCTAACATGAAATTCCTTTCATTAAAAATGAGAAAAAAAAAGGTTATTTTCGGCATTTTAATTTTTTTTCCAGAAATTATTTAGTAAATCTTGATGTTAATTTTCCGTGAACGCTGTAAACAAAATAAATATTTATTAATTACTTTTGAGAGAGGTTAAAAAAACTGCAAATCTTTATTTACTCCAGTTTTAGTTTCCTAAACCGTTTTTTCTCCTTTTTTTTTTTCTCTTTTTTTTTTTTTTTTTTTTTTTTTTGCGCAGTATTTAATCGCACCAAAATTATTCATTGTCCTCTGACGACAGAGCGAACAATTTCTGATCACATTTCGAACACTTTTCTTCTTTCTTAACTCCTTTTTACTCCATTTTTAGTTTCTTGAAACTTATTTTTCTTTTGTCTTTCCTTTTATACTTTTTTTTGCAGCCTTTTATCAAACTAAAATCATTCAGCCTCTTTGACGACAGAGTGATGGTCGTCATAAATCTCATTACACTGAACAGACACTTTTTAGTGACATTTTGAACACAAACACTTGTCCCTTTTATAGAACTCTTTATATTACTTTTGAAAGCGTATTCAAACACTTCTGAGAACACTTATTTGGTTCGACACACTTTTTTAACAGTTTTAAAAATGCATTTGAGAGACTTTTTGAACACTGACGCCAGGGACGTCATTTCGAAATTTTCCAGGGGGCGGGAGCAAAGGGTGCATACACAATGTAAAATTTTCCAAAAAGTGGCAAAAACCACGCAAACTTATATGCCAATACATTGATTTCCCAAAGTCAGGGGGGCCAATTGACCCCCCCCCCTGCCCCCTCTAAATGACGGGCCTGACTGACGCATTTTAAGCAGCAAATCACCACACTTAAACTAGGGCTAAGGCCGGAATATTTGCAATATATCGTCGGCACCATGCTTAAATTGCGAATGTGAAAATTGGCACTTTGCAGGAGAGTCAAAACACTGAACATAATTTTTTCCACCTAACGTGTTTGGTTATTTTCATTTTTTTAATTTTTATAGATATCTTTAAGTGAAAAACTATCGTTCGAAGGTATCATTTTGATTTTAATTATTTGTAACATTCGAACTTGAAAACCGCTATTTTTCACATTCGTTATTTTAGCATGGTGCCGACAATATCACTAACTCGGTTAGAGAGACTGCAGTTTCATGCACAAGAAATATGAAACTGCAGTCTTTGAATGGAATAACCGAGTTGGCGGTATATTGCATGCGCTGATACATGTCTCTTCTTTTAGAGCAGTAGTGCCCAATCTTTTTCTACCCGAGGACCGCACCCAATATTTAAATGACTCTCGCGGACCAGAACGCGAATAAAACTTCAAAATGTATTTGAAGGGCCAGGGGGAAAAAGATGAAAGTCACATTTTCTTCAATTTTAAGATATTAGCGCTATCTAGGGGCGATGAAGGATTGATATCATCTGGTAGAACAACAAGGGGGGGGGGATGAGAATTGACTGAAATGCGCATGAAAACTCTATTAACTACAAAGGGAGTTACGAGAAATCAAACTTTGTTCTTCGTTTTTCTCGAAATCGCTTTTTGGTCACTTTTATCCTTTTTCCCCCTGGCCCTTCATTTCGTAAACAATATATCTCGAAGTCTTCATTGAGTCCCAAACTCTTAAGAAGGCAGTGGGAACTTCCTATAACTTGAACTGCGTATTAGTAACTTGATGTATTTAGCCGGTCCCTTGGGACTTCGAACTATCGAAACTCGACATTGTATATAGAAATGGATGGATGTTTGTGTATGTGTAATGTGTATGTTATTTTTACAAATCCGCAATTTACGATGGATCCTTACTAAATTCTGCACACAGGCACGGCAAATGCTCTAGAATTCTCATAGGGGAAGGAGGTTAGTCCTACTATTGGGGCTCAGCCCCCCGCCCCCCTCCGCCACCGAGGGGGGGGTGATTTCTTTACAAAAATTCAGTTTACATTGAATTTTTGCAAACTTGCTCGCAAAAGTTCTTTAAAACTCAAGAACTGACATGGGGATATTTTGTCTCCCTGCAGGGTTTAAAACCCCATATGGATTTCCCTTATATAGATTCACAGTTTGCATTAGATCATTGCCAAATTTTGCGCAGAGATCCCTTGATGCTCAAGAATTCACATAGAGGAATTTTCGCCCCCCCCCCTCCCTCCCATAAAAGGTCGACCCCCTAAGGGGATATTCAGCAAAAAATCCGTAAAACGGAATGTTAACGCCTATTAATAACAATGAAAATATTTTAGAACTTTAAAAAAAGGATCAAAATAGTTTAAAATTACATTTTGAGTACTAAAATTGCTATTTTCTACTCATTAAAGGGATGTTTTACTCTCTTTTCTTTTTTTATTTCAGCCTAATTGCCGAAATTGCGTGACTTTGCACAAATTGTACTTTTGCGGTTGATGGAACTACGTCGGGCAACACGGCTAGTTGCCTACAATCAAGAACATAAACACCTGTCTCGCAGAATTTCCTGCGTAATCTTACAAAACTTTTTTTTTGGCGGGGGAGGGTGGGCACGATTATATTTTTGACCAATAAACATGAACTTAAAAAAGAAAAAAAAAGAATATGAAAACTTTAAAAGCTTATCCAAAAGAAATAATAAGCAATAAATCAATTCCTCGCAACTTCTCTCTGCATTAGCCGTTTCTCGAATTTTTCTCGCATTGTTCGGGAAAAAAAAAGCCCGAGTAATTCTCTTTCTCCACCGTGAATGCCTTTTTGCTCTTAAATCTTTTTTTCCTCAAAAAGGAGAGAAATGGATATGAGACTATATTTTAATGAAAGTGGTGATAAGGTCAATAATGGGAACCCATTAAAGCTTTTGAGAAATTCTAAAAGCTGGAGCGCGTCGAACGGAGAAAGCAAAAAGGTCGATATTGACCGAGACTTTCATTGTAGAAAAACCTTTTATCGGCTTTCCTGGGGCTTCTCCTTTGCGATGTTATCCCGACGTCTGACGTGACTTTTACCATTTTCAATACAATTATTTTAAATGGCGGGCTTCGTAATGCGCAGTTAATATTTTTAATCTCTGGCCTCGCGAAATAAAGTGAGGGTTCCGTGCGATAAAATCGCCCGGTTTCAGTGGAAATAAAAAAAAATGGTAGTGAAAAATAGATGTCGAATTAATGAGGAATGCGTTCAATATTTAAATGATCTATTCTTGTGAAATTCGCCGCTGTTACATAAACAAGAAAAATGAAGGATTTTTATTTATTTATTTATTCACTTTTTTCCCAATTTGGGTGGGGAGGGGGGGGGGGCAGAAAGTAATATTTTTGTTTTTCAAGCAAATAATTTTTCACCAAGTTTTAATGACTATTCGTTTCGTTTTGTTTCGTTTGGGGCTATATGCCCAGGTTTTTATTGATGAGGACTACAATCTAGTGTCTTGCCTCCATTACACATGATTTTTTTTTATTATTATTACATATATCTTGTATAGACAATGTATGAGAGAATTACATCACAAGGAAGGAAAGTACATCCGGAGCGAGGGTGGGAGTCGAACCCACCGTCTCAGAGTTATCGGCTACACGCCTTAGACAGCTCGGCTACTGAGACCCCCTAATGACTATTAATGATGTACTTCTTCTCGATATGGGATATCCTTTTGCCATTTAGCATACGAAATTCTAGTTTCGGATTCAAAAAAAAAAAAGCTCACGCACTGCAAAAATAAACTGTTATTTTTACAGTATAATAATAGCAGCAGAGGCTCCAGTTTAAAACTGCAAAAGCACAGTAATAAACTGTAAAACTAGCTATCTTACAATTTATTACTGTAAAACTTGCGATTTACAGTTTATTACCAGAAAATTAGCTGTAAAAGCAACAGTATAATATTGGCAGTAGAGGTTTCGATTTTAAAAGTGTAAATTGCGCAGTAATAAACTGTAAAACTAACAATTTTACAGTTTACTACTGTAAAACTACTATAAAATTGGCTATAGTATACTGTAAATTTTTTTTACAGTGCAAGTACACTCAAATTCAACCGGTTTTGGCACAAAATATCCATCAATGGAATTTTGGATTAACTAAATCTTCAAGTATGTCTCATTCTAGTGGGGTTGCGTACAAAGCTTTAACCTTTTGCAGTCCTAACCTAGTGCAATCCTCTGATATGACATTCAGTCTTTAATGTGCTACCATTAAGGCGCTGATGCAATGACACAACTAATTTTGGCAATTTTCCACCACATGGAGTCACCTGGGCTTTTTTCGGTGTAAAACTATACAAGGAACTTGATTTTGCCGAGGAAATTCAAAGCCAAACGAATGCAGTCTAGAATCTTTTATACGCCGTATAATCATACGACATGAGCTCTGACAATTTTCTGAATGTCAAAAATCCACCATCGACATGCCGCAGCAGGTCAGAAACCGAGTCCAAAAGGTGGAAGCCAAAAGGTGTCTAATTCCTTACCACCACGCTACGAGCAAACTTTTTGATACAGTTTTATGTGGTCTAAGGGTCATCCTCCAGACGACTCAGACCCGATCGCCGAATCTACCATTAATTCCGCGCAAAATGAATATCCTAAAAATTCATGTCAAAATGTAAGGAGTTGTTAAAAAGAAGTACTGATGTGTATAACAGCGTCATTAAATTTTGGATTTTTTTATTATTGTTTTTTTTTAAATATAAGTTGAAACAAATGAATGTGTGTACTTTTTATAGACCTGTTTTAAGTTATGCATCTTAAATCAGGAGTGTTAATAACAATTTTTTATTTGTTTTTATTTTAACCAGTTTGTGAGTACTTCTTTACACATGTATACAGAGATGAATTTAAAATATACGCCAAATTTTAAGAGGTGATAGAGTGGACATACTTGGTTCCAAACAGCGGAAAACTTATGATAACTAGCGCAAGTAATGCTATTTATTTTATCACTTTTTATGACACTATTTCATATCTTAACTATCACCAAATCACCCTGTTTAGTTCGTACAGTAAGAGTTTGTCATAACTTCCCCTGCTTTACTATAGCTCACTTCTTTCAAACAATAAAAATTGTTTCTAAGTTGTTTCATATATATTTTTTTTCTTTCTTTTTTGATCCATGTTGTATCAATTTTCGTTCTTTTCTACGATAGGCGTGTTCTGAAAATGATGGATCATATCTTTGCAAGCTCTGATGCTTACAATACTTGGTCAGCTTTCCGTACAACATATCGGGAAATTTACTATGTATAAGGGAATGTAAACAAACATCGGGAAATCTTTAGATGCATTCTTCATGGATATCTTACTTGAAAAGCACTGGGATTGAAATGTTTACTGTCTCATGTTTTTAAATCACCGAAAAAGGGAAATTTAATTTAATGAAGCAATATCGTAAAATAAAAACAAAACATAAACATGTTTTGCTTTGGTCATTAAACTAAATAGTGAAGAATATGCTCCTCTAAAAATAAGACACGTGCAGTATTACTATACGTGTTCTTGGCTATTAACTTAACACGCCATAAAGAAATTAGAGAACGGGATATATCGAGTTATTTCTTAAAAATGTAACTTTTTCCCCGGAATTTTATCGTTTTCATGAAATGTTAATTATACATTTTTCGATGCTTACGAAAGGAGCAAAAATAAAGTTCGTTTTCGAAAACATCATTACCGATATTGAAGCTTATGGATTAATGTATTCAAATCCAGTTCCTTAGTAAACTATCGATTTTTCTAGACTTGATGATATTAGGGACTGATCATAAACTAAATAAAGCAGAACGTGGAATAGAAAAAATGGATATAGGGATAAAAATATATAGGGAGATTTAAGCGTGAGAAAATCGTGTAGAGGTAAATTTGTAGGTCATAAACAGTTGTTGTTAATGCGTCTTTAGTAAATACTAGGGAGGGATTATGCTCCATTGCGTAAATAGATTGAGCTTTTTTTATTTTATTTACATTTGAAGCAACACAATAAAGTTTTACAATACAAAGAAAAGGAAATAAAACAAAGAGTATCGGTGAGAATCGAACCCCAGTCCTCCGGCTTACGACGCAATACTTCTACCGTAAAGCCACGGAGGCCCCGGTTACAATTCGTTACATGCATAAATTGGGAAAAGCGAAACCAACTTTCTTTATCTAAGAAAACTTTGAAGTAAATAGACCAGAATGCTCGTCACTCGCCAGAATTCATCTTCTTGCACCCCACTTTTATTTTTCCAGTACCTGTAACTATTAATTTATGCATACTCATCTCTCTATAAGTCTCAATATATATAACTCTACATTTGTCAATAACAGATTATGATACCAATCTGTTAATGTCAAAGAAACATTTTCTATATCAGACTACCTTAACTTTCTTTTTTTTTTTTCTTTTTGAATTAAGCTCACGTAGTATCGTTCGTCAATGGGAAATTACATTTGAGCTCAAAATTTCTCCCACCTTATTCACATAAAAACACGCTCAGCACAGATTCATCTTTATACCTTCCCAATTTAATTCATCCCCTAACTCCTTATTGTAACACGTGTCTCTTACAAATATGAACAAATATAATTACTTTTCTCACATCGCCTTAAAACTCATTCTCAGCTGAAAAACTCGAAACATTTTTTAAACTATTTTTGGGTACTCATTTCATCCCATAAAACTATTCCACAGTTAAAAGGTGAGTCTTTCACACAAAGCTGAGAAAAATGACGATTAAGGAATAGAATATGAAAGACAAATTCGACCCTCAAGTGACCTGAAAATACGTTCTACCTCGTTTTTCATTTTAAAACTTTTTCTGTCACTTCAAGGACCGAAAGCAATTTCGAAAGTGCTTTTTTCTAATGGGAAAACTTTAACATTTTTCTGACTTATTGCAAAATATTAGATGAAAATTTCATGTCACTTTCAATCCTGGTCCTCGGGCCTGAATTAAACTTAAAAATAAAAATGCAGTTAAACATATTTTATGAACTTTGTCGCAGGTTTGACGAAAGTCATGTGATTTTAGAAAGACAGGACATTTTTAACACAAGAAAGGTTTAAAGCAGTGAGTAACCTGCCTCCCCTAAGCAAGGGCTAAGGGCGCTTTTCCACTTGGCGACACGACAACGACGAAAGTCGGACGGTAATACAGTACAGAACCTTTTATCCGGGAACCAAAATACCGGGAAACCAGAAAACCGGCAACATGTTGTCGATTTTTCCGCCACTTTTTAAAATACGTATTTTCGGCAATTTCTAAACTAGCTGTCGTGGCCGTCACGAAACTTTCTTCTATATCTATCTTATGAATTCCGGTTACAAAATAAAATACGTACTCGCCAGAATAATTGGAGACAGCAGCTCCAATTTCCCAATTATCGTAATAACCCGGCAAATGCAGAATCAATGAGCGAAATTGGAAATCATTGCAAAAGCCTTGTTTAGATTAATTGCAAACATTTTATTTTTAGTAAAAAGAAATTGGCAATAGTTAAAAATTTCAAATCATTGAAAGTTTTCAGCTGTTTTGATAATTAAATAGCGTGAAAGCGATTTTTTAATGAATTAATTTTTCGCATTGTTGACTAAGCGCAAAAATCACCCCACCCTCCCCCTGGGGCGATTGGCGCCAAAATTTAATCGATGCTTGCTTCCAGAATGAGTTAGTGTTATTCCAAATTTCATTCAAATCGCAGCAATATTTCCCGAGATACAGTAGGTGCAATGACAAAATAAGCACTTTTGATTGCTCCACCCCCCTTTGAGATATTGACACACAAATTGAATCAGCTTTTGTACTCAATAGGGTCTACCTATGAACCTATTTTCGTTTGATTCTGCCGGTTACTTTCTGAGATATAGCAGTCACCCCCACGCAGAACACGTGCGATTGCTCCACCCCCCTTCGAGATATTGACAAACAAATCAAATCAACACCTGTACTCAGTAGGGTCTACCTATGGACCAATTTTCGTTTGATTCCGCCGGTAACTTCCTGAGATATAGCAGTCACCCCCGCGCAGAACACGTGCGATTGCTCCACCCCCCTTCGAGATATTGACAAACAAATTGAATCAGCTCCTGTACTCAGTAGGGTCTACCTACAAACCAACTTTCGTTTGATTCCGCCGATTACTTCTTGAGATATAGCAATCACCCCCGCGCAGAACACGTGCGATTGCTCCACCCCCCTTCAAGATATTGACAAACAAATTAAATCAGCACCTGTACTCAGTAGGGTCTACCTATGGACCAATTTTCGTTTGATTCCGCCGGTTACTTCCTGAGATATAGCAATCACCCCCGCGCAGAGCACGTGCGATTGCTCCACCCCCCTTGGAGGAATTCGCTAAACAAAGTCAGGTGCACCAGTTCACATGGTGGTACATATGTGCAAAAATTTTTGTTCGATTTCATGCAGTAGTTTTTGCTCTAGCGCGGCCACAAAAACTGGTCACACACATACAGACTCACACACAGACAGACAGACACACAGACAGACACACAGACAGACATTTTCCAAAAATGGTCGAAATGGACTCAGCGCACCTCAAAACGTGCAAATCCGTCAAAATTCGACATTCGAAAATTTTCACGAAACCAATACTTTCTTCTATATATTAGATATAGAAGAAAGTAAAAATGAAGATCTTTTTTTTTCTTTTGAAATACCTAAATGAATATGAACGATTTCTTCATAAATACCATAAAAGTGGCATATAGCTCAGAAATTTTTTATATTGTAATATCTATTTGCACTTCTGGATCGTTTTCTCATCAGGATACATTTATTTGTTATAGTAACTTGGGTTCATAAACAATTGGCAAATATCGCTTCGTAGCGATCCAGAAAACCGGGAAATTCAGTTATCCGGGATAGCTGTGGTCTCAAACATCCCGGATAATTGGTTCTCTACTGTACTACAACGATAAGTACGTTATCGTGTCGTCTATTGCACTGCTTTTCCACTCAAACGATATCGTTTCTCCGAATCGGTCATTTTCCACCGCATTTCATTACAAGACAGTAGTGTGCTCGCATGTAAGTACTATGGCTCCCCCATTTAACAGACTCGATTGTTAAATTTACTTTACTCTACAGGAAAGGAAAACACATAAGGAGATGATATTGAGTGCATGATATTCGCAACTTTATTACATTCATAGCTTTATTTACTCAGAACAAAACGCATATGTTAGCGCCGCAGAGCGATAAATGGAGAATCCATTCGCTAAGCGCGTCAATACTCACAGGGTTGCCATAGAACTTTTTAAAATTAAGTCCACAGTTCGCCATGATATCGTCGCAATGGTCGTCGGAAAATTGTAATTTCGTTTTGTTTTCGTAGTTGTAGCGCTCTTTAGTTAAGCGGATCCCCATTTTGTTGTTATGAAGGGGATAATCCGTTCATTAATATATTTCGTTTACAATCGTGTTCGTCGAACACCATCGCTTTTACAGTACATTTCGAATAGATTCGCCGTTTATCGCTCTGCAGCGTCAACACTTTCAAAATGAAAATATGAGCTTTTCTGTAGCAATTAAGATCGTCTGAGCAGCAATAATGAAAACAGATTGCAAATAAATAAAATTATTTCATTTGCTTTATTTTTATTTATCGTCTGCCAATTTAAGCTTATATTTTATTAATGCAGAATTGTCAAATTTGAACGCCATTGCTATTTGTTGCTCCTTCGAAGAAAGTAAACAGATGATTGATTGTCGTCCCGATTTTAAAGGCGAGAAGGATGCCATCCGGCACGAATGGGATTGCAAACGACATCGTTCGGTCGGAAACGACACAATCGCCTTTGAATCGGGAGATGGAAAAGCACATAGCCTATTTTAATGCACTTTGCGTGCGCCAATGGCGGAGGACGGCAATCGTGCACGATTTATCGCTGTCGTGTCGGTAAGTGGAAAAGCACCCTTAGGGCACTTTTCCACTTGACGACACGACAACGACGAAAGTCGGACGGTAATACTGCAACGATAAGTACCGTGTCGTGTCGTTTATAGCACTGCTTTTCCATTCAAACGATATCGTTTCTCCGAACGGGTCATTTTCCACCGCATTTCATTTCGAAACAGCACTGTGTTCGCACGTATATTATTATGGCTGCTTAATTTAACAGATTGCAACTACTATATTTGCTTTACCTCCGGAGAAAAAAAAAAAAAACAAATTAAGAAACGGTATTGGGTGCACGATATTTTTAAAGAAAGGTACATTGTAGGCGAGTTTTATACACTTTTCATGAAATTGCAAAAAGATTTTAGGCGATTTTAAATATTTTTACTAAATTTACAAAGAATAGTAAAAAGTTAAAATCTGGACAAGGTTATTTAACACAAGTAGTTTAATCTAAAGTGTATAATTTATTTTTATAGTTACGAACAATGCTCATTGAACTTACCTGTCTGGTTTTTTTTTCTGTAGAAGATTTGCCGTCATATTCCTCATCTAAAAATCTAAAAACTATTTCCAAGGCTTTATCCCTGTGAATTTTGTTTTTGAATAAAATATTTCGCTTATCCCATAGACAAGGTTGCTGCTCAATTAATTCACACAAAACATTTACGTCAAATTTGACTGCCATGACTACTGTGTTACTTATTGAAGAAAGTTCAGAATGAAAATTTAATCTTTTTTGAAGCATTAAAAATCGTCTGCGCTACAATTAATGAAACAAAGTATAAAATAAAATGATTTAAATCTTTTATTGCTACATCTTTTATCAATCGTCTGCAAATTGAAACTTAGATTTATTAATGCAGAGATGTCGAATTTAAACGCCATTGCTATAGTTTTAAGAAAGTAAACAGATGGATGAATATCGTCCCGATTTTAAAGGCGAGACGGATGCCATCCGACACGAATGGGACGACAAACGACAGCGTTCGGTCGGAGACGGCACAATCGTCCTGGGATCGGGAGATGGAAAAGCGCATAGCATATGTTAAGAGCAAGAATCTGAGAAACTGTCACGCCTAGCATTATGAGGTGATTCATGACCTCTCAGATTTTCTCCAAAAAATTACCAAACGTTTATTAACTTATTGAAAGACCAAATCCAGAATGTTTTGCTCTAAAGTTGAGTTGTTTAGTTTTTATGGACCCCTAAAGTTGAAGGTGCGGCATCAAAAATTAAGCGGATTTTCAAGACATGGAAATTGCTGTGAGCCAAAACTCTTACCAGGAACTGTTAAACTGCAATTTTCTTTTTGTATATGGAATATAGAAGGTTGAAACTTTACAAAATGAATGTTAAATTTGTGGTAAGTTCAGTGCGTAAGGTCAGTGAAGGCCCTCAAAACAGGGCATTTTTGACTTTTTTAGCGTTTTTGAGGTCTAAAAACAGCTTGTACATTTCAGTTGGCACGGCAAAAGTAGTGTCGTTTGAAAGACCAGTGTAAGCACTTTAAAATTATGTATAAATAACCGAGGAAAGTTCAACGTGCTTTTAGTTGCGTACAGCCGAAATATGAAAAATGTCATATTTTACCGATATTCAAACGGTCATAACTTCCTCTGCCAACAACATATTGAAATATTTTCTTTGCCAATGTCATACTCTATTCTTCGTCTTAACAGAACAGTTGAGTCCTTTGAGGCGAAATGTAAAAATTTTTTTTCAAAAAATGCACAGAAAAAAATAAATTTTTTGTAAAAAATTTTTTCACATTTCGCCTCAAAGGACTCAACTGTTCTGTTAAGACAAAGAATAGAGTATGACATTGGCAAAGAAAATATTTCAATATGTTGTTGGCAGAGGAAGTTATGACCGTTTGAATATCGGTAAAATATGACATTTTTCATATTTCGGCCGTACGCAACTAAAAGCACGTTGAACTTTCCTCGGTTATTTCTACACAATTTTAAAGTGCTTACACTGGTCTTTCAAACGACACTACTTTTGCCGTGCCAACTGAAATGTACAAGCTGTTTTTGGACCTCAAAAACGCTAAAAAACGTCAAAAATGCCCTGTTTTGAGGGCTTTCACTGACCTTACGGCAACAACTTACCACAAATTTAACATTCATTTTGTAAAGTTTCAACCTTCTATATTCCATATACAAAAAGAAAATTGGAGTTAAACAGTTCCTGGTAAGAGTTTTGGCTCACAGCAATTTCCATGTGTTGAAAATCCGCTTAATTTTTGATGCCGCACCTTCAACTTTAGGGATCCATAAAAACTAAACAACTCAACTTTAGAGCAAAACATTCTGGATTTGGTCTTTCAATAAGATAATAAACATTTGGTAATTTTTTGGAAACAATCTGAGAGGTCATGAATCACAGGCGTGACACTCTCTCAGATTCTTGCTCTTAATGCATTTTGCGTGCTCCAATGTCGGATGATGACAATTGCTTACGATTTATCGTTGCCGTGTCGGTGAGTGGAAAAGCGCCCTTAGGCAGAAACATGCAATACACCGCCAACTCGTTTATTTCGATCCATAGACTGCAGTTTCGGGCTTATTTTGCCCTCATCAGCATGAAATACGAAAGTGAACGAGTTGGAGGCAAAAATCCTCTTACAGAGCAAAGAGAGCCGAAAAAAACTGGTAGCTAATGTGAAAGAATTTGTACCGTTCCCTTTACGAGTTGTACCGTCCCCATGTGCGGTCGCTCGCTGGTATTCTAATTTCACGTTAGCTACCAGTTTTTTTCGGCTATATTGGCTCTATAAGAGGATTTTTGCCTCCAACTCGTTCCCTTGCGTATTCCATGCGGATGAGGGCATAATAATCCCGAAACTGCAGTCCGTGGATAGAAATGAACGAGTTGGTGGTGTGTTACAAGAAAGGTCGTTAAAACAAAAGAGTGAACAAAAAGAGCCAAAAAAAAAAACTCACCAGTTAACTTTATTCGACAAAGGGTTTTACTTACAAAGCATTTAAAAGTAAAAACAGAAGTCATGATTTGATTTTTCCAACTCTGATTATTTAGTTCCGAAATTCAACTTCTACAGTAACAAAATTAAGTGATTTCACAGGTTATTTTCGAGCAACGTTTCGGGATTTTCGTGGGTTTCCACTTTCCTGTGGAAAAACAAGTATCTTTGCCAAAAAGTTTCCCGAATTTCTGCACGTTTCTAAATTCAGACTTGCAAAAAATCTTCATAGCTGTACCTGAGTGATACTACATTCAGCTATTTTGACGAATATTTCGACTTCAGATCGGTTACTGACGATCCAGATTGACTAAACTCCAAATCAGAGCGAAATGAACTCTCTGGGTGTGGTAACTTTTGCAATAATTACAATCAAATAAGCTGTTCGGTACTTGCCTGTACTTCCACCTTAGCTTCAGTCATATTTGCTTTGGGGGCTTTCCTGGTAAATCAGAGATATTCAAAACTTTTATTTTGCATATTATATTATGATATGCTGTATGAAATCAATTTCATAGGAATTTGAATAAAATACAGATCTACATGGTGTAGTTAACTGCTTCGTTAATCCAAATTCTTATTTTGGGTTTTAATAACCGCTCAAATAATATTTGCTTCTAATAATAGACTAATGCTAGTCTTGTGACAAAAACACTTCAGTTTTAAAATAATACAACAAAACAGGCAAGATTTTATGCTTTTCTTTATTTTTTCCTGAAACGTACTCCCTAAGCTTCTTTTTATTTAACACCCTTAGATAATATTACTTGGAAATGACTCGTTCTTGTGCAGAATGAAAAAAATTTTTCATTCTTTTCTTTATGTATTTCAACAAAAGTGAGCTGTACCCTTTTCGCACACAAGTCTTCAATTTATACTATAAAAGAAAATCATTAGTTTTATGATTTAATAAACAATTTCAAAATACACAAACAGGGCCAGCCATAGTTAATCGACGTCGGACACTTTTTTCAACTCACTATACCGTAAGCTTAAAATATTTATTTTATTTATTTTTACAAGCGAAGCCCAGTAGCGTAGTGGTGCACTCTACAGACCCGGGTTTTATTCTCGGGTTAGGTACAGTCAGTTCAGTCTTCTATATAGTAGCTAGATAAAATGAGTAGTAAACGTGTTTCGGAACTAAACACTGGGGGCTCCGCGTTCGGCTAACCGCCTAATTGGAGGATCTACCTGCGCACCCCAGAGCTCTCGGTCACGAAAACTGAGATGGCAAAAGTGCTGTGGTACCACTGAGTTGAGTTTAGTCATTTTTTTCCAAGCAGCTCAAACAGTTTGATCATTTATAAAAATCAAAATTTTACTAAATTTTAGGGCATTGATTAGTTAAGTACAGAGATCACTTGCAGAATTCCTGTCAAAGTTCCAGGGAACCGAAGGATTCGGCCTAACCCAAGTTAAAAGCTTTTGGTTAAAGGAAACGCAAAAAGTTTCCCAGTAATATTGCAGCTGGCAACACAAATTGAAACTTTTCATTCCAACGTCACTCCAAGCTTTCACTTATGAAGTTCTGATTCACAATTCATTTTCTTACTTCTTTAGCTGTGAGCGAACAAATCAACGTCGTTTCGTGGACAGAGAGAAAAAAATGGGAATAGGAATAACCTAAAAACGGCACCAAAAATGAGGAAGAATGGCAAAACGAATGAGAGGAGTCAGCTACGGCGCAAGTGGTAGCAGCTGTAAGAGGATATAGGGGAGGGTGGAGGAACGCCGTCTTCACAAAATTAATCACGACAACCCCTTTCTCCTTTTCAGTCGTTATTCCAGGGGGAGGGGATTTGTGGGATGTACAAAGAAGTAATTTTTCCGCTGGAAATCTCTGTCGCTGCGCGATTGCAATCTAATCTTTTGGATAAAGTTTCCTCTGCAGAAAGTTCATTAAGTACTATGAAGTGAAAAAGGAAATGTTTGACAAAAAAAAAAAAAAAACGTAGTAAATCAAGGGAAGCTGGGGCGTTTAATTCACATATTCATAGCGTTTGAGGCACGCTTATGTTTTAAAAAATGGTTCGTTTTACTTGCTAGTACGAAGTAAAAGAATTATTGTAAACATGAAAACAATTTTTGAGCTAATTTCGGCTTAAATTTAAACTTTACTCATCCCCGAATGAACCTTGTCTAGTTTTTTGTCGGAACATCAGTCAATACATATGTGCCGACGTAGGTATGGGAATCGAAGATTATCCATTTTTACTACCTTCTATTAGCAACTATAATAACTATACAACTTCTGTTTATGATTTTATATGCATGTATGTATCTCACATAACTCAAAAGTGGGAAACCGAAGCAGTTCTAAATGTTTGCGTAGGATCTGTATCGGGTCCAACTGTGAGCCTCTATGGTTGCATTTTGATATTTTAGAGGATTATTTACTTGTTTTTTTGTGGCAAATTAATATTAATTTCAAAGCAAGCAGGAGAGATGTCATAATTTGTAGACCACTAGGCGAGGTATTGCCAAGTTTTTTCGTTGTCCAGTGCCAACTTGTTGAGCCCAGTTCTCTTTTGTCGATATTACCGATGCTTTCGGAGATTTCCTTGAAAAAGAAACTTTAAAATTGGCAATATTTATATGAACCTCTGTAAAATACCTTTCTGTATCTACTCTGAACAAACTTTGGGTTCAAGTACTTAAAATATTTTTCTTTTAACTCTAAGATAGGATTCTATTATATTCTGATTTCATTTAGTTTTTGTTGTTGCAAAATTTCTGATCTCCGAAGCAGACACAAATGTGAAATTTCTTTTAATTGGCTCCCTTGTACCGACTAACAGACATGGGTTAACAAACCAGGAATCATCTGAGGATATTTAAAATTAAAATAGAGAAATTTAGGACGAGCTATATATACCATGCTTGGGCAGGTTGGGAAAGTGTCTAAAAAAGTTTAAATTTAATTAGTAACGGGTATACTTCTTAGGAATTATTCTAAGCAAGCGTACATGAGTAAGTTTTTAAAAATCATGGATTGTTTTGAATTTCCATGAAATAAATTCTTTAATAAACGCATATCATTATCAGCCTGAAATAGTCATAACAGCTCTAGAGGTACCAATTATTTCCTAGCAGCTCATTTTTTTTTTCTAGTAGGGGCTGTGCATAAATGATGTCACTTTTTGAGGGAAGAGGATGGCTCTTGGGATTGAGAGTTGGCAACAACAAGGTTTTATGAAGTGTGACATCAAATATTTCAGTAACAGTAGTAAGAGCATTTAAAAGCAGCAGATTTAATATTTTCGTATGTTTATGCTTGTATCCTTTCCATATTACGTTTATTTTTAAAAGACAAAAATACTAGTTTATTCTGATGATTCTGTTTTGCACTTTCATTGGTTTCATTTTGTAGGGCAATTCCATGCAAGTGTGGAAAAGCGTTGGAAAAATCAAATTACTGCAATGCGTCTGTTTTACATATTTTTTGGTTTAAAAATGTTAGAAGTTTATTATTTATGCTAATTTTTTGTCAAGAATGTAGTATTTTTAGTTTTGGCAGCACTTTGAAGTTGGAAATGGAATATTTAACTTTTGGCAAAGCAAATGGTCAATCTTTCAACGTTGGTAAGTTTCAATTTTTTTCTTTGGATAACTGTTTTAAAGGAAGAATATTGATTATTACACTTTAATTCAATATTGTGAATTGCTAAAACGAGTGTTTTCACGTAAATTAAGTGATTTATGTTAACTTCAAAAATGCACTGTTCTATGTAACTTAAGTTACCAAAAACATGTTAAAGTTCATGATGTGCATAAAGAAAGGGCAATGCAATGTTAACAATGCTATATTTTCTATCTTAGAAGTGTGTGTTAAGCAAATAGTTAAAGTTTTTTTAAAAATATGGTCTATTTAATTTTTTGTGCTTCAATCAAAACGTGTAACATAAGTTACCAACATATGCAGGTAATGTAAGTTACCCAAGTAGAACTTAAATACTTGTGTTTATAAAGAAAGTAAATTGTGAAATAAACTTATGTGGTAAGTAGGAGTAATTTATACAAGAATTCTGTTGAATTTGTACTGTATTTACTTAATTTAAATTAATCATATTTCTTAAAATGTCTCTATCTGTTAATAAGATTACAATACACCTCTATTATAAATTATATTGTAACGAGTCCGTAGCACCTTCAACTTTCTTCAAATGAGCATTCCAATCTTGAGGAAGTAACTATAAATTTATTTACAAGTATTTACACTATTTACAATATGAGCAGGAAACAATTGCTAAACATCCAGCAATTAGGTAGCAAAACAGTACACTGTACTCTCAACAGTAACTCAGCACCACGTATCAAACGTGAACAGTAATTAAGCAATTACAAAAGCAAAACAACCATTCGCCAAGCGAATAAAAACGAGCACTCTCAGAAATCAACATCTGAAAAGAACTGACTGACTTGTGTTCAAGGCCAGCTATTTATACACGGAAAGAATTCCCGACAACTTTCTAGTAATATCTGGAATATTCCAAATCATTCATAACTTTAAACAATTCATTCAAGAAAACGCTAGAAATAAAAAGAAAAACACCACTCCGAGCGAAAATTTCTTCACGCTTATTAAAGTTAGGGCAAGTGTAAAAACTACAAAGTGTTACGGGGCCGGTATACAAGTGATAAAAGTGATATCTTCAGATACTTTTGCAACATGACGTCAGATAAAACCAAAACTAATGAAAATGATGCAAGGCAGGAAAAACAACAACTATTTACAAGATTTGTAACATTGCCCCCTTCCCAAGGACTGCACGTCCCGGGCAGTACAATCCCCAGAAAGGAAGCAAGGGAAGACTTACAGATGCACACGTTACATGATGACCAATCATAAACATGATAAACAACAACAATGAGAACATGAAAGAAATAATAACATTGATAAAGTAATATTCCAAACAATTAAAGGCGAAAGTTATTTACAAAATTTACAAACAAATTACCATGGTAGCTTTAGATTTACTTTACGAACTATGGCCATAGTATGGGGCTAGCCGATCATAATGTACAACCCTAGGTTTTGAATGTGATGACTTCTGGATCCTCACTACGACGTCGTTCAGCCGATGAAGGACTGTGTAGGGTCCATCCCAATGCGACTGCAATTTCGGGGACAGACCTTTACGTCGGATGGGATTCCATAGCCACACCTTGTCACCTTCTTGAAAGTCATGGCCAGTGGACCTTGTGTCGTATCGGGTCTTCATTTTCTCCGTCGCGATGTTGATTCGCTCCCGTGCGAAGTGATGAACGTCCTCCAACCGGGCCTGGAGATCCTGGACGTACTCCTCAGGCGATGAAGGCGCATCTGGAGGGAGACCGAAGACGAGATCACAAGGTAGCCGAAGCTCTCGGCCGAAGAGCATCTGTGATGGGGAATATCCGGTGGTCTCGTGGACAGCACTGCGGTAGGCCAGCAGAAACAGAGGAAGTTTCTTGTCCCAATCCTGTTGATTTTTGGAGACCATAAGCGAGAGATTATTAAGGATTGTCCTGTTGAATCTCTCCACCATGCCGTCCGATTGTGGGTGTAGTGGTGTCGTTCGAGTTTTCTCAATTTTGAGGATATCACATAGGCCCTTAAACACAGCAGAGATGAAGTTTCTCCCCTGATCGGAGTGGATCTGCAAAGGTGTCCCATATCTCGAGATCCAATGCTGGACTAGAGTCTCTGCTACAGTGGTAGCTTCTTGATCCGGAATGGAATATGCTTCGGGCCATTTGGTGAAATAGTCAATGGAAACGAGGATGTATTTGTTCCCATCAGTAGTTTTCGGTAGAGGACCAAGAATGTCGATCCCGATTCGTTCGAAAGGAGCTCCTACGTTGTAAAGATGTAGCTTCCCGCGGCTTCTTCTCTTCGGTCCTTTACGGGCAGCACAGGCGTCACAAGAATGACACCACTTCTCCACGTCATCCTTCGCCTTGCTCCAGAAGAAGCGCTCTCGAACCTTGTGGAGGGTTTTCAGGATACCAAAGTGTCCTCCAGTCGGACTACTGTGCAATTCCTTTAGAACGTCTGGAATTCTTGATCTGGGAAGGAGTAACTGCCATTTGAATGCTTTACCATCGTCAGATTCCCATTTCCGATACAGGACGCCATTTCGCAACTGGAGAGATTTCCATAGAGCCCAGTATCTTTTCGTCGCATGGCTGTAGAGAGAAACGTCTTGCCAACTAGGTCGCCGACTGTCCTTTTCCATTAACTCTATGATAGGCTTTAGGTCTGGGTCTTCAAGTTGATCTTTTCTTACTTGGTCGTCACTCCATGGATCAGGATCTGAAGATGATGATCTAGCAGTAACTTGACAGGCAGTAGGAATTGTCGTCCCGTACTGTTTCTCTATTCGGGAGCAATAATGGCAGTTCTCGGAACAAGGTCTTCTTGATAATGCGTCAGCATTACCGTGTGACGAACCTTTTCGGTGCTTAATCTCGATGTCATATTCCTGGAGCCGCTGTATCCACCTGGCTACCTGGCCCTCTGGATTCTTGAAATTCAACAGCCAAGTTAAAGAGGCATGATCAGTCCGAAGCAGGAATTTACGGCCGTAGAGGTAATGATGGAAATGTTCTACAGCTTTAACTATGGCGAGCAATTCCTTTCTCGTGACACAATAGTTTCGCTCCGATTTGGACAAGCATTTGCTCCAGTAGGCGATGACATGTTCGTTACCGTCTATTTCTTGAGATAAAACAGCTCCAACGCTCTCGTGGCTCGCATCAGTGTCAAGTATGAAGGATTTTTCAGGCTGAGGATAAGAGAGAATAGGCGTTGATGTTAAAGCCTCCTTCAGTTGTAGAAATGCATCCTCGCATTCTTTGGACCATTCAAATTTTTGTTTACTCTCCGTCAGCTTATGCAAAGGTCGTGCAATGTTGGAAAAACCCTTCACAAACTTCCTGTAGTACGTGCAGAGCCCCAGGAAACTTCGCAGCTGATGGACATTTTCGGGGCGGCTCCAATTCTTGACTGCAGATACCTTATCCGGATCTGTTCGCACACCATCAGAAGAGATAATGTGACCAAGGTAGTTCACCTCCCGACGGAACAAATTACATTTGTTGGAACTTAACTTCAGGTTGGCTTCCTTAAGCTTCTGCAGCACCTTCCTAAGATTAGCCAAATGTTCCTCAAAACTGCGTCCTATGATGATGATGTCGTCCAAGTAGACAAGACAGGATTCATAAGCGAGTCCTCGTAACACTGACTCCATAAGACGCTCGAACGTGGCTGGTGCATTGCAGAGGCCGAACGGCATCACTTTAAACTGCCACAAGCCTTGTCCGGTTGTAAACGCCGTCTTCTCTCGGTCGTCGGGGTGTATCTCCACCTGCCAGTAGCCGCTCTTCAAATCCAGGGTCGAAAACCACTTGTGTCCGGAAAGGGTGTCCAGAGTGTCATCGATCCGTGGAAGAGGGTAACTGTCCTTCTTGGTGATGTCATTCAGGCGTCGGTAGTCAACACAAAATCTGGTGGATCCGTCTTTCTTTCGGACCAAGACGATAGGGGATGCCCAAGGACTGGATGAGGGTTCGATGACGTCATTCTCCTGCATCTCTTTCAAGAGGATCTCAACCTCTTCCTTCTTGGCGAACGGTAGTCGTCTTGGATGCTGCTTGATAGGGGGATGATCTCCAGTGTCGATCCTATGCTGCGTTAAACTCGTGCGACCAACGTCTTCGGATGTAGATGAAAACACCTGCTTGAAGTTGTCCACCAATATTTCCGCAGCGTATCTTTGATCCTTCGATAATGGTGCACTCCCAATTAATTTCGAAGTCAAGGATTCGGAAGACACAGTCTCGGAGGAATCAATTCTTCTGATGATGCAGTTTACGGGAGTACAAGTTGCCAACACTTCTCCTTTCTTGATATTCCTCGGTCTTTCACTTACATTGGCGACTCTCACAGGAACTGCATTCCTTGAAAGGTCCACAAGTGTAGATGCCACTAGTACTCCTTTTGGGCTATTACTCTGGTTAGGATATTCAATTACGCCGAATTTAAAGCTGTTGTTTTCCTTGATGGAGCCAGGTATTAATATTTCTGATCTTGGGGGAATCAATAAATCTGTTTGGGCTATTATTTGATGAGCGGATTTTAAGTTATTTTCAGCATTGAAAATTGCTATGTCTTCCCTCATCGAGTGCAGCTCATTATTTTTAAAGTCGATAGAAAAATCAAATTTTCTCAAAAAGTCCAGTCCGAGAATGAAGGGATCTGTAATGTCAGCGACGAATGCCGTGTGATGGTAAGTGGCACTCCCGAACATTATTTCTAAGTTCACTTTTCCTTCAATCTTGATTTTGTCACCTGTCACAGTTTGGAGAGTAACGCATGGCGGCTTCCACAAGATCTTGAGTCCAAATTGACGAGCCACATCAGTCTTAATGATGGTAACGTTGGCTCCTGTGTCCACAATCATTTCGCAGGGAAACCCATTCACATATGCGTAAATGAAGAGTCCGTTGCAGCCGCCACTTCCTGGGGAAATCTGGAAAACTTTGGGAGACGTCTTCTTTTCTTGGCGAGCTTCGCAGTTCTTTCGTACGTGGCCCTCACCGCCACATTTCCAGCACTTCAGTGGTTGTCTACTTTGGTCTTGGCGAGCCGCGATCTTCTTCAGGGTCCCCGACATCTCTTTCATTTGTCGCTCAAGTTCCGAGAGACGAGTTAAGTTCGAATCCGGAGAACTTACTTCCACGCCTCTGATTGTATGGCGATCCTTGCGGGATGTTTGCTGTGCAGCCTCGAACTTCATTGCGTACACCAGACCGGATTTAAGATCTTTAATGTCCGCCATCCGGAGAGCCGTCTGAATTTCTGAACTTCGCACTCCGTCTATGAAGTAGTTCAGGGCCAGGCTATCGCGAATATCCGAAGGACAGTTCGAGAAGGCGAGATGGGAAAGCCTCTCAACGTCTGCTGCAAAAACTTGCAAAGTCTCTCCAGGCCTCTGGAGTCGGGATTTGAGCTGAAGTTGGCTGAATTCTTTTTGGCATGATTCGCCAAAGCGAAGCTCCAAGGCCGATGATAAGGCTTCGAAGTCACGGTGCTTGTCCTCTGGGAAGGTCTGTAGTATTTCAGCTGCATCCCCTCTCAGCGAGGCTGCAAGGTGACAGGCTTTCGTGGAAGAGTCCCAAGAGTTTGCTTCTGCAACGATGAGGAACTGCTTCTTGTAAATATTCCACGAGGTCTTCCCGTCAAACGTGGCCAGTTTGATGGATGGACGAGAAGTTCCAGCTGCAGCTACACAGTCACTTGAGGTGTTGGAGGATGCTGATAACTTGGATTCAAGTTCTTTAATTTTCTTTTCCACGTGATTTTCTACTGTGGTGATTCGATTCTCAACGCTGTCAACTTTCTCTTCTAGAGCCTCCACTTTATTTTCCACATTGGTAAATTTACTTTCCACCAAACTTTTCATTGACGTTAAATCGCTTTTAATTTCTTCAGCTAGATCAATTTTTAATTGTTCTTGATTAGTAGCCAGAGTCGCCATATCATTCTTTATTTGCTCTTGATTTGAAGTTATGCTTGCGGTTAAATCACTCTTTAATTGTTCTTGATTCGCAGCCATGTCATTTTTTAATTGTTCTTGATTCGCAGTCATGTCACTTTTAACAGCGTTGATCGCGTCAAGAAGTTTCTTCAGTTGTTCCAACATTGCTCGAGTAATCACCATAAAATTCCGAAGTCAAAAAGTCCTTAGGAAGAAAAGTCCAAGTTCACAGGTAATTCCAAGAAAGTCCTTGAAGATGCCCCACGTTGGGCGCCAAAATTGTAACGAGTCCGTAGCACCTTCAACTTTCTTCAAATGAGCATTCCAATCTTGAGGAAGTAACTATAAATTTATTTACAAGTATTTACACTATTTACAATATGAGCAGGAAACAATTGCTAAACATCCAGCAATTAGGTAGCAAAACAGTACACTGTACTCTCAACAGTAACTCAGCACCACGTATCAAACGTGAACAGTAATTAAGCAATTACAAAAGCAAAACAACCATTCGCCAAGCGAATAAAAACGAGCACTCTCAGAAATCAACATCTGAAAAGAACTGACTGACTTGTGTTCAAGGCCAGCTATTTATACACGGAAAGAATTCCCGACAACTTTCTAGTAATATCTGGAATATTCCAAATCATTCATAACTTTAAACAATTCATTCAAGAAAACGCTAGAAATAAAAAGAAAAACACCACTCCGAGCGAAAATTTCTTCACGCTTATTAAAGTTAGGGCAAGTGTAAAAACTACAAAGTGTTACGGGGCCGGTATACAAGTGATAAAAGTGATATCTTCAGATACTTTTGCAACATGACGTCAGATAAAACCAAAACTAATGAAAATGATGCAAGGCAGGAAAAACAACAACTATTTACAAGATTTGTAACAATATGTTTCTTTTTGGCTTTTGAGATATTAAATATCTCTAAACAATATTACTGCATTCAGAATATTTAGGAGTAATGTACTATAAATTATTCAAAAATGACTTCTGTTATGATTTAAAGTTATCAAATATGTTTTAGAAGTAACAAATAAAAAAATATTTCATCTCTTACAGGTAAAATACATTTTATTCTGCATTAAAATGCCACTAAACTCTGCAGAAAAGATGCGCAGTAGAAGGGGTAAGAGAAAAGTCATGTGGATATTACAGATTTGTAAATAAAAGTCACTCTTTATAGTATTGAAATATGTTAGAAAAAGCAAAATTTATCAAAAATACTTTCTGAAGATCCGCACATTGAAAATGACCATTTAAGAACTAGAAATTAACAAACTGCGGGGTTTCGTTTAGTTAAGTAGTTTAAGGAACAAGAAGAAAAAACAGATATAAAAGCTGGTGAATGGTGTGTGGTAAAGTACGAAAATACATTGTATCCTTGAGTTGTGGCGATTATTGAAGAAAATGAGTTTAAAATATAAGTAATGGCTGCTGTTGGAACCAATTAGAAATGGCCAGTAACGACAGATGAAATTTATAATAAGAAAGAAAGAATGATTTGAAAATTTGAATTACCTGAACTTGTTAATAACAGCAGCCAGTATAGATTTAAGTCTTATGTTATGTAATATTTTTGATTTTTCATTGAGTTTGGTATTAAATTTCTGTAAATTTAATTCATAATTGTTAATTTTCAATATTTCGATCTAAACTAAGCTGTAATTTTCATTCATTAATTTTTGTAATAAAGATATGCTTGTAAGTAAATTTTGTAACGTAAGTTACTGTAACGTAAGTTACGCAGTAAAAATTCCCATAATTTTCAATTTTTGAAATAAATTTTTTAATTAATGAAAATATATTCCTAAGCATTATAAGGAACTGATAAATTATGCTTCAAACAATAAAACAGCTGTAATAGAGCAGAAATTTGCCTCAGAACCAATTTTCATATTATGTCATTCCCTTTTTGTGTAACGCAAGTTACTGCCTTATCTTTGACTGCTAGATTTTATAAAATTTAAATGCATCGAATATTTTTACATTTTAATTTTGCTTTCAACTGTCATTTTCATAGAATGCTTTCACACAAGATTTATACTACAAAATTTGTCTGTACTAAGGTGCTAAATGCATAAGAGTTGGTCGAAATGTAACGTAAGTTACCGTGGAATTGCCCTGTAGCGGAAAACAACAATGCAAACTCAAGTTTTAAGTAAATCCTATTTATAAATTAAAATCTGGCCTGTGTATGAGTATTTTGGGTTTATAAAATAAAGATAGCATTAAAAACAAGGTGTATCAAATTATATGCTTCTTATGCTCATGAATGTACGTATGTTATCAAAACGCTTTGTTAGAGTTTAAAAATATTTTTCTTAATATGTATAAAAACTTTTGCACAATTGTACTAAGCTAATAATTCATCCGACTTTTTTAGAGATATAATAATTTTATAAATAAATGACTAAAATTAGCAACAAAAAGTTTACATAAAAAAAAGACATCAAATTCTTCTCTCAACCTGTTATTCATCAATTTTCAATAAATTTCAACAATTAGAATTTTTCAAGCAGGAGTAGTTTTATAACTTCTAATAAAGTTAAACTGATGTCCGTACAATGACGTTACAAAGAAGTATAGCATTTAATTGGTAAAAAAATACCATTACTAGGTGTTGTTAAAGGTTCAGCTAAATTTTTAGTCGTTGCTCCCTCTCCTCGAACAAAAACATCAGAGATAATTTTTAAACATTACGCTAAGTAAAATAAAATAAATGAATGAAATAAAATGTTTTAAAAGCTTCTATTACAAAATAATTGTTTATTTTATTTTACATTCGTTTACAAAACATAATAAATCATTAAAAAAATTTCAATTTCTTAAAATAAACTGAAAAAAATATTTAGAATCCCTGACATATTCTCGATTTCTTGGTACTACGGCTCAATTGCACATTTCAGACGAATTATTTAAATTTTTTCAGTTTGCATTGAGAATTTCAGTATAGTTGCTATATTTCTAGTGTATGAAACAAGATCTGGTACACTTCCTGTTTTTTAAGTATTTCCAGTAATCAATATTTCCAGCGGGAAAATTTATTTTAGCTCGACAAGTTGTTTTCTTTGCACAATCATAGTACTAGCTAGGAAACGTGTTTTACAGAATTTATTTATTTTTATTGCGAATTTACATCCAAAATGCGTTGGGAGCAATGGGTGATTGTTGTAGAACGCACTGTATAACTAATATAATCTTCATAATCTTTCATTGAATAGTTACTTATTAGTGAGAGCGTGAAGTGCTGAAAACACATTTTCCCTACAGGCGATGGCAAAGGAAACTAGAGACGTCCCTTGCTATTTCGCGCTTCGATTCACGGCTTCACTACATCATGCTTTTTTATTATTATTATTCCACACACAGTCATCAGCCTTTCTTTATGTGCTCGTGTAAACTCTTTCCTACAAAAGAATAACAAAATAAAGTGTTTAAGTAAGGTAAGCTATTCTGAGAGATTTCTTCTGTAGTACTAGTTGAGGGCATGGGCTCTCATATGCGACATTTTAAGGGGAGGCTCAAATATTTTCCCCAATGGGAAGCAATTTCAATGTAGATTCGTGTTTCTAAAAGTTGAAATTTTTAGTAGCTAAATTATTAAAGGCTGGAGAAGAAATTTTTTTATACTTTTAATAAAAAATTGTACTAAAAGCAGGGAAGTACTAATTTCTAAGAAATGTTTGAGACCCCACTCCCCCCTCCTCCTACGGAAGGCTATGGTTGAGGGGGTAAAAAATTGCCAAATAAATTGTAGAGAATCGCGAAAGCTCTTCATAGTAAACAATGTGAAACAATCTATATAAAGAATTTGGGACTCAAAGAAATGCCATTTACTTTTGATGCCCTGATACATTTTGATTCAAGCTACAGTTATTTCCTTAATATTGTTGCAAAACTTTTGATAACCCTTGAGGGAAATCATTTTGTACTGTCCTGGAGCTATAACAACATAGTAAACAATGTGGAGCAACCTATATAAAGAGTTTGGGACTCAAAGAAATGCCATTTACTTTTGATGCCTTGATACTTTTTGATTTAAGCTACAATTATTCCCTTATTATTGTTGTAAAACTTTTGATAACCCTTGAGGAAAGTCATTTTGTACTCTCCTGGAGCTTATATTGTCACTCTCCTGACATGAAAAATTTGACTCCATTTTAAAGGGGATAAAATACTTAAAGTGAACTCCCTCTATTTTTCCCTTAAAAAGTTCATATCAAACAGTTAGAATAAATTTTTAAAGAATTTTTTTAGAACTTTGTTTTTGTAGAATCTGTGATAAGAAAATGCCAGGTTTTTGGGAAAACAGCTATTTAGTGATCATAAACATAATGATTCAGTTCTCTTTGAACATAATGAAGTGCTGCCATCTACCAGAAACTCAGTGAAATAATTCAAAATAACAACATGTTATTTTAATTCATCAAACAATTAACATTTAATAGTCATACTTTAAATACATAACATTTTCAATGCCTCACTAGAATTTTTAAATATTTAGAGCTATTATGAAAGCTGCAGCAGATTTTTAATTACCGTTGTATTTTGATATTAGGAATAGGGACCGGGAGCGTACATAGGAATTTATTTCAGGTGGCTCAATATTATTAGAATTTTCCAAAGTTAGGTTTGAAAAGATTAAAATCCTTATTCACTGTAACTAGTCTACGTTTTTTTTAGAGGGGCCCCGTCCCCTTCAGCTCACCCGTAAAATACGCCCATTTAAAGAATATTTTTTCCTCCAAGATGTGTAAGAAATTTGAAATAATTCTGTGAAATTTTTCTACTTTTTCCTTTGAAATATATTCTATAGCAGAGGTTTATTTACGGAAAACTGCAGAAAGAGAATTTTCCCCTTCCTTTGAACTTAGATACTTTTACAAGTTTTCAGATTTATTATAGGTTATTACGGAAAGGTTTTAAAATATTTTACAGACCCAATATATTGTAGTTTTTAAATATTCTATTTTCAAAAGAAATAGTTTTTCCAAGTAAAAATTTTAAAACTCAAAGGAATCTCGCTCAATATAAGGGACTGCAGTTCAATTTTTAGTTGCATGAAATTTATTGTTTCTTCGTTAATAATATAACTTGTTTGATTTGCAGCGAGATGCTTCTCTGCTTCTCTCAGAGCAGGGAGGATTCTGAACAAAATAAATTTTTAATTATTTCAGTGTCCTAAATTTTTATGGGGACAGTATAAATTTTGCACTGAAAGAAATCCTAATATGATATAATGGTCATAAATAATTAAAAATTTCACAACTCTTCAACAATTTTTAACTGTGATTTCTTCATTTGACAGATATTTATGCTCTGCAAAAAATAAATGTTGTTTTTATAGTATGATAGAGCTAATTCTATAGTAGTTTTACAGTAATAAACTAAAACTGATAATTTTACAAAACTGTAAAATTGCTAATTTTTTTATTAATAAACTATCAAATTGCTAGTTTTTGTGTAATAAACTGTAAAATTGCTAGTTTTGGTTTATTACTGTGCTTTTACAGTTTTAAACTGGAACCTCTGCTGTCAGTATTATACTGTAAAAGCAACAGTTTATTTTTTGCTGTGTAGATTAGTTTTTCGTGGAAAAAAAAACTATACTTTTTGTGCAGTTATTATTCGAAAATATCCCAGAGTACAAACTTTTGCTATTAACTCTTTGGAAATATACTGCGTATATATTTTTTTATCATTATTATAGTTATTATTTCTATCTTACTTGCACGGGTCTTCATAAAGGTGGGGAAAGACAAAGAGCTGATTTTTTGAGCCCATCTTAACACAAATTTATCCCCCCTCCCCGCGATATTTTTTAGGTATTGCATTATACTAGTATCGTTTTTTATTTACTATTCGGATTATCCGAGGTATTAGCTTATCCGTGGTTACCGTGACAACCTTTTCCGCGGATAATCGGGAGTTTACGGAATATCTTACTACTATTATGTATGTGAAAGTTTGTATGGATGGATGGATGTATGGATGTATGGATGGATGTATGTTTGTTCCTCTTTCACACAAAAACTACTGAATGGATTTGAATGAAACTTTCACCATAATGTAGCTTACACAACAGAATAACACATAGGCTATAATTTATTTTCGCATAAATCCGCGAAGGCTTCCAACAAACTAATTCAGTTTTTATTGCATCATCTCAACTCCCTGTCGATAGCTAGAATTGCGTGTATCATTTCCATTTTTCGCATTAAATTTTCAAGGCATTTCTCAAGTCAAAGCAAAATGTAACTTTTTTTCAGCTTCATAGTTAATATCCAGGCTTTTACATAGACATTGGAAACGCTCGCATGCCCTCTTTCTCACGAGCTTTTACCATGATTTGCATTTTAAAACATTTTGTAGTCTTAGTTGTAAGTAGAATATTTGGATGGTGTTATGCAAAAAGGAGTTAACCCACAAAACATAAAAAAATGAGTTATCCAACTGTGATGGTAAAATATGTTGCTTTCTACATTAAGCAAAAATATTTAAGCCCTATCAGCATTTCATGGTAACATATCATTGGTATATTGATATAGAGCTCCATGCTTTTTGCCAGAGTTTGTTGACTTTAAAGCCCACTATCTCAAAATCAGGTTTTTGTGGGTTAACTCCTTTTTGCATAACACCATCCATTTATCCTTAAGCAATGTATTTTTTATTGTGCTTTGAAATATGCAAATATTATTTTGTAGAATAAATTGCATTCCTTTATTAGTAAATTGTTCACTGCATCAATTATTTTCGCGAGTTTTGTAAATATGTGTTTTAGGGTATCGGTAACGTAATCGCTTGAAGAGATTGGCAACTAATAAATGGATTAGGCTCATTATTTTCCAATTTGATAGAGCTTTAAATACAACTTAACGGTATTTCTTAAATTTGTTTGCTTTGATTGGCTACTTTCTCGGGGTAATTACAATTGCGCAGTTACTTAGTATCCAATTGAACAGGAATTTTGCCAAATTTGTTGCAAGAAGGTTTTAATAACTGAGATTCTCGGCAATTTTTTCAACTGACGCCAGTTTTTGTGCCAAAGACTACGTAATAATACTTTACTTCTTGCACGACGTAACCAAAATAAAACGATTATTGTCTGATATTTATCGACTGCGGCAAAATCTTAATCATCGTTATAATACTCCCCTGTTTGAAAAGTTCAGTTTTTTTTTCTTTTGTTGGCCGATTCCGTATGTATGTATTAAAAACTTCTTTAAAATTATGTCAAAACGCAAAGTAATCCGCATTCTAAATGAATAAAACCCTTAAACAAGACAAATTACCATTAATTTGCGTTTTTGCACAAATAATTGTCAAATGTTCCCATTAATTTCGAAATCATTTAGGACAAAAACTTTTTGCGTCATTTTATGGTCAGCAATAGTATCTCAGCATTTGATGACTATTTGTGCTAAAAATTAGTGACATAATAATACTTAATGTATTTTCATAAAGTAGGGAGGGGAGCAAAATTATTCTAAGTATAACAAAACAGTTACCGCAAATTTGGCGACATTTTAAAAATCGTCAAAGCGGCGTGTTTTAAGTTCTTTCAGTTCAGGAAAAAAAAACCAAAGGTGAGTATAAATTGTTTCTCAATATTATTTCTGACCCAGGCAACGCCGGGTATTTCTGCTAGTGCTCTATAAATTAGTGGCAGGTTAGTGCAATAATGTATTTTTGAGGCAGTATTTTGTATTTTCGTGATACGTTTTTGCAATTTTCTTCTTATGTAGTTTTATATTGCAATCTCTTGAATTAAAAATTGATTTTGTTCCATTCATGGAAGATTGATTATACACTTGGCTCAATTTATACGTTATTTGTTTAATCCGTACATTCAATAATTCGTACGACATGAAGTCCCTATTTATGAAGATTGATAAGGTTCAGCTCTACTCTTTTTGTCTCTCTTTTATAGTTTAGAAAAATATGTTGCTTTTTTTTTTCCTGAAATTTAACTCAGTATACTGCCATGCTAAGCGCAAAAGTAGTATCTGCAGTGGAGCTCAAACTGAGATATTACTCTTTGAAGTTTTTCACCAGTATGTGTTTCATTCAGATGATACTTTTTCAGAATTTTTTCCCGTCCTCAAATAATCCTATAAGTTTGCATTTAATTAAAATACGTCACAAAGGGCCACCTTGTGGCGATAATTTAATTTTATGAAAAAGTGCAGATACGACTTTTGTGCTTAGGACGGCAGTATAGCGGAGGGGCGTTGGGGCATCTTTTACTCTCTGTTCTATTTTTTCCAAATTTTCAAGGAAAATCTCTGTGTCGAATTATGATATAATTTGTATGTACTTATTATGTACGTATTTAATGTAGAGGAATGCATTCTCTCCTTTTTGGATTCACCAGAGAAACGTTTTTACGCTCTCCTGCTAAGATAGAATAAATTGATTACATTAGTCTGGCTCTAAAAGTACAGAATTCTTCACGTCAGGATTATTTCTCATCTACACTTCTTCAATAATTACAAAATCACTACTAATATGTATTTTCTTTTCTTACATATACATTTTCAAACATGCTTTGTGCGAAAACCAGAGACATGCAATTTCTTTGTTTGTTAAAATATCAGGATTCTAAAAAAATAAAATTAAAAAAAACCTCTTACAGTGGATAGGAAAAGCGCTGCAAAAAATCAGCTGTTTTTTTTACAGTATAATACTAGCAGAAGGGGTTCCAGTTTAAAACTGCAAAAGCACAGTAATAAACTAAAACTAGCAATTTAAGGTTTATTACTGTAAAATTAGCAGTATTACCATAAAATGAGCTGTATTATACTGTAAAAAACAACAGTATAATACTGTCAGAAGAGGTTTCAGTTTAAAACTGTAAAATGCACAGTAATAAACTGTGAAACTTGCAATTTTACAGTTCTTTACTGTAAAATTAGCAATTTTACAGTTTATTACTGTAAGATAGGCAATTTTTAGTGTATTACTATAAAATTTGCCGCATTATACTGTAAAAACAACATTCATTTTCTACAGTGTAACACTAACAGAATTTAAAAGCTGCAGATTGAATTTTCTGTGTGTTTTCACCATACTTCTATTTTTAAAAAATATTAGTTTGTTCAGATGATTTTGTTTTTCGCACCTTCCTTGGTTGTATTTCGTCGGAGAAAACAGCAATGCAGACTCTAATAAGCTGTGAAACCACCCTAATAGCACAATGTGTCACGGATAAGTCACAGTGACGTCACTGCGAGTCACAAGCGTCACAGTCACACCGTGACTCAATTGTGACGACGCACAAAAGTCACATTGTGACTCGTTTGCGACATTTGCGTGTGACTTCACTACAACGTCGCTGTGACAGCTGAATTGTGACCGGTCACAATGTAATGTTGTGGAGACGTCACATTGTGACCTTAATGTGAATTTTCATTAAAATATTTTTTTACCGATTGAAGACCGAATTAATAATACCGAATTAATAATTTTACGTTAGAAAATCAGTCAAAAATTTTTTTTAAGAGCCTCAGTCACTTTCTAACAGACAGCTGTAACAAAAACGACCAAGTGACAACCACTTGCGAATGTCAATCCGTGATGACGTCAAAATTGCAGTGACGGCTATTACAACGTCAATGCAATTTTGGACAATTTGTGACTATTCCGTGACAACATGACACAGTCACGGAAACCGTTGTCGTGTAATTGTGTATTTGATGCGACGTTTTGATAGTGATGCGATCAGTTTGTATCGGTTATGCGGCTTCTCATCATTGTCACTATCAAATTTCTTTACTTACTTGTGACCTTTAAATGACGTCGCTGTAAAGCCCTGTAGTGATTTACAGCAGATGCGAAAACGGGGTATGATTATAAATAGCACAGTGACAAAAATAAGACGCTTTTGTGACTCGGGTACGTCACAAGTAAAGTCCCAAAGAGGTGGCTGCAACTTACGAATGAAAATTCGCGGCGACATCACAAGTGCGATGTTGCAGTGACGACGCCTGGTAGCACAAAGGCAGTCGATGTCTCTTAGTGCTGGTTTTGAGCCTTATTTGTGACTTTTAAATGAAATTCTTCAAAGCATTATTGCGATTTAAAAAAGTCGCAACAAACGGGGATGTGACTACGAATTGCACAGTGACCAAAATAAGACGCTTTTGTGATACCTCACAAGCGAAGTCGCAAAGATGTGGCAGCAACTTACGAGTGTCAGCTCGCGGAGAAGTCACAAAGGCGGAGAAGTCCTCAGGTGCCGTCACTGTGAAGTCGCACTGTGACGCTGCCGCGACTTCACGCGTACGTCACTGACTGGTCGCATCGGTCGCTGTGACTGCGATGTGAGGTCGCTAAACCGTCACTGGGAGACCTAGGTTGCTATTGGGTCGTCAGGCGTTGTCACTGTAAAGTCGCATTGTGAAGTCGCCGTTGCTGACATTCGTAAGTAACTTGGTTGCGACTTCACTTGTGACGCATGCGAGGGTCACAAAAGCATTGCAGTAGCAACGCCTGAAGACGCAAATGGGACTTTTCTCTGACGTCGTGGTAAAGTCGCATTGTGACTTAAAACTGTCACATCGACGTGGATGTGACTCACTTTGTGACCACAATGTGACCTTCAGCAGCTCTTTACTTTTTGAGTTTCCTCTTGTAACTCTCGTCTAGTATAGTGGTTAGAATTCTTGGCTTGCATCCAGACGACCCGGGTTCGATTCCAGGCGTGGGACAATGGGTTTCGCAGCGAAACGGTTGGCGGAAAGTATGTTGATTCAATCCAGGTTCTTATATCAGTGATTTCCGATGTCAGTAAAAGACTCCTTTATTTTTTCAAAATTAAAAAAAATATTTTATGACGGGTCGTCGGGCGCCGTCACTGTGAAGTCGCATTGTGACGCCACCGCAACTTCACACACAGGTCACTGACTGGTCACATCGGTCGCTGTGACTGCGATGTGAGGTCGCCAAACCGTCACTAGGTGACCTCGGTTGCAATTGGGTCGTCATGCGCCGTCACTGTAAAGTCGCATTGTGACGTCACCGCGGTCGGACATTCGTAAGTCGCTGTGACGTGGTTGCGACTGCGCTTGTGACGCGCGTCACGGGTCACAAATGCGTCACACTTTGGTCACTGTGCTATCAGGGCAGTGGTTGGAAAAACTACATATTTTTCGTAGCGAACTACAACTACAACTACTTTCTGATAAATGTAGTTAACTACAGCTACAACTACTTTTTTTTTAATGTAGTGAGCTACACTACTTTTGAAATGTAGTTGCTACTTCGCTACTTTTTAAAAAATAAATAAATAACAAGAGTACACCGATTGAGGATCGACCGAAAAAATTCGAAAAGTGGTTTATATTAAAAAAATACCTCATTCGAATATGGAATAGAAACAGGAATTGTCTTTGAATTTATTTGTTTCTTTTCCTTTTTGTTCCTTTTTTTTTTGTAAAAATTTGTCCTTTTTAGATTTTTTTTTGCAATTTTTACGAATATTCGCCGCAAGAAAAACCTTGTTTTTTTCCTTCGTTCTCTTTTTTTTTTTTTTTTCTTCATTTATTTTATTTTTTTTTTTTTTATTTAAAAGTAGTTTTCAGAAATCGCTACAAACTACTATTTTTCTGTATCGCGCTACTCACTACTCTACTTTTTTTAAAAAGTAATGCGCTACACTACAAACTACTAAAAAATGTAGCTACTACAGCAGTTTCGCTACTTGTAGCGCGCTACTTCCGACCATTGTGTGAAACTAGCAATTTTACAGTTTACTACAATAAAATTACTGTAAAATTAGCTGTATTATACTGCAAAACCAACATCTATTTTTTACAGTGAGCCATTTAAAAAAAAACTCATTAAAATATGAGTGCTTAAAGGCAGATTTGAAGTACGTACATAGCATTATTTATGCAAAAAGCCATCAGATTACCACATCGAGATCGAGATAGTGGTAAAGGCGTGGTGAGCTCATAAAAAAAGCATGGCGTCATTCCATGCGAATAAACAATTCATGATGAAGAGATACAACGTAATATTTTTCCGTGTGAATGGTTTGTTTTGTATTAGATGGGTCAAGAGCGCCTGTGGATTGGTCGATTATGGTTGCACGTTTGTTTTCAAAGCGCAAAAGAAAGAAATGTACGCAATATTTTCTGTAAAACTTTAAAAAGCCCGCTATCATCATTATATATTCAAAACATGAAATGCAAAAAAAACATCCATAATGCACCTTTTTTTAAGCACTAAAGTAAATGTATTTTTTAATTTACATTGCGCAATTTTAAGGAAAACTCAAGCTATTAAATCCAATTCCTGTCTTTTTTTTTTTGCTGTTTTTTAGCACAAAGTTTAATCCAATTTTTAATTCACATTGCGCAATTTTAAGGAAAACTCATGCTCTTAAATTCAATTCCTATTTTTTTAGCAGAAAGGTAATTCAATTTTCAATTTACATTGCTCACATTTAAAGAAAACTCAAGGAATTAAATTTAATTAATGATTTTTTTACTAAGCACAAAGGTTAATTCAATTTTTAATTCACATTGCTTAAATTTAAGGAAAACTTAAGCTACTAATTTCAATTCCTACTACCTCGCCACTTTCTCCGCCCGGCGCGGCGCCTGTGTTTACATTCAATAAAATTGTTATCGTTAAGTTTAATAGTAAATATTTTTGAATAAGATTTGAAAATACATGATCAATTAATATCATTTGTATTCCGAGGTAGAAAAAGGTCAGTATTTTGCTCGTGACCAATATATGATATCCTAAAGCGTCAACGTTCTTTCTGAAGAAATGTCGACACACATTCTTGAAAGTGACTGGTCATAACCGGTTTCAAGGCTATTAAATCAAAAGTTTCGCAATATAGGAGAGAAAAAAACATTCCACATTTGATCTTATCTCCGCAATAAGATTAAATTATGCAGTCTCTTCAAGATATTAATTATAATTTAAATCTTCCCCGTACAGTGGCGCCCCCTGAAAAAGAGTAAATATTCTGAAGAATTTTATGAATTTCGAATTTCGCATAATCATGAAGAGAAACGAACTCCTTTTTTTCTATCTGTCCGAGAAAATTAAGTTTTATTTCCTTTATATTTTCGTAAAATTTCAGATTAAAATAAATATTTGCTCTCACGTGTTTTTCTATCAATCGAGAAAATGGTGGCAATTTTTACGAACTTTTCCCTTCAATGCAATAGTTTTCAAGCTTGTAATAGAAAACAAAGTAGTTCGACAGCAGTGAAAGTATGAGAAAATATACAATATAAAATTCAGGGATGCCTTCTAGGGGGTTGATTAGCGCACGGGTCATTGAAATTTGGGCTGTTTTTAAAGGTATTTTTCTCTTCAAAAGGGTTGAGGTCTGTCATTTGAATGGGAATACTTTTTGGCATTTAAAAGCGGTTTCTCATTTAGGGGATTCCCACCCCGGATAAATTATAATAAAAAAATGGTTTTCGGTGAAATATAAAAGATCAAATTTCATAAAAGTCAGAGAGCTTATGCTCGTTTTCAAACAAACGAGAAGATAAATTACGTATACCGCAATATACCTGCCAATACAACTCTGATTCTTTGCAAAAGAGACTACAAGCCTCTCTTAGCTACCCTTCTCACCATCATTGAGATACATTGTGATAAAACCTGGAAATAAAATTTTAACCGATTTTTATTATACCGTAAAATGGGGTGTATAGGAACAGCGGGGTCAATCGGAACAAAACTTCCCAACCGTACAAAGAAATTCTTCATAAATATACTATTGGGTATTTTTCGACATTAATTTTTTTTTAAAAAGGTACGATCATAGGAAGTAGGAAAAAAATACTTTTGTCAATCTGGCGACGTTACTGGCTTCTAAGGAGGGCTGTACGTAGAATGCTAGAAAACATCACATTTTCATAGACTGCAAAACTTCATATGCAAGTACAAACCTTCTCATAATTTAAACCTAAGAGTGGTATGTTTCAATTATGCATGTATTTGAGCAACTGAATACCACATTAGAATTTACATTTTTTAAAAATTGTGTCATAAAAATGAAGAATACTGAAAAATGACATAGGAAAAAAAATTGCGGGGTGTATCGAAACACTTGGTTTTGTTGTTCCAGTTTAACCTTATTTAAAGGAAACTGTTTGAAAAATCAAGATTCTAACCCCAATTTCTCTAGTCAAGAGAAGAACAAGGATTTATTACTGTTTATCTCTTCTCGTGAGCAACTATATCTTAGAATGACAGAAAGTTGCAGATTTAAAAGATTTTTGCTCCAGGAGACTTCTTTTTACCTAAAATACATGGGGGAAAGTCATACAGACTTTATGTAGCAAAAGTCCAGCACACAGACAGTGATGAATAAGTAGGAAAATCTTGCAGGACAATCCCCAAACCCAGTGATTTTAAGAAACTAAAGAAAAGGCAGCGTTCATCCCAGAAGATGTTATGAAAAAACTTAAGTAAAGCCACAACTGCTAGTTTTAAGGCCAAGTACATATTTGTGGACGATATGAGTGACTTCAATTTTTGTTAAAGCTTTGTAATTTAATTCAAAAGCATTTCTTAAAATTTATTTTAATTTTTCATAAGTTCAAAATTATTTTTAATTCTGACAAATTATAAACCTTTACTGGTATAGAAAATAAACTTTTATTTGACAGTAACTATCAGTTCTTATTCTCCCCCATCAATATTACTCATGTTTGTGAGATCTATAACGGTTAAATTGAAAAAAGAATGAAAATTTTATCATGTGTTCCGATTGACCCCTATCAGCGGGGTGATTCGGAACACCCCTAAATTCCTAGATATATGAATAATAACTGTTCGAAATGTTTTGTCTTGCTGGAATATCAAAAGCAAAGTAAGACCGAAGTTTTTACCCAAAAAATCAAATTGAAAATAAATCTTTTGAGTACTTTTTTTACAATTAAAGCTGAAAAGTGTTCCGATTCACCCCATTTTACGGTACCTAAATAACGCTTAATCAGATCCCTAATATTTAACCAACAAAGCTCTCAACTAGCCCTCAACATCACAATAGAATTATACACTGAAGTGACAAAAGTCATGGGATACCTCTTAATATCGTGTCGGCCCTCCTTTTGCCCGGCGAAGTGCAACAACTCGACGTGGCATGGACTCAACAAGTCGTTGGAAGTCTTCTGCAGGAATATTGAGCCATGCTGTCTCGATAGACGTCCATAATTGTGAAAGCGTTGATGGGGTAGGATTTTGGGCACGAACAGACCTCTCGATGGTGTCCCATAAATGCTCAATGGGATTCATGTCGGGCGATCTAGGTGGCCAAATCATTCGTTGGAATTGTCCAGAATTTTCTTCAAACCAATTGCGAACAGTTGTGGCCCGGTGACATGGCGCATTGTCATCCATAAAAATCCCATCGTTGTTTGGGTACATGAAGTCCATGAATGGCTGCAAGTGATCTCCAAGTAGCTGCACATAAGCATTTCCAGTCAATGTTCGGTCCAGTCGCACTAGAGGACCAAGTCCATGCCATGAAAAAACAGCCCACACCATTACGGAGCCACCACCAGCTTGAACAGTGCCTTGCTGACAGTTTGGGTCCATGGCTTCGTGGGGTCTGCGCCACACTCGAACCCTACCATTGGCTCTTACCAGCTGAAATCGTGACTCATCGGACCAGGCCACGGTTTTCCATTCATCTAGGGACCAACCGATATGCTCACGTGCCCACGAGAGTCGCTGCAAGCGATGTCGTTCTGTCAGTAAAGGCACTCGAGTCGGTCTTCTGCTGGAATAGCCCAAGAAATCCAAATTTCTCCGCACAGTTCTAGCAGACACGTCCATTGTACGTCCCACATTGATTTCTACGGTGATTTGACGCAGTGTTGCTTGTCTGTTAGAATTTACGACTCTTTGCAGACGTCGCCGGTCTCGATCTTTAAGTGCAGGCGGTCGACCACTGCGCTGTCCATGGTGGGATGTTATGCCTGAAATTTCATACTCTCGGCACACTCTTGACACAGTGGATCTGGGAATGTTGAATTCTCTAACGATTTCCGAAATGGCATGACCCATGCGTCTAGCTCCAACTAACATTCCGCGTTCAAAGTCTGTTAATTCACGTCGTGCGGTCATCATCACGTTAAAACCTCTTCACATGAAACACTTGAACAGAAATGAAAGCTCTGTAAAAGCACTGCGCATTTATACCTGTTCTATGCGATGCTACTGCCATCTGAAAATTTGCATATTGCTCTCCCATGACTTTTGTCACTTCAGTGTAGTCTGCAAATCTGATACACAACATATAAAATACAGTCAACGGAAATTACAGTTGCGGAAATTCGAAGAGCCTCATAGACTATAGCTCTAATATTTCTCTATCTCGAAGTTTTCGTTAATTTTTAAAATTTTCCAATTCAGAATTGTCTTTCTTTTTCTCGAGTGTACAACTTTTTCCTCGAAGTTTTAACAAAAATTTCATTTTCATTCCATACACTAAACCAAAGAGTAAAAAAAATATAGAACGCATTTGTTTTTGTTATTAAAGACTTTCTGCACTTGCTTTCTCTGTCATAATTTTCACTCCGCTTCCTGATTGAAGAGTTAAATTCAGCCCAGTTAAATTGAGCTCACTTCAGCCACACACTTCCAGAAACAATCTAAAAAAAAAATAGCAATTATAAAACTAAAGTTTTGTTAATACACTTAACACATTAGTTTCAAGCATAAACCGTTTCTTTGGTACTCTTCCCAAGTAGCACGCTTCGTTTTTTAAAGGTTGTAAAATGGTTATTAACGTTGTAACAACCGCTTAAAAACGTTTACAAAACGTTTAAAAGTTATTTGTGCTACCTGGGTTAGCTTCGATAGTCTTTCCGCCTACAGCTCTGTTACTTTTTCAGCCAGTCAGATGATTCCTAATGAGGATGAAACTGCAGTATCTGGCTAACATGTCAGAGCTGGCGAGGTATTTCACGTATGATCATTATATTTTAGCTATTCTCTAACATTTTTTCGCCAGACCTCCGTCGAAGCTGCGCACGCGCCAAGTCTTTTCTGACTTTCTGTAAAAATAGGGGGGAAATGCAACGAGGAAGTAGCAAGCGAACAAAAACTGAAGGCATCGGGAAGTGCACGACCTAAACCTATCTCTCCTTTTTCAAATGGTATCATTTATTATTTCTAAGAGCGAAAACACGCATTGCTGTTGAGAAGGCAGGGGGAGGGGAGTTCCAATAACTTCCGATAACCCGAAGCGTTTAGTAGGTCCCTTGGGACTTCGACCTGTCGAGTGTTGGGTACTACAAATTCATTTCCCGTTACCTGTGCATTGTTTTTCTTGTTTCAGACAGTGAACGCATTATCAAAATGGGTTACTTTTGTTGGTTTGAGTCACTCTTCTATCGACTGGAAAGATATTTCCTATTTCGGTGTTCAATTTATCACTAAAACAAAGTAATTGTTATCAGTCAACAATGACTACCGAGTAACGTCGTAAACACAAAGATAAGATCAAGACAAAAAAAAGAGAACTTTTATTTTTCACTTGAAAAATTCTCGTATGTTTTCGACGATAAATAATTTATAAATGTATTTAATTTTCGTGTGAGACTCCCTAAAAATGACGTTCCTAGCTACGATACTGAAGTCCGTCATTTCAAAGTTTTCCTCGGGGATGGTGAGATGTATACTCAAGTATTCGAGTGATTACTCAAAATTTTGAGGAGAACAGAAGAACCACTCCTACTTGTATGAAAATTAATTAATTTCTCAAAGTTAGGGGACAATTGACCCTAGATTGCCCCAGATTAGTAGATTTTAGTTCGTGAGCCCTCAATTCCAATTTTTCATAAGGTGAAAATTCTTCATTTGCAGAATGAAACTCCAAATTTAAGTACAATTTATTTCGAGTATGTACCATATGCCGCCCCCACCCCTAAAAAAAAATTTCAAAATGACGGGCCTGGATAAAGTACAGACATGCAAACATAAGTACACCTCATGGAAAAGGACAATGTCGCATTTAAAAGTTGCTATATTGCAATTATGTTTCCGAATCAGCAGAATCGGCAGACAAAATTGCTGAATAAGAAATTGTTCGGAGATCACTGGGACCTTTCATCGGGGAGTGACCTTATGCATACATATATATCTCTTGTATCATAGTTTTTGGACTAGCGATAAGACAGAGCCCAAAATGGAGACTTCGAAGGGTATGTTAACACATTTTGGTGAAAATTGGAAAACCTATACACGATCAAAAAAATAACAAAAAGCTCAAAAAAATTTCATGTTTCGGGGAAATATAAGGCATCTCTGTCAAAATAATTTAGAAGGGTTACAAACTTGCGATCTGTTTTTGTCGTTTATACATTATTTTCCGAAGATAAATTTCACATAAAGAAAAAATTAGAAATATTATGATTTATTTATTCATTTTGCCCTAACCATTTATGTACCAAATTAATTTAGTAAATTTTGAAAATCAGTAGGGTCTAAGGAACCCTATGCTTTAGGGCCCCTAAAAAAACTGTTTTCAATTGCGGGTACCATCATCTGTCGGCCTCTCAGCGAAGTACAAGGAGTGGTACTTAAAAGCTTCAGCATAATTCCACCATATAGGATTCATAATACTAAATTAATATAAGCGGGACTTCTGAGTCCCGTCGGGGCATAAAATTTTAAAATTTAATACATTTGCCTAATTTATACATTTCGCCAAGAATCAATGACAATAACAGGATGGCCCAAGAAAGATGGCATACCCCCTCCCCCAAATAGTATATGCGCTCTTCCCAAGAGCAAGCCTATCTTCCAGATAAAAAAAAAAACGAGGGAAATAGCAGTGATCCACCCCCTGAAGTTAACCTCTTCCTCTTTGGTGGGCATCTCAAATTAAAATAATAATAACCACTTGATTTGTATTTAAAAAAAACTTGAAACATTTTTAAATAACGTGCTACTTTAAAATTCGAAATCTCGTTACCTTAAATGAACACTTTCTGATTTATTTGTTCTCTTTATTCATTAATTTATTTATTTACTTTTCATCCCATTTTTTTCCTTTCATTTTTATTCATTTTATTTATTCATTTATTTATTTTTTGTTTAGTTTTTTTCATTTTATTGTTTTTATTTATTTATTTATTTATTTATTTATTTGCTTTCAGTACTTCCACTCCGGTATTTATTTTCTTTGAAAAATCTTCACAACAGAAGTATTTACATCGCAGCTCCTTCTCTTAAAGTTCTCGAGATTTCCGAACTCATGTCAAAAACGTATTCCCACAACTTTTCTTAGGGATCCTTAACACCCATGAAAGTCTGCACGCGCCCATTCCTCTCGCATCGATCAGAATGCAAACAAAAAAATAAAGATTAAAATGCTATCATAAAATATTTATACTCCATCTCTTATCTCAAACAAAAAAGTCATTTATTTTCGATCTAAACTTTCTTGCACTCGTGTGCGCATTAAAAAAATATGATCACGTGAGAACGAACGATAAACTTTCAGAACACCCTTTGATGGGACTCGAGAGCTTCTTGAGATAAAAATCGAAAATCAAATCGACTTGTGGTTTTAAGGGTTAATGCTTTCTGGCAGGAAGAAAGATTTCTTCATTAGTAAAAATTCAAGTCAATGACGTTTTATGGGCGGTGGGTGGAGGCGGGGGAGGGGGGGGGCATTGGCTTCCGTTCCATCATTCCTGACTGTGATTACACAACTAGAGGTCAATAAATTCTGCAATAAATAGTATTTTCCGTATGTTTTTACAGAACACGAATCCCGATTTCACGTTTACAGTCGGACCAGTAAGGAAAAACATACCAAGTGGGAAAACGTAAAATCAGAGGTAGGGTTAATAGTCTAGTCATTTTTGCTTAAAAATTAACACTTATCCAATAAAATAATGGGGAAAATGTGTTACAATTACTTGGTTTTTTTTATTTTTTTATTTTTTATTTAAGATACACAATTTTATTTAAAAACACGTTCTATACTAACAAATTTTTTTCTCGGTTGGCATTCGTAAAAAAAAATGTTGTACAGTTCTTGCGCTTTGATCGCTTGGCAAGATGTCGGGCATTACTTCTTCTTCATCGTTTCATTATTATCATCTGAAGCTGGTATTAATTCTTATTTAGAGAATTTGGGATGAGACAGACGATGCACATGCGGCATTTATTTCTGGTACAGTTTCAAGGAGAAGAGTGTCAACAGCTTTGATCCTCAGTCGTTGTAAAAGACGACGGACGATCGGAAGCAAAAAAAAAATTATACTTAAATATGTTTAACTTTTTCTAAGTAACGGTGATAATATGGAAAAGGAATGAAAATTAAAAACCATAAAGTGTTGTTATCATTACTTGATGCTTATTTTATTAAATGCATCTGTTTTTCTGAAGCCTGTTTCTTAATATTTATCTACAAATTTGTATCTCTCATTAATTGTTCTTTTCGAAATATAACAATTACCGAAAAAAAAAACAAGGAGTCTCACGGATCAGCTTCCCGGGCCGTAGGTTGGGCACCATTGACCTAGAGCAGTGGCTTCCAAAGTGGTTCACAGGGACTCCAGGGGTCCCCCGGAGTTTGTAAGGGGTCCATATAAACGAAACAAAGAGTTGGGGGTCCACGAGATACAAATGGGGGTTTACGAGCCAGGCCAGGATGATCAGCAAAAAGTTTGAGCAACAGCCTGCATCAATCGCTGCAATTTGAAAAAATGCTATAAACAAAATTCGTAATACCGTAAAATGGGGAGTATAGGAACAGCGGGGTCAATCGGAACAAAACTTCCCGACCGTACAAAGAAATTCTTCATAAATATACTATTGGGTATTTTTCGCCATTAATTTTTTTCTAGAAAGGTAAGATCATAGGAAGTAGGAAAAAATTACTTTTGTCAATATGGCAACGCTACTGGCTTCTAAGGAGGGCTGCACGTGGAATGCTAGAATGCATCACATTTTCATAGACTGCAAAACTTCATATGCAAGAACAAACCTTTTTATATTTTAAACCTAAGAGTGGTATGTTTCAATTATACACTGCGATGCAAAAGTTTAGACAAAATGAAAATATGTGAATAAAAAGAAAACTATTCAACGAAATACTTTCAAATTTCTACTGCAGGTACACAATATGGTCCCAAATGGTCCCTGGAGGTTTTAAAACTATAACTGGAATCAAATTTTGGATATTACAAAAGACATTTTTTTACATTGTTGCAAAAGTTTAGACAAAAGTCAGATTTTATGCAAATATCCCTTGAAATGTGATTGGTGGAGGAAATTCGGGACTGTATTATTTATTTATAAAGTGCAGAGATTGATGAATAAATAATCCAAATCTCAAAAGCTCTTTAGTTCTCGTGTAAAGAAGATGTGAGAAAGTTTGGAAGCCGAAATTTGAAAATGAACCTACTTTATTAATTTTTTGTCTTTTAAATCGGCTCTAGTATGGTAGCACATTGTTTTTTACTTTGTGGAGAGCAAATTCAGACATACGTATCGATCAAAAAGTCCAAGAAAAAATTATATATCTTAAGGATGAAGGAAGTGAAAAAACGGCTCAGACTGACGATTCGCCCCTTAATCCTACAAAACTTCAACTTTGGTCAAAAACAGCACGTGACAGCATGAGTAGATGAACAACTGAATCGGAATGCATAAAAAAAACAAAGATTTGTGCCTGAGCCTTTTCGGACAGAATGTTCCAAATAAGCCAGATTTTAATGTGAAAAGCAGCATATGTATAATCGTGACTAAAAAATGAATGGTACTTTCTTTGATAAAAATTATTAAATTGAGATGGCGTAGATGAATTATAATTCTTTTCGCGGGACTTGAGAAATATCCAATGAACATATGCTGTGCTGCTTTTACCAATAAAATCTGGCTTATTTGGGACACTCTGTCCGAAAAGGCTCAAGCACAATTCTTTGTTTTTTTTATGCATTCCGATTCAGTTGTTCATCCGCTTATGCTGTCACGTGCTGTTTTTGACCCAAGTTGAAGTTTTGTAGGATTAAGGGGCGAATCGTCAGTCTGAGCCGTTTTTTCAATTCCTTCATCCTTCAGAAATATAATTTTTCTTTTACTTTTTGATCGATACGCATGTCTGAAATTGCTCTTCACAAAGTGAAAAACAACGTACTACCATACTAGAGCCGATTTAAAAGACAAAAAATTAATAAAGTAGGTTCATTTTCAAACTTCGGCTTCCAAACTTTCTCATCTTCTTTACACGAGAACTACAGAGCTTTTGATTATTTATTCAGCAATCTCTGCACTTTATAAATCAATAATAAAGTTCCGCATTTCCTCCACCAATCACATTTCAAGGGATATTTGCTTAAAATCGGACTATTGTCTAAACTTTTGCAACAATGTAAAAAATGTCTTTTGTAATATCCAAAATTTGATTCCAGTGATAGTTTTAAGAACTCCAAACACGTATTTGGGACCATATTGTGTACCTGCAGTAGAAATTTGAAAGCATTTCGTTGAATAGTTTTCTTTTTATTCACATATTTGCCATTTGTCTAAACTTTTGCATCGCAGTGTACATGTATCTGAACAACAGAATACTACATTAGAATTTACATTTTTTATAAATTGTGTCATAAAAATTAAGAATTCTGAAAAATGCCATAGGAAAAAAATTGCGGGGTGAATCGGAACACTTTGTTCTGCTGTTCCAATTCAAACTTATTTGAAGGAAACTGTTTGAAAAATCAAGATTCTAACCCCAATTCTTTTAATCAAGACAAGGACAAGGATTTATTACTGTTTATCCCTTCCCGTGAGCAACTAGATCTTAGAATGGCAGAAAGTTGCAGATTTCAAAAGATTTTTTCTCCGGGAGACTCTTTACTTAAAATACGAGGGGGGAGCATATAGACTTTATATAGCGAAAGGTCAGCACACAGACAGTGATGAATAAGCGAAAAAATCTTTCTGGACAATCTCCGAAACCCAGAGATTTCCACAAACTAAAGAAAGGCAGAGTTCATCCCAGAAGATGCTATGAAAAAACTTAAGCCAAGTCAGAATTGGGTCATTCCATTTTAAATCAACAAATGGGGTGCGCATCACCAATTTTGATTTTGATGAAAATTTACATGTGTATTCCTTTTACTTCCCAGAGCTCAAAATAGTGTTCGTTTTATTTTTAAAAAATTTACCCTTTGATATATAGGCCATTTTTGTTGTTGGCAACAGCGAAAATCGGGCGTTTTGATGCTTTGTCTTATGAACTATAACTTTTTTTCTATCAAAGATTTTGAGCTCAAACATAGCTCATTGGAAAGCTAAGAAAAAGATCTTTTTATATATGCTGTCAATAAATTTCAGATTGAAAAAAAATATGTATTTTTTCAAGGTCAAAGTTTACGACAAAAATGATATTTTTTACTACTTTCGAACATTAAAAAACCCATGAAGGAATCAAAGTAACAAGCCGATTTTTTCATCATATATTCATAGTCATGGTTAATTACTGTATAAAAAAAATTGGCTTGTTACTCCACCCCCTTTATGAGATATGCCCCCCCAAAGTTGTAAATTTTTTTAAAAATCCCATTTTCAACGCTAAAAAAATGCATGTGGGGGGCAAGATAAAAATTTTTTTATATATGGTATTTTAAGTACTTTTTACCAGCTTTCTAACAAAACAAAAGTTGCTGTGTTATTCAAAGGCGTTTGGCAGATATAAGGGACTGAACTTTCAAAAAATTGCACAAAAACAACACGATTTTTTTCATTTTTTTAAATCTTTTTTTTTTATTTAAATGTAATTTTATACCTTATTCTTTGCCTTAAATGCTAAAAAAAGACTAAGATGAGCAATGAAGAAACATATTTAAAGTTTAATACGATAATTTAATATTTTTAGCACCTGGGAATATAGAATACCACTAAACTTGTCTGATTTTTAAACATCTGATTGCTACCCACAACAGGACTGAGCATTTCTCAACTTGTCCAGGTTTTTTCATACCATGTGGTCATCCTTGTTCTGGCTTGCTCTCACATGTGTATCTTAGTTGTCTCTCAAATTCTGAAAGAAGTAGGTTGTTGAGCTAGTGTTTCTGCTGTAAAATCTTGTGAAGCTGATGTGATTTCTTTTCATTTCAAGTTCATTCATATTCACAGAATGTTTTGTTAAAGTAAAAGAAGAAATTCTTTAGAATCCTTAAATATAAATTTAAATTTGTCTTTCTACATGTAAACTGTGAATAAGTTATGGATAACCTTAAATGCTCCATAGGAGTTTTTGAGAATGATGATTGTAATATTTTAAGTTATAGTAGGCAGTCTACTGTAAATAGTATTTCTGAGTACAGTGATGATGATAAAACTTTACTGTACCTGAGAACTAGGTGTAAAACTATTGAAACTGTTTGTACCTACCAGCTAGAAGTTCCATAAAGGTGGCAAAACTTGGCAAGAAATTTTTTTGCATGGTAGGTACAAACAGTTTCAATAGTTTTACACCCAGTACTCAGGTGCAGTAAAGTTTTATCATCATCACTGTACTCAGAAATACTATTTACAGTAGAATGCCTACTGTAACTTAAAATATCGCAATCATCATTCTCAAAAACTCCAATGGAGCATTTAGGGTTATCCATAACTTATTCAAAGTTTACATGTAGAAAGACAAATTTAAATTTAGATTTAAGGATTCTAAAGAATTTCTTCTTTTACCTTTAACAAAACATTCTGTGAATATGAATGAACTTGAAATGAAAACAAATCACATCAGCTTCACAAGATTTTACAGCAGAAACACTAGCTAAACAACCTACTTCTTTCAGAATTTGAAAGACAACTAAGATACACATGTGAGAGCAAGCCAGAACAAGGATGACCACATGGTATGAACAAACCTGGACAAGTTGAGAAATGCTCAGTCCTGTTGTAGGTAGCAATCAGATGTTTAAAAATCAGACAAGTTTAGTGGTATTCTGTATTCCCAGGTGTTAAAAATATTAAATTATCTTATTAAACTTTAAATATGTTTCTTCATTGCTCTTCTTAGTCTTTTTTTAGCATTTAAGGCAAAGAAAAAGGTATATAATTGCATTTAAATAAATAAAAAGATTTTAAAAAATGAAAATAATCGTGTTGTTTTTATGCAATTTTTTGAAAGTTCAGTCCCTTATATCTGCCAAACGCCTTTGAATAACAAAGCAACTTTTGTTTTATTAGAAAGCTGGTAAAAAGTACTTAAAATACCACAAATTAAAAAAATTTTATCTTGCCCACCACATGCATTTTTTTAGCGTTGAAAATTGGATTTTTTAAAAAATTTACAACTTTGGGGGGGCATATCTCATAAAGGGGGTGGAGTAACAAGCCAATTTTTTTTATACAGTAAGTAATCATGACTATGAATATATGATGAAAAAATCGGCTTGTTACTTTGAACCCTATGTTCGAAAGTAGTAAAAAATGTCATTTTCGTCGTGAACTTTGACCTTGAAAAAATAAATATTTTATAAATATCTGAAATTTCTTAATAGCATATATAAAAAGATCTTTTTCTTAGCTTTCCAATGAGCTATATTTGAGCTCAAAATCTTTGATAGAAAAAAAGTTATAGTTCATAAGACAAAGCATCAAAACGCCCGATTTTTGCTGTTGCCAACAACAAAAATGGCCTATATATCAAAGGGTAATTTTTTTAAAAATAAAATGACCACCATTTTGAGCTCTGGGAAGTAAAAGGAATACACATGCAAATTTTTATCAAAATCAAAAATGGTGATGCAACAACTTTTTTGAAAATTTGTTGATTTAAAATGGAATGACCCAATTGCTAGTTTTAAGTACAAGTACATATTTTTCGACGACTTGAGTGACTTCCATTCATGTTAAATCTTTGTACTTCAATTCAAAAGCATTTCTTAAAATTACTTTGCATTTTTCATAAGTTCAAAATTATTTTGAGTTTTGACAAATTATAAACGTTTGCTGGTATTGAAATTATACTTTTATTTGACAGTAATTATCTGTTCTTATTCTCCCCCATCAATATTACTCGTGTTTGTGAGACCTATTACAGGTTAAATGGAAAAAAATAAAATTTTAACATGTGTTCCGATTGACCCCTATCAGCGGGGTGATTCGGAACACCCATAATTTCTTATATATTTTAATAATAACTGTTCAAAATGTTTTGTCTTTGCTTGGAATATCAAAAGTAAAGCAAAGACCGAAGTTTTTACCCAGAAAATCAAATTAAAAAAAATCTTTTAACTGCTTTTTTTGCAATCAAAGCTGAAAAGTGTTCCGATTCACCCCATTTTACTGTAATAACAGTAAATTGTTTGCGCAGTTGTTTGAAGAAAATGATGAGAACTTTAATTAATTACTTTTTCGCTTTGAAGTACACTGGATGTTAAAAGGATCATGCTTTACAAGGTTTATATTGTTATTATTTTTAAAACTTTTTGACATTGAAGTCTTAGTGGATTATCGATCTTTTTAGTGACCTTGAGGAATCGAAATTTTACAAGAAGAGCTGATTAGAATAAGCACTAATGAAGAACTTAAGGTAGAGTTTAGGAAAGGGTATCAATCTTTCGATCTTAAAAAACATATCTTTAACTTATCCTACCTTTGGAATATCGCAAGAAAATTTTTGTAAGCTTTTACATCTTCATACCTCGTGCAAACAAATTTCCGTTCAAGCACCATTTTTTTAATGAAAATCCGAAAAAGACTGGTAGTTCCTGATCGGGGAGATTCAAGGTTATGTCTCACAAATCTAAAGCCAAAAATTTTTGCTGTCGATACATCAAATCCCTCCCCCCTCACCCCACTGAAAGCAGTCTTCTTTTGTTTCCTTGTACACCAATTCTATGTAAGAAGATGTACACCTGATTTAAGTTTTGTGCCATTATTACTATGAAAATATAAACAAAAAAGTTTTTCTCTTCATCTGTTTTCTTTTACTTAAAAACTTCCTTTTTTACTTTGCAGTACTAAATTTTTAACAAGTATTCAGGCATTTAAGAAGTTTTGGTTGTTTAAAAAATTATTTTAAAAAGCTCTCAACTGCTAGGTAAATTTCTCATTCATCTTGTTATATTTACATTGGAACATCTATTTAATAGAACTTAACCATCTAATTCGCGATTTTAGAATGCTTCAGTTTTATTATTTCTATGCCTGGCTATTTTTAGGTCGGCCCCTAGGAAAGGGGTCCACAAATAACTTGAAAACTCGGCTAGGGGTCCACGGAACAAAAAAGTTTGGGAACCCCTGACCTATAGAGTTTATAGTACAGAATCAATAATAATGCAATTCAGGGATTCCGTGCACGAAACGTGTTACAGAAAATTTATATCGCTATTAGAAATCGTTCGAAATGGAACAAAAATTCTCGTTTCGTTGCCATGTTTCATTATTTTATCAAAAATGTACAAGCAATAAAAATATAAACAACTTTATTACGAACAAAATATAACATGGCATAACAAACGCTATAACCAAATATTAATTATAAGATCAGCATAACAATAATTTATAACAATGAAAGCAAGATAGAAAGATGGAAATGAATTATTACATCTATATCTATAAAAATGAGTGTATGTATATATACTTGTTCTCTATACAAATCCAGAGTTTGCGTCAGATTTTCATCAAACTTGACACAGAGGTTCCTTGACGCCCTAGAATTCTCATAGGCGGGGTCTTGAAATTTTAAAAAATCTAAAAAGCTCAAATTCAAATTTTTTGTCAAAAAATGACCCTTTTATAGGAATCTAGCCTATTTATATTGTAATCGAGATAGGCCTTTTAGCATTCAAATTGATGAAATTTAAGATTTTTAAATATGAGTATTTTCCAACAATGATTACGCTTAAAGTAATGAATTTTCAATTTAAGGCTCACCTATTTCCTTTTAGCATTGAAATAAGTAAAAAACAATCATAAATCATGTGGACTTTATAAAAAGAACCACGGATTTGAATTTCAAATTTGCAATGCGACGACAGTTGCGTCTGCAATGCAGATAAGCCTTCAGAACGAGAAATAGATTTATTTCTGAGTTTTACTAATTTTTACTTTGTAGGTGGGAACAATTAATAGAGAAAAGTTAATATTTTTAATTTGGCGGGTGAAATTGATGCAATTTTTTCACTTCCATGTGCATATATTTCATGCCAGTGGACGCGGCAAAGCTCAGACAACATTTATCTTTAATTTTCACCTTTTGATAAGACTATTTTTCTGTAAACGTTTAACTTTCTGTAATATTTTAGTTCTTTTCAAAGTTTACCTAAGAGACAGATTGATGCAAATTATTTTATACCTATATGAATAGAACTCTTTCAAACTTTTTTTCCCTGGATGCTATGTTGTATTAATAAGCACCCGGGCAACGCCGGGTATTAAGCTAGTTTTAAAATAAAGCAAACGTATATATATAGCATTATTTAAAAGAAGAGTAAATACGAGGGTTGGTTTTTTTTTCAACCTCCGATAGGCTATAAAAAATAAACGGATTCAAATGCAAAATATTTTTTATCATCCAAAGTAAGGTACGATGCTCTACATAATCAGCTTGACGATTGAAGCATTTGTTATATCTGTGAACAAGCTTTATAATAGACTCCTCGTAAAATGTTGCCGCCAATGATTGGAAGTGAGTTCTGACGGTGTCTTTTGGGTTCCACGCCACTTTGGAAGCACGATGCCTTTCCATTCCCAAGCAAGGGTTTCCCCAGGTAGGGGTGACGGGCATTTCCATGCCCCCAAGCAGGGGGGCATGGCGATACCCGTCATCACAGCGCTTGTGTAACACAACGGTTCCTCCAGCAATTTCAATGGGACATTTTTGAACCCCTACCACAAAGTTCTTAAATAGCACCAAGTGACTTACATTTGTTCCCCCAAACTGAAGCAGGACTTGGAGACCCTTGCTTGGGGTCTGGAAAGGCATCGTGCTTCCAAAGTGGCGTAGAACCCAAAGGCACCGTCACAACTCACTTCAAATCATTGGCGGCAACATTTTACGAGGAGGATATTATAAAGCTTGTTCACAGATATAACAAATGCTTCAATCGTCAAGCTGATTATGTAGAGAATTGTAGAGCATTGTACCTTACTTTTAATGATAAAATATTTTCTTATATTTGAATCCGTTTATTTTTTATAGTCTATTGGAGGTTGAAAAAAAAACAACCCTCGTACATTTTGAGGGTTTCGCAAGAAAATCTGATTCATTACACCTTGAACATATACTTTTGTATACTTTTTTTTTTTCTGTAGTTTATTTTTATGCGTTTTCTCTTATGCAAAATATGTCCAAACAGAATCCGAGCAGTAAAATCCGATGAGTTTTGCTCAAAATACGATGAGATTTGGAGCAATTTACGAGCAGTGCAGTCCCGTGCCAATGAATTTAGGATGAATTTTGGATGCTCGGTTTATTTTAATCGGGAAAGTTGATCGGAAGGATATCGCTTTTCGATGAAAAGTAGCTCATCGAAAACCGTGCTCGGATACTGATCGGAACGATGTCATCGTGCGTTGCGGGATCAGTTTACGAAGAGTTCGATGATCGGCCGAGCAAAATCCGATGAGTTGATGCTACTTGAGAACTATCAATGACTAGAAATATTGGAAAAAGTAAATACTGTAAAGTATCTTCTGGGGCTCCTCAATGGTCACAGGAGGCCACTGTGACCTTAATTAATGGCTCCTAATTGCTATTTTGCAATGTTGTGCCCAAATTTGTTGCGTGATTAGACAAAATATGCCGAATAAGGAAATTGGGGGAGTCACAATGACCTCCCGTGACCTCCCATCAAGGACTCCAGTAAGTATGAACACAGAGAAGATAATTTTTAATACGTTGTTCACGTGTAAACAACATATCATTTATTATTGTTGAAATCCTTTGTACTTTTGCACCTTTTTAATGCTGCGCCCCTTAAATTGTCGAAAATAAAGTTTTTTTTTTTACCCATCTTAATATATATAAATAAATAAGTATGCATAAACTATGTTTGTGAAAATTGCAACACCACGAAGGACTTGCGCGAATGAGCAGAAATTTTCAGCAAATGCAAAGTAGTGTATGATATGCAAATGATTAGAATTTTAGATGCGTAGCGCATGCGTATGATGAGCAGCGCATTCTGAACGCCGGATTTATCCGAATAAATAGACGGCTGCAGCAAGGCGTGTATGGTTATAGGTGGTTGTCTGCTTATGATAAACGTTAGCTCAGGCGTTGCTTATGCCTCTTCGACGAAAAAGAGCGGGGTTTCAACAACTTACGGAGTTAGAACGGGGAGGATCATCGGCCTTCGTGAATCTGGATTGTCTTGTCGTGAAGTAGCCGCTCGTGTGCAGCGTAACAGCAGCACAATGATGCGTGTTTGGAAGCAGTGGATAGACGAGTGTCGGACAACTCGGAACACCGGAAGCGGACCCCGAAATGTGACGTCAGCGCGCGATGATAGACACCTGAGCCGGATGGTACTGACGGACCGTACAGCTTCTTCCAGACAACTGGCAGCTCAGTCGTCAACAGCTACAGGTGTTTCAATGTGTACTTCATCAATTCGTAGACGTCTGCTGCAGCGTGGATTGCGCGCAAAGAGTCCTTTATAGAGGATCCCCCTCACGCTAAACCATCGCCGACTGTGGCTACAATGGGCCAATCAGCATAAGGACTGACGTGCTGATTGGCAGTATGCTGTGTGTTCTGACGAATCCCACTTTAATTTGTGGTACCATGATGGCCCCATTCGCGTCCGACGCTATGCCGGTGAACGCCACATTCCAGAGTGCATTATCGAACGTCACAGTGGACAAACACCTGGAGTCATGGTCTGGGGTGCTACATCATATCACGGACGATCTCAATTGCTACGAATTGTGGGTAACCTGAACAGCAACAGGCCCACCAGTGAAGTTCCACAGCCCCAAGCTATCCGCTTCCTTCAAGGCTTGCATGGCGCTGCATTTCAGCAGGATAATTCCCGCCCTCATGTCGCTAGGCCTGTTCAATCCGTTCTTTCATTGCAGCAGGTATAGCTTCTTCCCTGGTCAGCGTATTCCCCGATATGTCGCCGATTATACATGTCTTGGATTTCGTTGGTCGGCGTCTCGTTCGTGATCCTCGTCCTGTTGCTGCTACAGACGAACTTTGGGTACGCATACAAACAGTATGGAATGCTCTTGATCAGGAAGACATTAAAAATTTGTTTGACTCTATACCACGTCGTGTAGCAGCACTTATGGCAGAGCGTTGTGGCTACACAAAATACTAATTTCAATATTTTTTTATTGTTTGTTGGCTTTCTAAGTTCAATCATTTATTTGTACCACTATCACTCAGCTGTTTATTAAATTTCATTCAATTATGACAATTCCTTCATGGTGTTGCAATTTTCACAAACATGAGTTTATATAAGGCATCAAGTAGCAAGTAACCGCTCCGAATTCAAGGCTTAGATAGAGCTACATGAAATACACAGCCAGCTCGAACATGTCATCCTTATTTTCGAGTTGAACCGTACATTTTTGCGGTCGATCGCTAGTGTGTTATTTTTACTTTAGCTACTATTTAGAAGTGAGAATGCCAAAGAAACTCTTAGTTTCTTTGGCATTCTTGGCTTCTATAAGAGGATTTTCTCCCTCCAGTTCGGTTACTGTCTAAGCCAGACTGATGATTCCTAATGAGGATAAAGCTACAGTATTTGGATGACATGGCTGAACTGGCGGTGTATTTCATGGACACATATACAGGGTGTTTATTAAGTCCTGTACTGAAAAAAAATGTTTCTGAAAAAACTTTCAGATTTCTATACATCTCTCTCTCTCTCTCTCTCTCTCTCTCTCTCTCTCTCTCTCTCTCTCTCTCTCTCCCCCCTCCCTCCCTCCCTCCCTCACTCGCCATACGGGCAAATAGTTAGGGCACTTTTTAGTTAGTTAGGGCTTTCGCTGTTTTAATACACTTCTATGTGTGCACTTTTCGTAGCATTAAAAAGTTTTACACGACATCCAGCTTCGCTCCAGGTGGATTGAATTCGTTAGTACTATACATATAAGACACTGCAATTCGATACAGGGAATAGGACCTGAAGTTGTGAAATACATGCTCAAATCCATCTCTTTCTATCCTTTTTCACGCTCATTTTTATAACTCCAACACTTCATTCAAGTGCTCATCATCATCATCAGCGCCACAGCTTTTAAAAATTTCTGAAAAACAAAAACTAAGTGAATCATGAAATTGAAATTTCTGCCGAGAAAAACGAGAAATTACTAAATGGTTATAAAATATTGCTTTTATCTTTCAATTTTCCTTAATTTTTAATACCCCGAAAACGTGCTGACTATATTTTGCTCTCCTAATAAACCACTCCTCCATTAAACTCAAACTCTCAATACTCTTAGCACCACTGCAATTTAGAAGTCCAAATAAAAAAATCAATTCACTTCTAATCAAGTACTAATAATCTTTAAATTAGTTTTAAAAAACTAAAAAATACACTTTTAGATGCACTTATACTGCATCAACATGTAATATAGTAATATAGTTTATGTAACAGTACTAATAATAAAACTAAATATATTACTTTTATATTTGCAAAGAACGTGAATTTTATCTTTTATTCAGAGTTACATACAAACAACTGAAACACTTGAACACATCAACGTGTAATAACATAGTTTAGTCTTTTGTAGGGATGCACCAATTAATCGGCAGTACCGACTAATCGGCCATGATCGGCCACTTTGCCGATTATTAATAATCGGCAAAATCGGGCCGATTAATCGGCAAAAAAAATTTTATTGTTATTTTTCAAAGTATACCTTCACTAAGAGACTATGATGAATATTTTAATTAACAGTAATAACAATCCTCACAGTTGATATAAAATTTTTTGTAAAATAATCGTCCTACTTTGAATAAATATACATAGACAAGGTTGCAACATTTTTCTTGTGGCGACAATTTTCTGCTTAGTACAGTGATTTTAGATAACCGCTAATTTTCACGAAGAATAAAAGTTTTGAATTAAATTGCTACTAACTATTAAAAAATTTTAATTAAAAGTACCCCTTAATTGGAGTGCTCACCACAGACTCCCCTCCCCTTTTTTTGAATTTTTTGTCCAATTAACATAATTAACAATGTGTTAATGTAATATTATTGACAATAATTCAAAGAAATTTGATAAAACATTGAAATTATTTTGTGAAAATGAGAAAATGGAAAAAAAAAATCTTCTCTCAGAAATACATTACTTACTATTTCTAAACTCGGAATTGAAAAGAGAGAAAAAGCAGTGATGGTAAAATTGGTAGAACTAAAAACAATCATCCTCATCATAAATTGGCTCAGCCGATTAATCGGCCAATTATCAACAACCGATTAATCGGTAATCGGCTAATTTGCTTATCGGTGCATCCCTAGTCTTTGGTATTAATAATAGTATTAAATATGTTACTTTTATATTTCTAAAGAACGTGAATTTTATCTTTTATTCAAAGTTACACACATACTGACAAACAAACAAACGCACAGGTGAAACTAATAAAAGCGTATTAAAAAGGTAAATGTAATTAGTTCTTACCAACTCCTCACAGCATTATCATTTCTGCTTCTTTTTAGAAGACATCTGTTTACTGAATTTTTCGTCCACATCATATTCCCTGGTGTCATCCAATTCTCGGACTTGACCAGTAAGTGCTCGATACAGCAACTGCAGCATGAGCTATTTAAGGAAAGTTTTTTCAATATATCTCAGGAGTAAATTATTAAAAAAAATTAGAACTCTTAATATTAATTTTAGAATTTTATGGTATTGCAAAATACCCTAATTGATAATGAAGTGACTATTTAAGTAGCATAAAATTGTATTTATAAATTCATGCATTGATATACGCTAAAACGTTAATTATACAATACGTAATGGGCCCAATGCAGGTAAAGATGGTAGAAAATAGTATTTATTTACTGTTAATAAAATTATTCATCGTAGTTTCTTGGTGAAGGTATAATTTAAAAAATTAAAAGTTAAAAAATATTTTTTCCGTCGACTAATCGGCCAAATTTGGCCGATTCTGAATAAACGGTAAGGTGGCCAATTAAAGCCGATTAATCGGTGCATCTCTAATTAAAAATAAAACCTATTTGGTATTTTGTATAAAATAAATATTTAAATCTATGGCGTATTTCCCAATCTACTCTATATTGCGCATTTTTCAACATTTTCTTCCAGCACAGTTTTCCTCCTTTAATAGAGCTTTGAGCTAATTCGAAAAATGTCTGATTGCCTAACAAGTTGGTTTCTTTCATACATCGAACCCAAAAATGGCATTTACACGTTAGCATACATGTGGCTATACGTAAAATGTGAAAAATTGGCACTGCATTTAACCCCTTCAAACCTGGTGTCCGGTATACCGGACTTTGAACAGCTGCTAATCATTTAATAATTGATTAAATTACTTGATTTCTTTTGTAGTTTACTCTTGACATTCTGTATATTATCACCTGTGCAAAAATTTCTAGTTTTGGAATTTGCAACATTCCAAAATATGGATTGGAAGATGGGATTTGACTCGTTTTGCCAACGATAGATTTTTGTCGCGAATGCGAACTTTTTTTCTGATGTTTTAAAAAATATATAATCTTTTATTTATCGGTTCAAATGCTTATATTATGTTTTGTTATTGTTTGGAAAATATTTTACGATAAAGTTTGTGGGATGTTTCATATTTTTTTTTTTTTGCTGAAATATTAATTTCAAAATATGTATCTGGAAAATTGGACATGTCATAACTCTTTTAACTTTTTACTCACAAGCTTGAAATTTTGTTTGTGAGATGCTCTTAGCCATAGTACTTAGTGTACCAAATAAAAACATTTTTGGTTAACTATTTCATAATTCCGACTGAAGGGGTTAACACATAAGAAGTTTCAAAGAAGGAGATATGAATGTTCTTTAAAAAAAACGTTGACTAACAAGCAATTTTTTTTAATATAAAGATTTTAATATATACATTCAACGATGTTTAAGGGCTTTTTTTTTCTTTTTTTTTTCCTTGTCATATTACCATTACATAAGATTTTTAAATAGCTGACCAACAAAAATCATACCCAAAACCAATAAGTGTTCATAATCAGAAGCATCCACAGAAAAACATTCATGATAAAAATACTTGGGATGGCTAGCTTCAGCCTTAGTACGTCAGATGACATAACAAACAGCACAATCAGTGAGTACAAATAAAGGCGAGTCACAAACCTGTAAGCAGATAGGTATATGAAATTAAGAAACCTAACTGACCATAAATATATTTTTTTAATTTACACTTGGGCGATTCCACTGTTACAGACATATCAATTTACCGCAAAACAGCTTACAAAAACTAGAACTATGTTAAATCCTTTTTACTTCCTTTTACGTAGTAAAGGAAGTATTGTGATCGCGAAAAAAAAATCACTCAAATTTGGGTCTAAATTTTGATTTTGCTCACCCCTGAATGAATGTTGAGTCGTTTTTTCGACCTGTCAGCACGTGCATATGTACCTGCCAACATATAACCAGCCGAAAAATCATTTTCAACCACCCCCGAGTTAATTACGACGAGTTTTCTCGTGACGTCTGTATGTGCGTATGTGCGTATGTGGGTCGCATAACTCAAAAACTAAATGCCATAGAAGCTTCTAGCTTGGTATGTAGGCTCTGAGGATGGTCTAGTTGTGCACCTCCCCTTGTGGTTGCATTTGAATGTTCCCAAGGGGGTGTTTTACCCCTTTTTTGGGGTAAATCAGTGTTAATTTCAATGCAGACTCAAGTGATATGAATTGGCACGACCACTTGGCGATATGTCGCCAAGCTTTTGGTCGCCAAGTGTTTGACGCCAACTTGGCGACATATCGCCAAGTTGGCGACAAATTTGGCGAAAAAAATATTTTTTGAATTTGGGTTCAATTTGGCGCTATTGGCGATATTTCGTGAAAAATCCACTGAATGATGTTAAAATCGGCGATATTTAGAAAATGAATCATTGTAAAATATTTGTTTTCATTGTTTCGTGGCAAACTAGGGGTGTAAATGTTCAAATTGCTATCTTGCTCACTCCTAGCACTATTTAACACTAAGGCATCTACAAAGAAATTTACACGTAAAAAGAAGTAGTGTGAGACCCTTACCAGATTTTTTTATTTCAAGAACTTACATGGTGCGTCCCAAAAGTAATGCGAAAAAATTTATAAAAAAAAACTTACTGAAGATATTCATACAAAAAGTCAAAAATCCTCAAAATAGCACCCTCTTGCATTGATACACTTCTGAAGACGGTGCTTCCAACCCTGGAAGGCATCTTGGAAGGCTTGTTTTGGAATGTCCTTCAGAGCCGATGTGACATGAGCTTGAATGCTCTCAATCGAGCCCCAATGTTCATCTTTCATTGCTCCTTTCAACCTAAGATATAGAAAAAAGCCCGCAGGAGCCAGGTCAGGACTGTGAGGAGGCTGGGGAACCAATGGGGTGTGAGCCCTGGCCAGGAAGTCGTTAATAATGAAAGCGCTGTGACTCGGCGCATTATCGTGATGAAGTTTCCACGTGTCCTTGATGTCGTTTCGGCGACGGGCGACAGTCCTTTTCAGTCTTTTAAGCACTTCCAAGTAGAAAACCGAGTTAACTGTTGTTCCAGTCAGTACAAATTCGTGGTGCAAAGTACATCTGACGTCAAAGAAAACAATGAGCATGGTTTTGATCCTGGACTTGCTCATGCGTGCTTTCTTGGAACGGGAAGAGAATGTGGTGTGCCACTCTGAACTCTGCATTTTTGTAGCAGGGTCATACTCAAAAATCCAGGACTCATCGCCGGTGATAACTCGTTCAAAAAAATAGGATCTTTTTCACACATTTCCAACATTTCTTGGCATCGGAGCACTCTCAGGTCTTTTTGTTCGTCGGTCAAAACTTTTGGAACCAGTTTGGCACACAGCTTTTTAATGTTCAAATCTTCTGTGACAATGCGATGAACTGTTTATTTTGTTAAGTTTAGAGTCTGTGCTATCAATTGAAGGCTCAATCGTCTGTCAGAGTTGAAGCAATCACGGACACGCGTCACATTTTCGTCGTCTCATGAGGTTGACGGCAGCCCGCTGCGAGGTTCGTCCGTGAGGCTCCATGAACGACTTGTGCCATCGGAAAACTTGGGATTGGGACAAGCAATCAGTCCCAAAGGCCTGCTGAATTAATTGAAACGTTTCGGTGCCAGACTTCCCAAGTTTAACACAAAACTTGATAGCGCACCGTTGCTCCTTCGAATTGTCCATTTTCTCGTGTCACATTTACTGAAAAAGGGGTTCATTATATCACACGTTCTGTCTCTCTGGCAGCTGACAACTAAAAAACACCTGGCGCAATTTGAAGCCTACACCCCCCTACACCTGGCCTAGCTGGTTAGAACACGCTGCGCTGTACCATTGCGCCAGAAAAAAATCATTCGCATTACTTTTGGGACGCACCATGAATGAAGAACATGAACTCTAATTCTATATAAAGCAGCAGATAGTAGCTAAAACTCCAACTAATATGTCAAAACTGTGGTCATTCATTTCACTTTGCCCATGAAAGTTGTGGTTTTCCAAAGGGCTTTAGAATTATTACTTTCTTCCGTGTAGAAAATGTTAATGCTACCTCCTAAGCGTTTTTTAAATACGCTTTCATTAGTTTCATGTGTGGGTTTGTTTGTATGTAACTCTGAGTAAAAGACAAAATTCACGTTCTTTGCGAATATCAAAATTTATATACATAAAAGACTACTTTTGTATGCGTATGTCCGGGGTAAACTTCAAAACTACTGAACCGATTTTAACCATTTTTTCACCGTAGATAGCTGCAGTAACAGGGAGCAGGATAAGCTATAATTTATTTCTAAAAAGCTTAGTTTAAAAAAGTTAATTTGGAAAATAGTAAATTTCATATAGTTTCCCCATTAAATGATTAAATTTTCAGTTCATTGTTGCGAAAATTTGTTGCCTGGTAACAACAATATTAATGGTGATCATAATGAAAATGTGAACCAAGGCTTCTCTGGAGCAAGTATGAAATTTATTGCTTTCTTAGGATTTTTATATTCATCTGTGCCAATAATCTCTAATGGGGCTTAATAAAAAGAGAATTTTGGCAACAGTTAGAAAATAGAAAGTGTTTATAGTCAAATTTTTTCTAAATTAGGTACATAAGTTTTCACCAAGTTATCACAAGGATAGAAGCTAATAATGGGACTTATTTAACGTGCAATATTTGGAAACGGTTGACTTTATATATTTGTTTTAATACACCAAAATGTAGCTTGCATTTGTATTTAGGGTGTGTAATACAGTTTTTTTAGTTGATCCAGACAAAAAAAAATAGCCACTGTTTCCAAAAGAAGCCATTTATGCATATAGATGTGCACTTTAATGCTGAAAAAATTATGAATGAGTTTCACTGAAAAACGTTACCCGGCAGAAACCCGGGCAGGGCCGGGTACCCGGCTAGTAATATAATAAAAGCTATTATTAATAACAAAGTCTAAACTCTATTACATGTTGATGTATTATAAATGAATGTAAACGAAGCGGATATTCAATACTTTTTAAAAATCAAAAGGTAAATCAGTTAGAGTATCGCGAAAATATAGTTTAACCCTTACTATAAGTATATTACTTTTATATTTGTGAAGAAAAAACTCTCTAAAAGCGTATTTTTTAGTTTTTTTTTAAACTATAATGAAATTATTTTTTCTTAAGAAAACACTTGAAAGCCATAGTAATTAGCAAACACTTCAAATAACTTTGTCCAACAGCAGGTTTCTTTGCTTTAGTTTAAAAATAAATTAATTGTTGCCATTTGAGCGAAAGAAATAAAATAGAATTTCTATAAAGATGTTGGTATACCTCGCAGACTATTTTTTACCGTCGATTTGCGTCGCAGTCTCTAGAAAAAAAATCTACTAGTAAAACTAACATCTCTAATACTGTGGAAAAACGTCTTTTGCTCTAGTTTTCTGATAATCACAAGTTCTTTTCTTCCGTTACAGTATGCCATATTTAATGTCGCATCATTTTTAAAATTCTCTTAACAATATTTTTATCAGCACAATTACACAATTTCTTGAAATACTTGAAACTAAGGCCCCTATATATACTCTATATAGCAGCTCTACTTGAAACAATTGAAGAAAAGTTTAACATTTAAACTCATTTTAAAAGAACAATTTTAGTTTGACATTTCATAAAAAAGCAATATTACCTTTTAAATTTGCATAGAAAGTGAAAAATGACTCACCATGAAACAATCAAACAAGCGAAGGAAATAGTGCCCATTATTTCATGCTTTCTCTTCAGAATCTTCCCTTGGGTTTTGAAATACACATTCAATTTTGCAAACTCCACAAAAATCTCGTTAAAGTCAAGAAAAAAGTACACAAGCAAACCTACTTTATGTATTCTGAAAAAAGAAAAATTAATAATCAAACTTCTACTTAGAAAGACATGTCTAACTGAAATGAAACAATTTGGAGTTGGAATTATGTGTGGTGTCCCAGTTAAATGTTTCAGAACTTCTAAGTGGAGTAGCAGGGGCGTAGAAACCGGGGGAGCTGGGGGAGCTCGAGCTCCCCCTGGAATATTTCAGACCGGCTCAGCTCTCCTGGAAAATTTTCTTACTACAACTTTTGTAGCCCATTTTTTACCTCAAACCTGTTGTCAAAAATCTACAGTACTGTGCAAAATAAATAGAACAAACGCATTTTTTTAAGAATTGTTCCCCCACCTCAGGAACTTCACATATTCTCAACATTATCAAAAAAATCGTCCAAAATTACGTTTTTAAACCTACAATTTAGAAAAATTGTCCGGGATGATGTTGCTACCCCAGTTCCTGCCCGTAATGTGACCAAAGATGGCCTACAATTCGCTTTTAAGACTTCTATTTAAAAAAAAATTCTACCCCTAAATTCACCGCAAATCTTCTGAAGTCATTGTTTTAAAATTACCAGTTGGAAATTTTTCCGAGCAAATGTTAAACCTAAAACTGAGTTCATATTAAAAATGTAAAAGGGTACTTAAATTTGTCGTCTTTCTGACGAAAGAGATATTAGTAATACTTTTAAATTATTTTTATTTACGAAAAATGTAGAAAATATTATTATTAGAAAATATTAATTATAGTTGAGTTTGTGCGTAAAGACTGAAACAGTGTGTCTTCGCCCCCCCCCCCCCCAATAAAGTGCCAATATCTAGCATTGCGCCGCACCGGGCTCCCCCTGTTTTTACAAAGTTCCTACGCCACTGTGGAATAGGGTGCATTCTAAAAACTTGAAATCATATAGTAATGAGATATGTGAAATGCTGTCTGGAAGCGGGGAAATACTACACTGCAAAAAATGAACTGTTGTTACAGTTTATTAGTACAAAATTAGAAATGTTTACAATTTACTTCTATAAGATTAGCCGTATTATACTGCAAAAACAACGTTCATTTTTTATAGTGTAGATATGTCGGGAGTATTCCAGTTTGTTGAAGTTCTATGCGCCGGGGGAAGAAGCGAGGTGTGCTTTTTACGCAGATTATCAAAAATATTTTTCACTTCCGTCTCTTTTCTTTATTGTGCTTCTGGGTACGTCACCGCTTCCCCAGGAAAGCATGTCCAAGCCCGCATCGCTATGTCATTTCTACTTGTTAGAATGCACCATAGCCCCCCTAAAAGCTCTGAAACCCTTGATTGAGACACCCTGTGTACCATTAATTTTAACACACACTGTAAATAATTAAAATCTTATGGGTCACTTTTTAGCCTACTTTCCCGTTAAAAATAAAAGAAAGACGAAAAAAGTATTAAAAGTAGCTTAATGCATCGAAAAAATATCGCCAAGTCCAAAAAATATCGCCAAGTTAAAAAAAATATCGCCAAGTCCAAAAAATATCGCCAAGTTAAAAAAATAAAGAGGTAAAATGAATATCGAAAAATTAAAAATTTGAAAGTAGGGTATTGAAATGGGGAATTTGTGTGTCGGTCGGTCTGTCGGTCGGTCTGTCTGTCTGTCCCCCCCCCCTAATAACTTTTGAATGAACATTCCGATTTGGACAAACTTTTTTTTGTTGGAAAGATCTCGGCGAGTACACCTCATTCCCATATTTGATTTTTTGATTTGAACAATTTTTGGTTCAACTTTGAGCCGTTCAAATAACCGGTCCCGCGATACTAACTTTTTAATGAACAGTCCGATTTGAACAAACTTTTTTTTGTTGGAAAGAACTTTTCAAGGATACTTCATTCCCGTATTTACATTTCCGATTTGAACAATTTTTCATTCAACATTGAACCGCTCAAGCAAGCTGTCACCCCTAATAACTTTTGAGTAAACAGTCCGAAAAAAATGACTGACTGTGCAGACGATTTTTTGTTTATTTATTCATTTGTTTTATTGAATTTATTATTATTATTATTATTATTTTTGGCAGACGATTTTTTTTTGTAACAAAAATGTTTCATTCACTAGGGCATTTTATTCTTAATTTATATTTAACAACTGGCAACGGATTAAAAGTGAAATTCGAGACATTTTATCAACGGACGAGTTTTTTTTTTTTCTTTTTTTTTTCTTTCTTTGATAAAATGTGTTTTGATGTACTTTGTACTTTTAATTTTTTTTTGAAAACAATTGAGGAATTTTTCTACGGAAGAACTGTAACAGTTACATTCTTTAAAAGGTGCGACAAAACTTTATTTATTCATTTATTTACTTTTTATGTGTCTATTTCATCTGATGAGAGAGGTATATTTTGCTTTTAAAGGTATGTTTGACATAATTTTTAGTCTTAGATAATCAAGAGAATAATGATCAGATGCTAGAATGCCGATGTCGATGTACGGGAAAGTAGGCTCGTTTAGTTCTTGACAGAACTTCTTGTTGTAAATGCTATTACAAAAGAGCAGGAAACAATTGCTAAACATCCAGCAATTAAGCAAATATCAATAATCACATTTTACTTAACTGCACACCATGGTCGCCCATAAGGGGGGCAAGGGGGGGCTCGAGCCCCCCCCCCCCTTGGAAATTAGTACTTCTGCTTTTAGTTCTTTTTATTCAGAAAAAATTTAAAACTTTTTTTTCTTCACCCGTTAATGAATAAGTTGTCAAAAATGCCAAATTGTAACAACTCTAATCTGCACTGAAATCGCTTTCAGAATTATAACATTGTGTCTCTTCCTACATTCTTCAATAGAAAAAGAAAGGCAGATTCATGGATGAACCGGCGCCGCATATGCATGGGAAACTCCTCCATGTCTGCGGACTAGCTGTTGGGTCATTCCATTTTAAATCAACAAATTTTTAAAAAAGTTGTTGCATCATTATTTTTGATTTTGATGAAAATTTCCCAGACCTGAAGAAAAAATATATATTTTATTAAAAAAATATAACCGTTTGACATATAGGCCATTTTTGTTATTGGCAACAGCAAAAATGGGGCATTTATGATACTTAGTTTTATGAATTATAACTTTTTTTATATCAAAGATTTTGAGCTCAAACATAGCTAATTGAAACCTAAGAAAGAGAGCTTTTTATATATCAAGAAATTTCAGATTAAAAAAAAATATTTTTCAAGGCCAAAGTTTGATGAAAATCTCATTTTTTACTACTTTTCAAAATTAAAAACCCATGAAGGGTTTAAAATAACAAGCCCTATTTTGATATCATATATTCATATGCGTGGTTACTTATTATACAAAAAAATTAGCTTGTTACTCTCCCCATTTTATGAGATATGCCCCCCTAAAGTTGCAAATTTTCAAAAAAAATTTCAACGCTAAAAGAAATGCATGAAAAATTTTGCAAAAGAATGCTAAAAGAAATGCCCGTTTGCACTGCGAAATAAGTGCACTCAATCACAAGTGCACTTACGAGTTAAGCGCACTTATTTTGAATGCTGTTTGCACTGGAGAACGCACTTAAAGCTTAACTGTAAACCGCTGCTTCGAGTGGAACGGCAAATTAACTGTAACTGTAATTTCGAAGATTTAAATGCCTCGGCTGTAGCTCTGATTAACTGTGACTGTGATCTTTTATGCAGTTTACTGTTTTCAAGAGGTAAACGTGCAAACTTTAAACGACAAATTTTGGCGATGATTGGCGGGAAAAAGATCGCTATTGCCCTGTACAAGCTAGCCTCTTCAGCGGATTACTGGACTATAACCCACCTTTTTGGGTGTTCAAAAGTCCACCGTTTGTGAATGTGTTCTGGAATTTTGTGACTTTCTCGTGAAAAATTACCAGCCAGAAGTTATAAAATTTCCATCCACTCAGGAAGAGATGTCCACCGTTGTTGGGCTGTTTGAAAGCGAATGGGGGTTTCCTCGATGCTGTGGAACCGTTGATGGTTCCCACATTGAAGTAAAGCCACAGAGTTTTTGCGGGAGGGGGGGGGGGTGCAGCATGTACCATTACATAGGCACCATTTGTACATGGTGGCGCAAAACTTTGAAGAGTAGTATCCGAATTTGAGTTTGACTGCAGGTTCCACTTTTGCGCGTAGCACGACAGTATTGTCAAGAGAAGGAAAACTAAACAGAGGGGAATTTGCGGATATAGCCTCTTCTAAAATTCGGAAAACAATTCTGTTTTCAACACAATTGGCATAAAAGCTGAAAAAGTTTGAAATTGTTACATGAATGACAATTAATAAAGTTCTCTTATAGGAGACATTAGTTTTGAAATGATATAAAATTTGACTTTTTATGAGTTTGTTTACTTTTTTTCCAAGCAATGAAGTCACTGACTACAGTTACTTCTTTTATGCATATTAAAAAATCTTTTAAACAAAATAACAAATCAGATAACACATGAAATTGAGTACTATTTATTTAGTAATGATTTTAAAACATTTCTTTGTTCCTTCATCATCACAATGAAATTTGCATCATTTTCTAATGATTGTCTCATTAGCGAACAAATTTCTTTCGAGTTTTCATCATATGCTTTCTGAATTTCATTAAACTTCTGCAAGAGCTCCCCCAAAAATCTTTTTTTTTTTTCGTTCCTGCGGTCTTTTTCTTCGGCCTCTGAAAAGAATAAACAAAACAAATCATGAAAATTACAGAGTCTGTAAATAAAAGTAGAACAAGAAATTGTAATGAAATTCACCCGTTTTAAGGTTACCAAATGTACTCATATTTTTTATTTTGTGTACCTAAAGCACACTACGAAAATTGGAGGTGATTAGGGCTCAAGGTACTGAAAACTCTCATCATCTGTGTATCATGCATCACAACAACACGGTTCACCCTCTGATGAAAAATGTACATACAACTTGAACAGCATCTAGTTCACCAGCACCTTTTTTTTTTTTTTTGTACACTTCAACTTTCAAAATTATGTAGTTTGATTATTTCTGTATGTTTATTTTTCATCATTTTCTTTGTTTTTCAAAAAACTATTTCTAAAAATTCATTTAAGTTCCGAAAATTTATAGCTCATAAAATTATACCATTCCCAAGACACACAAATTTAATTAGTGGCAGGTGATCATTTAATACCCACTTACCCCAGGACATTTAATTATTTATATAACTTTAAAGAAATACTCTAAAGGTACGGTATGGTAAAAACTAGAGATACACCGAATATTCAGTACACTGCTTTTTCAGCAGATAAACCGAATAATCAGTTTGTGCAAATGTTTAAAAACGGTAGCTTGCGAAATCGGAGGAAAATGGGGTTTATGGTACCTCGAATTATTGAAAACTTGAATCATCAGTGAAATTCTTTTAGCAACAGAAACTTAACACTTTTTTGGCGACAAAAGGATGTAAAACAAGGTTAATTTCAAGTTATTTTTCACATTATTTCCAAAGCCTAATAAAGCAGTTATTAAAAAAAAAATTGGTGTAAACGCCACACTACTTCCTTTTACGTTTAAATTCCATAACAAATGCCTTAAGTGTTAAAATAGTGCCTTAAAGTAAACAAGATATCAATTCCAACATTTACACCCCCAGTTTGTCACGAATCAATGCAAAATAATGTTTTACAATGATTCATTTTCTAAATATCGTCGATATTAAAATGATTCAGTTAATTTTTCGCAAAATATCGCCAAAACCGCCAAATTGAATTTTTTTCATTCAACATCGGTAATTGTAAACAATCAAAATCCTTGACGCTCATGAATGAATTTTAGAAATAATCACTAATTTCAGAACATTTAATTACATGGAAAAAAGTTACACAGATGTATACATTAGATAAAAGAAAAATATGAAAAATACTACTAACCTGTAACACCGGGTGAGATTTTGGCTTTTTCCGGAGATTTCTGCAGAAGCTCTATATTGAATCCATAATTCTTCAGACTCTCCTCCATGCCTTCATAAACCTATCTATTGCGCTTATTTTGTTTTGTAATTTATCAATGCACTAATTGTGTAAGTTCAACAGGGCAAACGTTTCATCATCTGCCCAGTTGTTTACGTTTCAAAGCGGCAGCCATCTTTGAGTGAGAAATCGTAAAATGTCGCTCAACTTGAGCGACCTTAAGATGCGCTAAGTGAATGCGCAGTGGGTTGGAAGAAACTTAAGCGGCTTAATTTCAGCAGTGCAAACGGGCCATGAGGGTAAGGTAAGAATCATTTTATTGGTGGAATCTTAAGTACTTTTTACATTAAAAAAATGTAACAAAAGTTGCTTTGTTATTCAAAGGCGCTTGGAAGCTATGGGCATCTGAATTTTCATATAATTGCGCTGAAGCAACACGATTATTTTTATAATTAATCTCAGATTTTAGTGAAATTTAATTGTATTCTTAATTGCTAGTTTTCAATTATAGAAATGACAAAGAAGTGTTATGAAATAACATATTTACATTTTTATAAGATAATTTAAAAATTGTATCGTCTAAATCTCTTAACGCTCTCTTGTAGAACTATTTTCTTTAGTGTTTCGTCTCACAGAGAACAGTTGCTAAATGTTCGCTCATCACAGGTGTGATATTGTGACCTCTTCCTTGTGCACACCATAGTTCTGATGCAGTCAAGATTTTCAAAATGTCTTTCAACTGAATCCAAGTTTAGTCATCCTCACTTGATTTTTTTAAATGACGTTCCTGGCCCTTTCGGATGAAAATAATCCATTCTGTATTGTTCTTCAACATTGACTACTTTTACTTGCAACACTTCTCCTAGCTACCAGTCACTATCATACACACGGCAAACATAATCTGACAATTTTGGTCGGATTCTTGTTTTTTGTGCAGCAGTTTCGTTTGAATATGTGATAAAAAATATGGCTTGTTATTCTGAACCCTTAATGGGTTTTTTAATTTTCAAAAGTAGTAAAAAATGAGATTTTAGTCGCAAACTTTGACCTTGGAAAAATAAATATTTTTTAAATATGAAATTTATTGACATCCTATATGAAAAGAGCTTTCTTTGCTTTCCAATGAACTATGTTTGAGATCAAAATTTTTGATAGAAAAAAAGTTATAGTTTACAAGACCAAGCATCAAAATGCCCCATTTTCCTGTTGCCAACAACAGAAACGGATTATACATATCAAAGGGTAAATTCAAAAAAAAAAAAAATGCATATATTTTTGAGGTCTAGGAAGTAAAAAGAATGCATATGTAAATTTCTATCAAAATCAAAAATGGTGATGCACTCGTCCCCCCCCCCCATTTTTTGATTTAAAATGGAATGATCCTATGTATATATATATCTTTTAACTGTTCACTATGAAGAAAATATATGAGCCCCCCCTTAAAATTTCGCATATGGGCGCCCATGCTGCACACCATGTAATTAAATCCAAATGCGTGAAACACAGCTCAATATCATCGAGCTTAAAGCACATTCATAAAGCGAAGAAGGAGTCTACTAAGAGCTAAAAATTCCATCTTGATCATGCGATTATTTATACCCTCTAAAAATAAATCTATAAATTTCTAGTATAATTCAGAAGAATCCTATTCAAACACGAATGATCTTTTCAGTTTTCGTGCATTTCATTCACGACTGTTAGAGGGACGTTCTACAATTCAAAAACGTTACAGGGGTTCGTCAGTTCATTATCAAACAAGAAGTTCTGTCAAGAACTAAACGAGCCTACTTTCCCGTACATCGACATCGGCATTCTAGCATCTGATCATTATTCTCTTAATTATCTGAGACTAAAAATTATGTCAAACATGCCTTTTTAGCACTTAAAGTGATTTCTAAAAGAGTCATTCCACGTCAACTGGACCAATTTTTCAAATCGTCCCCACTCGACCATCTCCGATTTGGATTTGATTTGACAGAGGTGTAGACATGCCTATGAAACTAACCTGTGCAAATTTTTAGCTTTCAAGATCCAAATCTGGAGGAGCTAGGATCCCGCAAAAAATGTGGCCCAAAATGGCGGATGAACTTTATGAAACAAGTTGCTACGTTTAGGTCAAGGTTGCAGAAAATTTTATCACAGTGGAAGCCTAATTTTTTTTTTGGAGCTTAAAGCACTTTTGGTTGTCAACACTCTCCAGTATATTCTTTGAGATTGCGCTTATTAGATTTTGTGTAGCATGTGCCTAAACTTGCGAAAAAACGCGGTGGGCAATTTTTTTCCTGGATTTCAGGGTGTCATAAATTTTTAACCAAAAAACTTCAAAGGTTTATACTTCGTAGTTTTATTGTCCAAATACTTGTTTTTAATGTTTTACAGCTACAGAGCTTAAATATTGTATTTGTAAAAGATATTGGCACCCTAAGTGTCGATGAAAACGCTTCTTTTGAAAAATCGCCTGTTTTCAACTCCTATATCTCAGGTTTGTCACCTAAGACCATTTTTTCTTTGGCACCACTAGAAAGAACAGATTTTTTCCTATCGAAATGAGTTTTTTTTTCGATGGTGTTCTTTCGAATAAGGATGAAAAAATTAGCTTGAAATACTGTCTGTTATGAAGAATTGGCATAATTAGGTTAAGACTGCAGAAAATTTTATCACACTGGGGGCCTAATATTTTTGGAGTTTAAAGTACTTTTAGTTGTCAATACTCTCCAGTATTTTTTGTGAGATTGAGCTTATTAAATTTTGTGTAGCACGCATGTCAACTTACGAAAAAACGCGGTGGGCAATCTTTTTCCTGGATTCATAAATTTTTAACCAAACAAATTCAAAGGTTCATATTTCGTAGTTCTATTGTCCAAATACTTGTTTTTAATGTTTTACAGCTGCAGAGCTTAAATATTGTATTTGTAAAAGATATTGGCACCCTAAGTGTCTATCAAAATCATTTTAATGGAAAATCGGCTGTTTTCAACTCACTGTATCTCAAGTTTGTCACCTTCAACCGTTTTTTCGTTGGCACCATTAGAAAGAACAGATTTTTACCTATCGAAATGAGTTTTTTTTTCGATGGTGTTCTTTCGAATAAGGAGGGAAAAAAAAGCTGGAAGTTTTGTCAGTTGTGAAGAATTGGCATAATTAGGCTAAGACTGCAGAATATTTTATTATAATAGAAGTTCGAATTTTTAACAACTTAAAGTACATTTAGTTGTTAATAGATTCTAATAATTATGTGATTTCCAGCTCATTAGCTTTTGTGTAGCATACATGAAAATTATTGGCAATTCCTGTTTGAAAAATAGCTTGATTTCAATGAACTGTAACTCAGGTTTGTCACCTTCCATCATCTTTTCGTTAGTACTACTATAAATAACAGATTTTTTCTTATCAGAGTATTTATATAAACAACTAAATGTACTTTAAGTTGTTAAAAATTCGAACTTTTGGTATAATAAAATTTTCTGCAGTCTTAGCCTAATTATGCCAATTCTTCATAACTGACAATACTTCGAGCTATTTTTTTCTTCCTTATTCGAAAGAACACCATCGAAAAAAAAAACTCATTTCAATAGGAAAAAATCTGTTCTTTCTAATGGTGCCAACAAAAAAACAGTGGAAGGTGACAAACTTGAGATACAGTGAGTTGAAAACAGGCGATTTTTCATTAAAATGATTTTGATAGACACTTTTGACAACAATATCTCTTACAAAATCAATATTTAAGCTCTGCAGCTGTAAAATATTAAAACCAAGTATTTGGACAATAGAACTACGAAACATGAACCTTTGAATTTGTTTGGTTAAAAATTTATGAATCCAGGAAAAAGATTGCCTAACGCGTTTTTTTGCAAGTTAACATGCGTGGTACACAAAATTTAATTAGCTCAATCTCACAAAAAGTACTGGAGAGTATTGACCACTAAAAGTACTTTAAACTCCAAAAATATTAGGCCCCCAGTGTGATAAAATTTTCTGCAGTCTTAACCTAATTATGCCAATTCTTCATAACAGACAGTATTTCAAGCTAATTTTTTCATCCTTATTCGAAAGAACACCATCGAAAAAAAAACTCATTTCGATAGGAAAAAATCTGTTCTTTCTAATGGTGCCAAAGAAAAAATGGTCTTAGGTGACAAACCTGAGATATAGTGAGTTGAAAACAGGCGATTTTTCAAAAGAAGCGTTTTCATCGACACTTAGGGTGCCAATATCTTTTACAAATACAATATTTAAGCTCTGTAGCTGTAAAACATTAAAAACAAGTATTTGGACAATAAAACTACGAAGTATAAACCTTTGAAGTTTTTTGGTTAAAAATTTATGACAACCTGAAATCCAGGAAAAAAATTGCCCACCGCGTTTTTTCGCAAGTTTAGGCACGTGCTACACAAAATCTAATAAGCGCAATCTCAAACAATATACTGGAGAGTGTTGACAACCAAAAGTACTTTAAGCTCCAAAAAAAAATTAGGCTTCCACATTGATAAAATTTTCTGCAACCTTGACCTAAACATTGCAATTTGTTTCATGAAGTTCATCCGCCATTTTGGGCCACATTTTTTGCGGGATCCTAGCTCCTCCAGATTTGGATCTTGGAAGCTAAAAATTTGCACAGGTTAGTTTCATAGGCATGTCTATACCTCTGTAAAATTTGATCCCAATCGGAGATGGTCGGGTGGGGACCACTAGTCCACTTGACATGGAATGACTCAAAAGCAAAATATACCCCTCTCATCAGATGAAATATACACATAAAAAGTAAATAAATGAATAAATAAAGTTTTGTCGCACCTTTTAAAGAATGTAACTGTTACAGTTCTTCCGCAGAAAAATTCCACAATTGTTTTCAAAAAAAAAAAAAATTAAAAGTACAAAGTACATCAAAACACATTTTATCAAAAAAAGAAAAAAAAAAACTCGTCCGTTAATAAAATGTCTCGAATTTCACTTTTAATCCGTTGCCAGTTGTTAAATACAAATAAAGAATAAAATGCCCTCGTGAATGAAACATTTTTGTTACAAAAAAAATCGTCTGCCAAAAATAATAATAATAATAATAATAATAATAAATAAATAAAATAAAACAAATGAATAAATAAACAAAAAATCGTCTGCACAGTCAGTCATTTTTTTTTCTGAGCCAGCATTTCCGCCATGTTTGCGGAGTCGGAGTCGGAAACAGAGTCCTCACAGAAGATTATTCAGAAAAGTACTTAACAAACATTATTTATCAAAACCATTTTCTTACAAAGTTAGTTTAAGGAAATCCGACTTTAAGTTCAGGATCAACAGTCAACTTAAATTCCCCGTAGGCGCTAATGTTAAATTTTTTTTCTGAACGGTTCAGTATTGAACGAAAAATGGTTCAAATCAAAAAGCGAAATATGGAAATGAGTCTCTCGGAATCTTTCAAACAAAAAAAAGTTTATTCCATCCGGATGGTTCACTCAGAAGTTATTAGGTGGGGAAAGGTTGCTTGAACGGTTCAATGTTGAACGAAAAAATGTTCAAATTGAAAATTTAAATACGGTAGTGAAGTATCCTTGCTGAGATCCTTCGAACAAAAAAAAGTTTATTTAAATCGGACTGTTCACTCAAAAATTATTAGGGGTGACAGCTTGCTTGAGCGGTTCAATGTTGAACGAAAAATTGTTCAAATCGGAAATGTAAATACGGGAATGAAGTATCCTTGATAAGATCTTTCGAACAAAAAACAGTTTGTTCAAATCGGACTGTTCACTCAAAAGTTAGCATCGCGGGACAGGTTGTTTGAACGGTTCAAAGTTGAACCAAAAATTGTTCAAATCGAAAAATCAAATATGGGAATGAGCTGTGCTCGTCGAGATCTTTCCAGCAAAAAAAAGTTTGTCCAAATCGGAATGTTCATTCAAAAGTTATTAGGGGGGGGACAGACAGACCGACCGACCGACCGACACACAAATTCCCCATCTCAATACCCTACTTTCAAATTTTTAATTTTTCGATATTCATTTTACCTTTTTATTTTTTTAACTTGGCGATATTTTTTGGACTTGGCGATATTTTTTTTAACTTGGCGATATTTTTTGGACTTGGCGATATTTTTTAGATGCATTAAGCTACTTTTAGTACTTTTTTCGTCTTTCTTTTATTTTTAACGGGAAAGTAGGCTAAAAACTATTTACAGGAAATGTCGCTCAAACTCGCCAAGTTTGACTATACCAAGCGATTTTTCGCCTAAAATGATACATACAGGAAAGGTGCCGTATAGGTAAAGTTACTACGATAATTTCGGGTACAAACTAATAAAATAAACACCAAATTTAACAAATTACGAATAAACTACCAGAAAAATAACCACTATTTACGAAATTTGTTATAATATAGTATGTGGAAAGTGAACAAATTAGACTTACCTTACAGAATGTGAGATTGATATCAATGAAATGGTTAACAAGTGATGAAGGATCACTAGAAAAGAGTCTTTTCTCCATATATCCAAGAACAATGTGGCATAAAGGTAATGCAAATAAAAACTACACTCAAGCACGTACACATAATACAAATCCATTGAAGGCAATTTATTTAAACTCCAACCTGAAACATTCAAACTTCAATGAGTATAAAAAAAACACTAGTCGAAAAAATTAAGTATCAAGAAAAAATATTTTTTTAACTTGTATCTCATATATACGAGTATTATTTCTGTTACCAGAAGAGAACATTCTTATTAAATTATTCCGTTATTTTTTTTCCCGGATTAGCCTGAGATTTAAACAGCTTAAAACAATGATCCCTTGTCCTGCTTTCCATGCAAAAATCTAACCTCGTAACATCTTGCATTTTGATAAATTTAAACAACTGAATCATGTCTCCCCTGATACTCCTTTGCTTAAGACTATGAAGCATTCAAAGGTTTCTATTATAATTTAAAAACCCTTTTAATTTAATTTAAAATGTCAATGCTATTTAAGTAACAAATGTGGAAAATAATAAAACGGAACTCTAACTGACCTTCAAATACAGTACTGGGCTTTTGTAAGAACTGATGATTCCCAGACAGAACTACAACATAGAAACAGCAACTCCAAGAACAAAAGGAGTAAAGGAATCTCCAAGCACTCTCTGGCATCTTCCTTTGGTTTGTCGCAGTAAGAGCGTAGCAGTGCGACAAAGGCTACAGGAAATAAGATTTTTTAAAATTCAATTTAACAAGCACCAGTGGCGTATATAGGATTTTTTTCGGAGGGGGCCCATATAATCAAGCTTAGACCACCCCCCCCCCTAACTTTCTTTTTTTTTTTTTTCGCTATTACTGTAAGACAGGTAGAAATTTTCAAATTGAATTAAAATATTGAAATTTTTGGAAAAGATAGAAAATTACGAAGTTTTAGATTCCCTCCAAAACTTTTTTGAAAATTGAAATTATTTATGCTACCTTTGACGTTGGAGGATCAAGACTCCTTTGGGAAACTTACTGAAACTTAAATTCTAAACACGCAATTTCAGACTATCTTTAGTGACGTTAAAGGAATTGAGAAGACTCGGGGCATCTCTCCTGAAATATTTTGACTCTGAAGCACAACTCAGGATATATTTCTTCATGATGAAGTAAAAGAAAAGAAGATGAGTTTTTCTTTCTTGAACTGAAGTCTCATTTAAGTTATCTTTGGGAAGTAAAAGTTCAAAGACCCTCCCCTGAAAGATTTTCGATATATAGATGCGCAATTTCGCGTTCTCTTTGGAGACGTTAAGAGACAAAAAGTGGTTAGGGATCTCCCTCCGAAAATTTTTAAAATTGAAACCTTAAGCCATCTTTACTTTAGACCATCTTTGGTAGTAACGTTAGCAAGGACTCTCTCGCGAAATGTTTCGAAATTAATGCTTTAAAAACATTTTTATTTAGGTTATCTTTAGTACCGTCAAGAGAAGAGGTAGGATTCGGGCGCTGTGCCCGAAATTTTGCGGCATTGAAGCTTGAAAAATGCAATTTTAAGATCTATTTTTTTAAACTGAAGGTTCAAAATTTTACTTTTAGCAGAGGTGCCCATTACCCCCAAGAGCAAAAACTTATCATCCAAGAATTCCCCGAAGATCCCTCTAAAAACGAGAGCCACACATGAAAGAAAAAGAAAACAAAAACTTTTAAAAACGCCCCTTAAAAATAATTCAATAGCGCCGCTTACGCCATGATTCTTGACAGGAACAACTTCTTTTAAGCTTTGTCTGACAACATTTAGGATAATAAAAGGATTTAGGGACTCTTCCGGAAATTTTTGGGCATAGAGACTGTAATTCGGGAGCTCTCTCTTTTCAAAAACACATTTTAGAGCTGAAGACTCTAGAAAAGTAAGGAAGATATCAACTACCGTTAACTGTGTGAATTTTAAATCTCTAAAATGCCATTTGAGGCAATGTTTGACGAAGGTATTGATGAAGCGGGAAAAGAACTCTCTTCCGAAAATTTTTGGATATTGAAGTCTTGAAACTGCAATTAACCTGTTAACTGGGTATGACGAAATATTTCGTCATTCATAAAAGCCTACAGCAATGGGCATGACGAAATTTTTCGTATATTCTTATTGTGCATTTCAGTGTTTTATATATTTTTATTATTGTGTTGTATTATTTACATACTGAGATGTGAATTATTATTTGTGGTGTGATATTACTTATCGCTGCGAAAAAAAAGTCCCCACTGTGAAACGAGTTGAGCAATAGCTAATTCCCCGGTTAACAGGTTAAATTACACATTGTAAATGCGAAATTTTAAGATCTCTTTGGACTATTTAAGGGGGGTCATGAGCCTTCTTTGAATTCATGCTTGGCGGATATACGGGCCTCGACTTTCTACCTTAAACCCGCCACTGAGAAGCACTCTATTCTTTAATTTCACCACTGGTAAAGAGATTGAAAATTACGTGCCCCTTCTAGCTCGGCCGGCTTGGACTTCTACCTCTTTTCGATTTTTTTTTTTTTTTTTTCAGCTGAAAGCTTGGAAATTATTTGTGAAAAAACTAAAACCGAAATTGATTGCACTTTATTTTAAATTTCTTGCTGGGAGGAATACTTACACTTTATTTTAAATTTCTTGCCGGGGAGGAATGATTACACTTTATTTTAAATTTATTGAGTGTAGCATTACTTTAAAGACTCTTATTTCCTGACTGACTAGAAAAACAGAGAGAATGAGAAGAAAGAGAGAAACGTAATTTGCTGACTAATAATCTACATGTGTTGAATATTTTTCATTTTTCTATTCAAAATGATTAGGATTTTTTCTATGCGTTTTCTAGTTGAAATATCTTCATTTTCCCAAGACACGTTCCTTTTTCTCTCGAGTAAATCGCAAGGGCTCCCTGACCCTCTTGGGTTGCACTAGAGCCGCTGTATAGTCTATATAGGGGCCTTAGGTTGCACCACTGCCTGGTGTCATCTAACGAATTATTATCAGCAATAATTATTTATTATGTATTTCAAGCTAAAAGTATGTAGATAATGAAGAGTAAACTTAAACTGAATAATAATAACTACCTTTATTTAAAAAAAAAAAAATCCGAATTTTTTTTCGGGGGGGGGAAGGGTGTAGGAGGGAAAGACCCTCTGGAGCCCCCCTTATATACACCTTTGAAAACAATGTTAATAGAGAGTGGGCTTTTTCTTAAGGTTTTTTTTTTTTTTTTTGAGCAAGCACGAACCGAACACCTACTTTTGAAAAAATCTTTCTCGATTTCGGGGGGGCGCTTAAATACGCCCTTGACAAGCACACACAATGGTAGGTTTCATATCAAACAGACAAAAAATGATCTTGAAACTACTTTACATGAGCTAACATCTTCATTATTTCTTTAACAAGTGTGTAAGAGTAGAATTATACTCATTACGTCAAAATTAAGAAATGGTACTTACGTATTTACTGATGGACACATGATGAGGAACTTTGTTACGGAAATTGCTCGTAAAGTAGTTGGACATTCATAGCAGGGTCCAAAAGTATAATTGCCTTCTTTCAAAAAGGCAGATTAAATTAAGAACTGATCAGTATAAGTGACTAATAGTTTTTAAAATAGTCACCTCCTGCATCAATGCACCTTTGTAGGCGGCTTTTCCAGGACTCATAGGTTTCCCTGAAGTCCTGTTCCGGGGATTCTGCAAAGGGCTGCTTTGAAATTTGCAGGAATGTCCTCGATAGATACTCAGTCCCAAACGCCTGTTGAATAGGGTGCGCCAAAAAAGACTTTTTTTTTTATTTCGATGATGGGTAATGCTGAAAAAGTGCCATTGGAAGAGCAAAGTGCACAAAAAAAAAATTTGAAATTTTTTGGTCAATTTCTCGATCTGCCGCAATTGTGTTGAAGGTTGGAAAAAATTGCTGTTTTTGGAGATTTTTAGGAAATTATTTTCAAATTTTTTTTAGCCCCTAACATCTAAAAATGCATTATATGTGACAAACTATGTAGTTATTTTAGATAAGTACGGCAAAAACAGCATTTTAACGTTTTGACAAAATTTAATTTGAAACGTAAAAAAGCAGGAAATTGCCGAATCATCTAGGTATTTGTGGAAAAGGAAAGAATTACACCACAGACCTCAATTTTTTTATGTAATTTCTATGTCCCCAATGGCACTTTTTCCGTCCGTTATCGAAAATAGAAAAAGGAAATTTTTTTTAATAATTTACTAAAAATCTCAAAAAAATTGCATTTTTTCCAAACTTCAACTCATCAAGCGGCAGATCAAGAAATTGACCAAAAAATTTCAAATTTTTTATGTGCACTTTTCTCCTCTAATGGCACCTTTTCAGCATTACCCATCATCGAAATAAAAAAAAAAAGTCATTTTCGGCCCACCCTACTGTTGAAGCACTGCGAACGTTTTGGAAGGAGACTTGGCCAACCGGAGACAAAATTTGACCGCTTAACGTTGCCTTTCTACATAGATAGCAACCGTGTCACTTTTAAGGACGATGCTATGGACCAAATATCATTTTGTCTATTTCGTCCCCATTTTTCGGTAAATAAACGATTCCAAACTAAATATGAATAACTTAGAATAACAAATTAATGTATTAAACCCATTTATGCCCAGTAGCCTAAAAACGGGACGCTTGTTATTTACTTCATACAAAAACCTGTAATGGGTATATCATTTTACTAAAGCTGTGTTTTACAATTTAAATAGTCCTTCTTCTTGAGAACACCAGTTAAGCCACTATTTGGACATCAGAGTTTATTTATTGACAGCTATTTTCAGACAAATCAGTCAAGCAACGATCCAGCATAGCTGGCCACAGAAAATAAGTTTTTTTTGCGTACTTATCTCTACTAATAATAAAGCTGAAGGTGGGTCTGTCTTTCCTTCTTTCTTTCTTTCTTTCTGTCTGTCTTTCTGTCTGTTACGCGCGTAGCGTCAAAACCATTCGGTCGATTTTCATGCCACTTGGCACAAAATTAGTTTGTACCATGTAGTTTTGCACCTCGAAGCGATTTTTTGAAAATTCCATTTCTTTTTTTTCTATTCGAATTCTTAGCGGAAATTCGATAAAATAGGGAAGAAATATTTCATACACATTTTCAAGTCTTATGTCATTCGAAAGCTTGAAATTTTCTGCATAAAATGAAGTTTTTCCGAAGTTTCTACGATCATCAGGAAAGCCGTAATAATTGTTTTTAGAATCCCGGAATTCAAGGCTTACCTTCAGTAAAGCAAGCCAAACGATTCTAAAATGGTTGAGCCGAGAATAAAATTTGTTTGAAAATAGAGATGAAATGAATTATTTTATCAACGGAAATCAACTTTTCATGTTGTTACCATGGTTACGTGTTCATACTTATTTTTGTTTCGTTCTTTTTCCAGCGTTGCCAGACGTAGTATTTTTGATACTACGGTAGTATTTTTTTGGCCCAAATAAGGAGCGTAGTATTTTTCTGGGAACCCTGTTTCCAATGTACTAATGAGTTAATTAAAAGATTTGGCGGATTTTTTTTTTTTTTTCATTTTCATAGATTTTTCATTTCAGCGATATTGATTTTGGCAACGTTTGGAAACAGTGGTATTTTATAGTATATTTTTTAGAGGAGGCGTAGTATTTTTCTGTTTCAATTCTTTGGCAACTCTGTCTTTTTCCCAGTGAAAATGTGCTTTGGGACAATGCTTGCGCGTTTTCAAAAAGTCACCAACTGGCGCGTTTTTGCGTGTCTCGCGGAGTTGAAAGCTCCGAGAGAAACTACGCAAGCTAATCAGGGTTACCACGCTTGGCGCGCCTATCGCCCATTTAGCGAGAAAAGCGTACCTAATGCACAGATTAACCAAATATCGTATCAAATGCGATATTGCATCGTTCTTTTTGAAGTGTTTCATTTCGGAAAATGTATTGTTTTGTTTTTAAAGCTGGGAAAGAAAACTTTCTTCTTCTTTTAAACTTTGGTAAGATTTCGGTTGGTTTCTGTGAGCAACAAAATTGTTCTTATTTTCTCTTTTGGCTTATTTTTGTGCACCTCTCCTTGGGGTTGCATTCGAATGTCCCCAAGGGGGTGTTTTACCCCTTTCATGGGGTAAATCAGTGTTTTCAATGCAGACAAAAGTGATATGAATTGGCGCGACCACTTGGCAATATGTCGCCAAGCTTTTGGTCGCCAAGTGTTTGACGCCAATTTGGAGAAAAAAATTTTTTTTTTCAGTTTAATTTGGCGCTATTGGCGATATTTTGCGAAAAATCCACTGAATGATGTTGAAATCGGCGATCTTTAGAAGATTAATCATTGTAAAACGTTTTTTTTTTTGCATTGTTTCGTAGCAAACTAGGGATACAAATGTTTGAATTGTTATCTTGCTCACTCCAAGCACTATTTTAGCACTTAAGGCATCTACTAAGCAATTTACACGTAAAATTAAGTAGTGTGGGGTCCATATCAGATTTTTATATCATACTTTGAAGGAATTATAGTTGAATTAGAACTAAAATAGAGCATTTTTTTCTGCTATATCAATTATTTTACAAATGAACTTTTAATTTCATACCACGGGCAAAGCCGTGCGGGTACCGCTAGTTTTTCATAAAATTGAACTATTTTTACATGATTTGCTTAAAATTGATCACAGATGCCTTATGTAATGTTAATTTGCAAAAGTAAAGTCAAGTAAGGTCATATTTTTCTCACATATCTGAAAAATATACCATAAACAGGACGTTAAATAACTTAATAAATATGGCAACGGCGAACTAAGTGTAAGCCTCAAGTGTATGGAAACAATTCCAAGTAAGAGTTTTAATCAGATAAAAATTGAAAAAAATTGTTAAAAAAAACTTGGGCATAAATGGGTTAATTCTTCTTACTGAAAGAGTGTTTTTACATGATATTATCACACATATATGAAGTTAAATATGCACAATATTATATTAAATATTGATTAGTTTATTTAGAAGTTTTTATGGCACCATATTTATAAAATAGATTTATATTGACTTTAAATTTTAATACATTTAAAAAGAATTGTAAAAATTGTTGTTTCTGTTTTCAGTTTCGGTCGCGTTTTACGCTGATGTGGAGCATGGCCCTTACTGAATCTTCAGAAAAATGTTCCGAATATGAAACTTTTCTGGAGGTCACAGTGACCTCCTTTGACTTCTCATTGGGGAGCCTCTACAAACACCTCACAATATTTACTTTTTCGAATATTTACAGTCATTGCCAGCTAGTAATATGTAAATTCAATAATTTCCTCAGTAACAATTTATCGTTTTTTGATGTAATTGCAATAAGCTAAAAATTCAGACGCAATTAAATGCTGTGATTCTTTTTCACTATTACTATACACTCAAAAATTACTATACACACATACATACATTGTTATCATATTTTAAGTTTTAGCTGATCTGACCTACATACTGGACACATTTTACTACGGGAGAACGTATTAAATCTGCTACATTTTTTTTCAGTAAAACTACATTTTTTTTTCAGTAAAAAAAAAAAGAAAGAAAGAAAAGACCCCTGGCCGCTTTATTTTGTAAGTCGTTTTACACATATGCAGGTATCATATAATATGAAAAAATAATCATAACATGTAAAAAATAAATAAATAGAAAATTGCAATGTTTCAATAATGTTTCCAGCTTTGCTGAATCATCAGCAAAATTTTTCGATCATGAAATTTTTCGAGAGGTCACTGTGACCTCCCACTAGAATACATCTGAAGATACCTCACCGAATTCACTTTTTCCAACATTTCAAAGCTAGTAATATGTGCATTCAATAATAGTCTCAGGATTACACGTTTTTTCAATTAATTGCAATTAAAAAACTAAAAATTATAAAAATTTAGACAAAATTAAGTGTTTTTAGTCTTTTTCTCTTTTCTATACAAATTTAAATATATCATTACTATATATTTAGAGTTTCAGCAGATCTGGCCTACTTGATGGACACATTTTACTATGAGAAAAAAAGCATTAAAATGAGCTACAAAAAAATTATTTTCTTGAAAACGAAAGACGAGACCCCACGCAACTTTCTTTTTTACGTCATTGTACACATCTGTAGGCTCCATAATTCATAAAAGTTTTTTTTTTTCCTAAGGTTGCTGTTTTGAGTTAAATGCGATCAAAAAACCCCAAATTTTGAAAATTTGATAAATAACTAAGTCTTTTTCTCTTCAAAGCAATGAGATATTAAACAATTTTCGTACCACATATTCTCTTCATAGTATAAAATTTCATTATATGTTAAAAAAATTTCGGGGGGGGTGCTTTTAGGGGGGAAATAACACAGTTCAAAGTCGAGCGAAAATAGACTAAAAACCATACTTTGCTGCCCCTTAACTGAAGAAAGCAACACACTCCGACCCAAATAACTATGCTGTCTTCATAACTACACACTGTACAATCAATAAATGTAAACATAACCATGGGGTGGCGTTTCTGTAAACAACTACAGCGCACTGAAATGCATCTTTCAGCCGTTTTACCAAAAAAGCGCTGCATAACATCAAACTTAAGGAATTTTTACCAAACGAACAAAATTTTTTGGGGGGCTCCAAACTTCAGAATGTTCATTTCTCATGACCTACTTTGACATATAAAACATGAGGAAAAGCAAAAATGGTCACTGCCACACCTTGTCTGAATGTCAAAATAATGGCTCTTAAGAGAAAACAAAAGTTGTAGCATACCTAATTACAAACTGTTCCCTTTAAAACGATGCATAATAGATAATTGTCCCTCTCCGAACTTTAGTTTATGCGGAAAAAAGGCCTTCCGTGAGCAATAAAGGCGAAAGATTAAAGAGAAAAGTAAAGAAAAATGCTTATTTTTAACCGACTTCAACAAAGGAGGAGGTTATACAATTCGTCGGAGAAATTTTTTTTTTTCGGTATGTTCCAAGATTACTCGAAGACGCCTGGACCGATTTCAAAAATTCTTTTTTTGTTAGAAAGGTCTTTTTTTCCGATTGGTCCCATCCTCTCGTGATCCGGGTTCGATAACGGGAACCTGCAGAAATCTTTCGAAAAAGAAATTGGGATCACAGTAATCGTAATAATGACTATTTTGATCGCCAGGCTTCTCTGGATTGCATGATGAAATTCCTTTCTGTGGTCTTTTTGAAAATTTTAAACCGAGTATCTTTCTATGTCCTGCATTTTTCTCAAGAACTCCAACGAAATGAAAGTCGTACCAGGTACTGATTGATTCGTAATATTTCAGGTTTTATTAGTCTTAATTTACATAAGGTTTGATAAAGGAATTCTGAAGAAAATGAGGAAAATCACCAAATTTTTGCTCAAATTTAAAGCGATTTGTCCTAAATGATTAAATATGAAATCCATTGTTACAGAACGTGATTAATATGAAACAGTTATTATAATGATCATGAAAATTGTAAATGAAGGCTTAACTGAATCAAACATAAAACTCCTTAGCGGGCCACCTATATGTAATGCGTCGTGAAATTTTATGAACTGCTAGAATCTAGTGTTGTTTTGAAACATAAATTAGTTGAAAAGCCGTTAATATTTAGGGCCGAATTCAAGTGAAACACCATTGCAGTCGCTTCGAGGCGATCGCATATTGCAACCGCTACTGTAAGTCGAATTCAAGTGAATTCGTTTCACTTGAATCCAAATTTTGGAATTTGCGATTGCATTGGTGAGTTGCGATCGTCCGTGTTTCACTTGAATTCCTGCCTTAGCCTTTAATTAAACTAGTACACAAATAAATACCAGAGAATAACAAGGATTATTTTTAGTGTCAATCGTTTAAAATTTTAGACGCGTTGATTCCTTCTTTTTTACTTCCTTTTACGTAGTAAAGGAAGTATTGTGATCACGAAAAAAATTTCACTCAAATTTCGGTCTAAATTTTGACTTTGCTCACCCCTGAATGAATGTCGCGTGGTTTTTTCGACCTGTCAGTACGTGCATATGTACCTAACAACATACAAACAGCCGAAAAATCAATTTCGACCACCCCCGAGTAAATTACGACGAGTTTTCTCGTGACGTCTGTATGTACGTATGTGCGGATGTATGTGCGTATGTGGCTCGCATAACTCAATAACTATATACCGTAGAAACTTCTAGCTTGGTATGTAGGCTCTGAGGGGGGTCTAGTTGTGCACCTCCCCTTGTGATTGCATTCGAATGTTCCCAAAGGGGTCTTTTACCCTTTTTTTGGGGTAAATCAATGTTAATTTCAATACAGACTCAAGTGATATGAATTAGCGCCACCACTTGGCGACATGTCGCCAAGCTTTTGGTCGTCTAGTTTTTGACGCCAACTTGGCGACATATCGCCAAGTTGGCGACAAATTTGGCAAAAAATTATTTTTTGAATTTGGGTTCAACTTGGCGCTATTGGCGATATTTTGCGAAAAATTCACTAAATGATATTAAAATCAGCAATATTTAGAAAAATAACCATTGTAAAATATTTTTTGCATTGTTTCGTGGTAGATTAGGGGAGTAAATATTTGAATTGCTACCTTGCTCACTCCAAGCACTTTTTTTAACACTTAAGGCAACTACTAAGAAATTTACACGTAAAAGGAAGTAGTGTGGGGTCCATACCAGATTTTTTTTTTTTCTTACATAGTTTATTTTATGAAGCATTTACTTAAGAAAATTAGGTGAAGTTTTGCAATGGAAACATTACCTTATTTCATATGTACATTTACACTAAAAAGATTAAAATAAAAATATTTTTGAAAAAAAAAATTGAACCGACTTCGGAACTTCACTCAGAAAATGCTCTAAAAAGTAAAAAATAATTTTATTCTTTGAACTCCATCGATACTACATTTAAACATAAGTTTTGAAGTCGGCGCAAAAACTATAGGTAAAATGATGTTTACTATATTTTGCCAACATTTTCAGAGAAATCATTGAAAATTGAGAGCTGAATATTTGTATATGTATTTTTCAATGAATGCGAATGCGAATAAAGAACCTGGATTCATTTAAATTTATATTTATAGTTTCGAATGATTCTATTTGGCTTTTTTTTGCGCCGACTTCAAAACTTATGTTTAAATGTAGTATCGATGGAGTTCAAAGAATAAAATTATTTTTTACTTTTTAGAGCATTTTCTGAGTGAAGTTCCGAAGTCGGTTCAATTTTTTTTTTCAAAAATATTTTTATTTAAAGAAAATAAATAAATTTTCATACATTTTAGGGAAAATTTGGCGCATAAGTGAAATATTTATCTTTAGAGCGACGCATAAACGAACGATACTATCATTATTTTGCTATGGAATGTGCTGGGACCATTCAAAATCGTCGTATAAGTGAAAATGGCACATAAATGAGACGGCGTATAAGTGAGAGTTCACTATAATATAAAATGCTATGTAGAATAAGTGCTCCAGTAGTCGGCCATTTAAGAGATCTTTTGTAGATCTTGGCTAACCTAGAACTTTCAGCTATCAATACAGCAACAAAAACAAGGTAAAACTTTAGAATGAACTTTTCTGATAGTGAATCAACTACTTGTTTCAGAAATTTAAAGAAAAATCACGTTAAAATCCAAGCTGTTGTCAACACTAGTAAATGCTCCAGTAGTCGGCCACAGAATCATTTTAGCTGAAAAATGAGAAGAATCGCAATCTTGGCTGACGGGCACACCATTCAAAATGAAATGACTCATTACTCATTCAAAAAAAGTACCCAAAACTTACTGGCACTGTTTGATGATTGAGGATAGGTACATGAATGTGTGAATGCGTCATATCTGATTTTGAATTAAAAATGTACTATTTATGAGGAGTTTTATGTCATTGTGGCCGACTACTGGAGACTGGCCGACTACTGGAGCACTTACCCTATATAAAATGTATTTATACAATTATGAAGAAAAAGACAGAAGACGTTTTTCATTACAAACTGCAATTTTCATAGATGAGAAATAACATTAAATGCTTTGATGTATTGTTCAGTTATGAGAAAAAGAAACGGGAAAATACTATGCTTCATAAACATGATCCAAATTCGCATATTATTACACATTAATATTACTTTTCAACTTTAATTGGGCCTATAATTATTTCTGCATTGCTAAAATTGGTATTAGCTGGTAGATAATTTCTGTTCCCTGTAAAAATTTTCCTCCTTTTCAGAAATTGTTTCGGGAGCTGAAGGCATAGAAATAACAGAAGTTATGCGAATTTTAGTAGAAGATGAAAATGTTCGGAATATTTTATTGATGGTACCTCTATATAGAGATGCAAAAAACCCGTAGGTTTCGAGATCCGGGAAAATACCCGGGAATTTTGGGGAATAAACCCGAAATTTTGGGGAACATTGGGAATTTTGAACGTAAACAAACATAGTAATTTTTTAAACACTGCAAAACATAACATTAGGAAATATCTTTTGAACATATCTAATTAGGGTAATAAATACAAATTTCAAAACCAGAATTACTTAACACTTTGAAAATTCCCAAAACTCTCGGGAATTTTCAAAATTCCCTTCCCAAAAAAACCCGGTTCTTTCCACCCTTTGCATCTCTACCTCTATAGCAGTGGCATATTTAGTAGGGTGGGCCGAAAATGACTTTTTTTTTTTTTTTTTTTCGATGACGAGATATGCGGAAAAGGTGCCATTGGGGGCACAAAGCACTCACAAAAAATTTGAAATTTTTGGCGCAATTTCTTGAACTGCCGCAATCGCCTTGAAGTTTCGGAAAAATGCTAATTTTTGATGATTTTTGTGAAATTTGTCAAAAAATTTTTTTAAATATTTTCAGTGATGGGTGTAACTTAAAAGACACTATTAGGGGCACTCAGTTCACATAAAAAATTTGAATTATTTTGCTCCATTTCTTGATCAGCCATAAACGCTTGGGGGTTTCAGAAAAATTGCTAAAATTGGATATTACAGCAAAATTTGTGAAATTTTTTTAAAAAATTATTTTCGGTAATGGGGAGAGCTAAAAAGGCTCACTATTATCATTAAATTAACATTAAAATTGAACTGTAAATGATATTTATTTAATTTGTCACAAATACGGGGAAAATTCGGAAAAAAGGGGGTTTTTTTTGCAATGATCCAATTTATTTATTAATTTTTAAGCTTTATAAAAATTCCGTCCAAGTATTGAGAGACAATTTAGGAGTCTGAAATCAGAAGTAGTTTATCAAATAATTTGCATTTTTATTTTTAAAATTCGTTAGAGTTACAAATTAGTTATTTATTACTATTGAATTAAAAAAATGTGCTAACTGAAAGTCCTTCACAGCTCTTAGCTTATTGCGCATCCAAATATCTTGCAAAATAATCCAGAACTCAAAGCGAGGAGGTGGCTGTACGAGTTCCACCAGCCCTCCACCTAAAAATATTTTATTCACATTGTTTTGCATTCTTCATGCAACGAAGTCCTTCTTCGAATTAAACGTTGACATTTTTATCCTAGATTGTATCTTTGCTCTGACGAAGGTATCTCTGTCTTCATGGCCACATACGTGCATTGCCGCTTTCCACAGCTAGCGTGTGACTTGGAAAGCGGACTGAAGCTTCATCTTAAACCAAGCCTGATTCTATGTTTCTCTCAATCTCTTCGAATGAAAGATTCTTTGTAATTGGAGGCTCACTAAGATCTGCTGAGAGCCAGTCGATGCAGTCGTAGTACTCAATAGCCATAAAGTTTAGTTTTAGAACCTTAAACTGTCTCAGTCTCCTGATCTCTTTCTTCTTTGAAAGACGGCATTGTTTAATCCTTTTCCATGCCAATATTCTGAAATCTTTGTTTTCGTCTATCGCCATTGCTAATAGTATATTCTCAGGATGGCTATAGTATGCATTTCTTTGAACCACCGAATGCACTATCGTCTTTAAGTCATCAGGGAGGTAGCTTAAGAGTAGAATGACGTAGTACGAGTTCAAGCGCAGAGTATGGTTCTCAGTGAGGAAGCTACCAGGGTGAGCAGATGGACCGAGACATTTGTGGAAAATAGTTCTGCTCTCAAACTTCCTCTCTGATGACTTAACGATAGTGCATTCGGTGGTTCAAAGAAATGCATAATATAGCCATCCTGAGAATATACTATTAGCAATGGCGACAAACGAAAACAAAGAAATCGGAATATTGGCATGGAAAAGGATTAAACAATGCCGCCTTTCAAAGAAGAAAGAGATCAAGAGATTGAAACATTTAAGGTTCTAAAATTGAGCTTTATGGCTACTGAGTACTACGACTACATCAACTGGCTCTCAACAGATCTTAGTGAATCTCCAATTACAAAGAATCTTTCATTCGAAGAGATTGAAAGAAACATAGAATCAGGCTTGGTTTTAGATGAAGCTTCAGTCCGCTTTCCAAGTCACACGCAAGCTGTGGAAAGAACAATTAAACTAGAGGACAGAGATACCTTCGTCAGAGCAAAGATACAATCCAGGATAAAAATGTCAACGTTTAATTCGAAGAAGGACTTTGTTGCATGAAGAATGCAAAACAATGTGAATATAATATTTTTAGGTGGAAGGCTGGTGGAACTCGTGCAGCCACCTCCTCGTGTTGAGTTTTGGATTATTTTGCAAGATATTTGGATGCGCAATAAGCTGAGAACTGTGAAGCACTTTCAGTTAACACATTTTTTTTAATTAAATAGTAATAAATAACTAATTTGTAACTCTAACGAATTTTAAAAATAAAAATGCAGATTATTTGATAAACTACTTCTCATTTCAGACTCCTAAATTGTCTCTCAGCACTTGGACGGAATTTTTATAAAGCTTAAAAATTAATAAATAAATTAGATCATTAAAAAAAAAAAAAAAACATTTTTTCCGAATTTTCCCCGTATTTGTGACAAATCAAATAGATATCATTTACAATTCAATTTTAATGTTAATTTAATGATAATAGTGGGCCTTTTCAGCTCTCTCCATTACCGAAAATAATTTTAAAAAAAATTCACAAATTTTGCTGTAATATCCAATTTTAGCAATTTTTCTGAACCCCCCAAGCGTTTATGGCTGATCAAGAAATGGAGCAAAATAATTCAAATTTTTTATGTGAACTTAAAGCCCCTAATAGTATCTTTTAAGTTACACCTATCACTGAAAATATTTTAAAAAAATTTTTGACAAATTTCACGAAAAACATCAAAAATTAGCATTTTTCCGAAACTTCAAGGCGATTGCGGCAGATCAAGAAATTGTGCAAAAAATTTCAAATTTTTTGTGAGTGCTTTGTGCCCCCAATGGCACCTTTTCCGCATATCTCGTCATCGAAAAAAGTATATGTCATTTTCGGCCCACCCTAATATTTAGGGGGTGGGCTGATAGTGCTGCAGCTCCTCCGAAAATATCAAAAAAGAATTTAAAACATTTTAGCTTCTTTTCTTTTTTCTGAAATCGCGACACGAGAAAGTTTTTCTTTAGAGAAAATTTAATTTTAGGACTAAGTTCAAAAAAAAAAAGAAAGAAATAACTTCTTTCTTTATTTCTTTTCTTTTTTTTTTTTTTTTTTTTTTTTTGACATGTCCATTTTACTCTTTGTCATGTTTATGACTCTTATAATTCGATTTGTTTTTATTGCAAATTTATTTCAGAAACACCGATTAATGCTTGTTCATTCATTTGATTCTGTTCAATACATTTCCACACATGTAACTGAAAGATAACATTAGAAACAATAGTAAAATAAATCGCAAAAATAATCTTATTATAGCCCAAATTTGGAAAAAATATTGCATGCACTTTTTGGGGACACACCTACTTTAATAAAGAGAATTTCACGAATTTTAATTCATTTTCCTGTTTTTATCAAAACAGTTTATCTCTCGACCACAACAGTTATAATGATAAAAAAATATATACTGATGTATTTTTGTCATCTTAGATTAGAATTGCTTTTTGATATTCGAAAAGTTTACTTTCTTATTTACATTTTATGACGTGCCTTGCCCTTTTCTCAAGTCTCGGCTCTCCCCCTCTACCCCCTGAAATGATTTGTCTGCGTACTCCACACTGCTCTATAGGATCCTTATTTTTCGAGTAAGCTTCTTTGAATCCTAAAACACATTTTGTAGATACGTACTTAAACTCGTCCTTACATTAATTAATTTCTTTATAAAAGCTATTGATTCATTATTGTCATTGTTTGAAACAAATATTGTGATTTTGAAAAGGGAAGGGAAGGTTCTCTGCTTAATCGAATAGTATTACTCGGAAATCAGTTTTCGTTTAAACGTGGCCAACAATATCCGTAAAAACATATGCGTGAAAATTTCTCAACCAACTAGGATAAATGTGTGTAATGTTTTATGAAGCCAGTGAAAGAAACAAATCGTGACGTTTGCCTATGAAAAACGAGCTAGATAAAACGTCACAGCCTACTTGGCGAATAAGAGGAGATCGCTGAGTGCTTGTGAGCTCTTATTGGCTCCACCCGTAGTGACGTCATGCCAATTTAAGTTGATGATAATGTAATTCACTTCCAGTAGCGATTGCAATTCGAAGCGATCGCAGTGCTGTTTCACTTGAATCCCTGCCTAAGATTGAATAAAAGTTTTGTAATGGGGTGTTTTTTTTTTTTTTTTTTTTGTAATAAATACGCATTAAAAAATTTTGGTATTCTAGGGTATTCCACGCAAAAGTAGTTGCTTAGATTATTCTAATAAAAATATTGAAGATATTTTAATTAACCAGACACTCATGCTGAAAGAAACATTTCGCGAAAACAGTCGGATTAAGGCATGGATTCAAGTGAAACAGGCCATCGCAAATTACAATCGCTACTGGAAATGAATTACATTAGAACGTTTCTTGATAAAAACATCGTGACGTCAGCGTGACGTTTGCCTATGAAAAACGAGCTAGATAAAACGTCACAGCCTACTTGGCGAATAAGAGGAGATCGCTGAGTGCTTGTGAGCTCTTATTGGCTCCACCCGTAGTGACGTCATGCCAAGTCAAGTTGATGATAATGTAATTCACTTCCAGTAGCGATTGCAATTCGAAGCAATCGCAGTGCTGTTTCACTTGAATCCCTACTTTACGTATTTTACAAGATAGGAAACCATCGACGAAACTCGCAATCGGTCGGAAAAGCTTGCGTGACGTCATCATTCCGACCCGCTTTCCGATTCCGTCAAGACGAAACTTCGGCAGTAAAACATCTTAGGATATGTACAGGTGTAGCATCTGAAAAACGCAAACATCCTCAAGACATCTTTTCCGATTTTGGATAATACATTTGTAACTTGTAAGTCATCGGTGTGCAACCAGTTGCTCTATTTGAACACGCCCATAGTTCCTCCAGTGAGGATCTAGTTCAGCCTTGGCCTTAATATGACGTCCACGATGACGTCATCTCCAAGCTCAGGTTTCGTGTGATGTGAAGTTTGAAGGAAAATAATGGATTTCTACAATCAATTTTTAATTTATTGAAAACTGGTGTAGATTTTGTTTATTGGAGTAATCGTTGAAAGGTATCTCATTCTAGGTATGTTGTTTCAAAATTGTTGAGGATCGTTTCTCAACCTTTTTCAATAATAATTTTCCTTCTTGCTGATGTTTAAATGTACTCTGCAATATGGCGGAGAATAGTCAACAGTTTTTTTAGCAAGGCATCAAATATTTGCTATATAATTATGGAACTTTAAAATTAAGGGTAAGTTTTATATTTTGTTGGAGTGTTCTCAAAGGTAGGTCTGAAAAAAAGCAGTTTTAAAATTCTCATATAATTTCATTGAAATACTTTCTTAAATTAACCATAATTTCTCGCGTGCTGAAACTCATATCAGCATGTTTTCTATTTCTGAAAATACTGATTGAATACAATGGATGAAATTAAACATTTGATGAATCACGGAATAAGGATTAAGCATTTTTGAAATGCTTGTAGGTGGACGGGCCCCTTAATGGCTTTGAGGGGTCGTCCAAAAATTACGGAGCATCCCCTGAGATCTGTAGCCGGAAAAAAAAGAGGCTTAACCCTGAGTAGCAAACATTTTTTGCAAAAGAAAAGATCCGACTTCTATACTTCTGTTGGATATTGCTCTAAAAAGTAAAACACAGTTTTATGCTTTGAACACCACCTATTGTACTACTTTTAAAGTTTTTGAAGTTGGTGCAAAAACAATAGAATATCATACATAACTACAATTCATTTGCAAATATAAATTTCAATGGATCCAGGTGTTTCAATTCATTTCGTCGATACCCACACATTTGTTTTACGGTTTAAATGTTTTTTTCTTAATTTTGAATGCTTTTTCTAAACAATGCTGGGAAAATGTGGCTAAATATCATTTCTGTAGCTCAGAACCAGACAAATGTAAGTCCATTTTCGTAACTTTTAAGGAGAGCACGAAAACGATTGTCGGATGCATGTAGAAGATGTGACTCTCGCTCTTTTGAAGCTGCTAAATAATTGTGCAGGAATTTCTTTTCTAGAATAACATTCTCATGGGTCGATGTGGAAGGAGATTCCACATGCAATGTGCATAATAAAGTGAAAATCGTCATTTTTGGACTTGCATCGTTCAGGTTCTGTGGTCAGATTTTACCTATAGTTTTTGCGCCAACTTCATGTTTGAAAGTAGGTTTGATAGTGTTCAAAAAATATTTTTTATTTTTTTTTTTTTTTCAAGCTGTTTCCAGCTGAATTTTTGAAGTCTCTTTTTTTTTTTTCAAAAATATTTTTGTTTCATTCTTTTTTGAGTACATGTTCTTCAGAAGATTTTTTTTTTTCTCATTTTGTAAATAATAGGGTTCAAAGATTTTTTTCCAGAATTTTTTCAACACTGAGTTCCAGCAGACATGATTTTAGAGTCTTTGATAATAGTGGGAGAAGATAGTGTTAAAAACATTCCCTTTTTATTATTTAAAAATCGGAAGTTCAAAAAATACTTTTGGTAATGAAATTATCAAAAGAGACAGGAACAATGTCAAAGCCTTCTACCTTCCCCGCCTCTTCTGAATCCCTTTAGTTTAGTTGTTAAAAATTAAAATCTGTCCTCCTCCCACCCTCCAGCATATTTAAATCAGATGGTAAATAAAATTTTATATAGTATTTGAATATTTTTCTATTACTTGAAACCTGTACAAAATATAGAAACGCCAAGGTAAAAAAATCTGAATAAGTTAACTCAAAACCTAAATAATATGAACTAATGGTGCCATTAGCTGTGGCTGTTTGCTTTAATTTTAAAATTTAAGGACCGGGGATTTCATACAAATAACAGTCATAACTAATTTTTAATATAGTTTGCTGTAATTGAGGAATTTTTACCTTTTTCGTGATACTCTGGGTTTCACATAACATGTCAATTAAAATTCCAATTTTTAAAATTTACATTAATTTTTTAATCAAACTTATTAGTTATACTGTTCTTTTTTATCAGTTGTGATTAAAATAAGCTGAAAATATCAAGTTAAAAATTTTTTTGCAACAGTGTATTTTTGTGTTTGTCATTAGTGACGTGCTGGATATCTGTGTCCGTATCGACAGATACGTAAAAAAAAAAAAGATGGGTACAATAAAAGCTTGATTATCCAGAACGCTTGAAAAATACCAAATTCTGGATATGCGAATTTTACCAATAGTTGAGCGTGAGTAAATTCCGATTCATTTTTCACCTTAGCTAATGTAAAGATGTTTTAAAATAGAGTATTTTATCCGGAATCTTGAAAACTAGGAAAAATCATTTCTGTTTTCCCTTCAATTTCCTTAAAATGTAAATTTTTTGCCGATTTTCGATAAAGTACGAATTTATTCAAAAATTTTAAACAGTATGATGTTCATTTCACAAATAATGCTAAAATCGTATATTATCACCTGTAAGTTGATAAATTTAGGCCAAAAAGAAGCTGAAAGTTAGGGGGTTGACTTATATGCGGGTAGAAACATTCAAAAATGAGCACATTTCCTTTAGTTTAGTCCAACTCGTTTAAGCAAATGCTGAATTAGTAAATACTCACACCTTCTGCTGTAATTTTGCATGGTCTGACTTAAAAATAAAGACTAAATAATTACTGTAAATGACGGAAGACGGAGAAAGTGCTGTAATTGCTGTATTTATTCCTGAATTTTCCAATATTGCGTGTGAATAAATGCTCATTTCTTTAAAAAAGAAAGCAATATGGTTACAGTGCAAAATTTTATTGATGTTAGTACAAAATTAAAGCGACAGGTAACAAAAACCAACCCGCAAAAGCGAACAATTTACAAACATCACGATCGCAATAATGAACCTTTTCTGTGAAAAAGAGTAAAAATCGTTCAATTTTTTCGTAATAATGGTCACTGCATTTAATACTAATAACTACTTTTAATAAATTAAGATCGGCAATATTTTGCCGATATTTTTTTTTTTTAATTGAGTGCTCGACTTATACGCGGATTTTCAATTTTTTTCCGATTCTCCTCCTAAAGGAGGGTTGATTTGTGCACTGCACAGGATAGACATCACAAGTATATGCAATACTTGTCTTTAACTGGAGCAAAACAAGGTTTAAAGTTGGAAAATCAACTTTTTTTGTTATGATTTTAAAAATTGAGAATCTGACTATTTTCCGGGTTACTTGAGCGTACCAGTTACTTGAATGCCGGATGCATGAGCTTTTCTGTATATCCGTTTTAGGTTTAGCAGATTGTTAATTTTTATTCATTTGTGTGTTGTATTGTTTCTCATTTTGGCTTTTCTAAGTCTTTGAAAATACGCGAGATTAAATCCCCTGTTTACCCTTAGTAAAAGTTTTTCAGGCTGTCTAATTTTGTCGGTAGTGGCGAATCGGAAAAAATGGTTCAACACTGCATTTGTGCCGAAATAAAATGGGAAAAAATATTTCCTCCAGCTTGTTTTGTAGATGAAGCAGCTTTAACCTTTTGGATCCGGGCTGTTCATATAGAAATTTTTCTTTCGACCAGGTAGTATAACAGTTGAACCACAGATTTCTTTTCCATTGAAAAGAGAAGGTATAAACTGTCGTACCAGACGTATGAAACTTTGAAAACATCCCCGGCTCCAAAGGGTTCGAGGGAAAATTTCAACCCAGTCCTCTAAAAAAGAAAGAGACTTATGGTACAACATGTGTACTGCTCGGTTCCTGAAGGTTAAGCACTTGTTGTTACATCTACTGAACAAGCTAAAAATAATTTTTTAAAAGATGTACTTGGCATAAATGTGGTATTGCCCCATTCCTCTTGCTGTTGCATTACTTCCACTGTCCGATGCTTACAGATTCGCAAGGTCCGCGTTCTCTTCAAGGACCCTCGAAATATTTTTGTTGTTAAAATCCTTTTACTTAGCAAAATGTCCATAAAATTTAACTTTTCTGCACTATTATTCATCGGGTATTCATTTTTTTCATACACCCTAATATACAGTCAAGACAGTTTGTATTGAAGTCGAAAGAACTAAACCAAAATTTGTTATAACGTTGATTTCAATCTATAGGAAGTTAAACAATACACAGGGAAATGTGGATGGAACTGAAGCTATTATGCTCTTGCCATAAATTTGCGATGGACTGGCAAGACTAGTTATGTTTTAGGAGTCAAGCTGTATTAAAATGATTGCATACTGAACATGGGCGTATATAAGGGGTGGGCCCAGGGGGCCCGGGCCACTCCCAAAATCAAGGAAAATTGTCTCGAAATAATTATAAAATGTGTTTTCAAAAAGGAAAGGTCCAGAATTTCTCCCACTTTCGCTAAACATCAACAAAGATAATTTAAAATTGTAGTAAATAGCCTCAACGCCTAAAAATTTCTAGGAGAGCCAAGCTCTTTTCTACCGCTTAAATTTCAAAAATTTTCTGAGAGAGAGCACCCTACCACCTCGTTTTCTTTCAACGAATTATAGCATAAAATTACGAATTTAAAACTTCAATGTCACAAAATTTGTAAGCGCAGCTTAAGTATTTTCTTCTACCACAAATCCCAAGGATGATCGTGTTCGGTTATTACATCAGAATTCTAGTATATTTTGGCTTGTTAAACCCGGAAATCCAGTATTTTTCGCTGTGCTTTTATCTTCCCACATTCGATTTTTTTTTTTTTCCTGTTTCCAAATTTTCGACGATTACATCAATAACACTAGTCGACAAATTTTCACTTTTTTTCCCTAACAAAGATGAAATAAACTGTTTTTGACTAATTTTGCAGTGTAGAATTCAAAAATAATAGTAAAAAAGCTGTAGCACGTACAGTTTTTTTGTTATGAATTTCTAAAGAGTACTGAACATAACTGAAAAAACATATCAAACACACCTTTTTTCAAGAGGAAAGGATCATAATATTAACTCCTAACTTTTTTTGAAGTTTCAAGAGAGACTTAAAGTTTAAAATCATGACCACTAATAGCAAAGAAGGGGTTCTTAGGGGGGTATACCCCCTCAAAATGAGCAAAAAATCACCAAAAATGATCCTTTCATTCTTGTTTTTTTTAAATGATGTTTTTAAAAAAAATTTCGATGTAAAATCAGAGGATAGGACCCCCTCCTATGATTCCTACGTTTGAAAAAATTTTCGCGCTGTAAAAAAAAATTTTTTAAATTAAAAACCGATTTTATGACTGTCGCACGCTAAATACGAGACACATCGCATGTCTTCAGAAAGACGGCGTATTCTGGCTGGTTCTTATGTAAAATTATCTCCAAAATCCAAATATGGCCCCTTTCCTCTCCATCACTCTCCACTTTTTGCCGAAAGCCCCCCTCCCCCGGGGTTGCAGTGTTGTTAGCAGGTATTTAGCTCGTATTTAGCGTGCGTCAGTCATAAGATCTGTTTTTTTTTTTTTTTAATTTTATTTTACAGCACGAAAATTTTTTTGGGCATAGGAATAATAGGAGGGGGTCTTATACTCTGATTTTACACCAGAAAAAAATTTTAAAACGTCATATTAAAGAAACCAGAATAAAAAGATACTTTTTCATGATTTTTTGCATATTTTGAGGGGATACACTCCCCTCGTTCCCCCTTTTTGTTATCGGTGGTCATGATTTCAGACTTTGAGTCTCCCTTCACCTCCAAAAAAATTTAGGAGTTAATATTTTGCTCCTTTTCCCTCCAAAAATAGGCATTTGGTGCGAAAATCATAAAAAATAGTAAAAAATTATTTTTTTATTACGGAAAATTGAGACGTGGTGGTACTTTTTTACTTGCAGATATTTAAATAACTAAATGAATACGTAATAAAAGTAATAATTTGGTTGTTGTTAGTGAACCACTGTCGACCAGTGTAATTATTAGTAACTAGCAAAAATACCCGGCGTTGCCTGGGTCAGTAATATTGAGAAACAATTTATATACTCACCTTTGTTTTTTTTTCCCTGAACTGAAAGAACTCAAAACACACAGCTTTGACAATTTTTAAAATGTTGCCAAATTTTTGCATAACTGTTTTGGGATACCTAGGATAATTTTGCTCCCCTCCTTACTTTATGAAAATACATTAAGTATTATTATGTCACTAATTTTTATCACAGAGAAATGGAAATCAAATGTTGAGATACTATTGCTGACCATAAAATGACGTTAAAAGTTTTTATCTTAAATGATTTCGAAATTAATAGGGAACATTTAGAAATTATTTATGCAAAAATGCAAATTAATGGTAATTTTAGTCTTGTTTAAAGGTTTTATTAATTTAGTATGTGGATTACTTTACTTTTTGACATAATTTTAAAAAGGTTTTTAATGGATACATACGGAATGGGAAAACAAAAGAAAAAAAAATACGTAATAATACTTTATGTTTTACACGACATAACCAAAATAAAACAATTATTATCTGATATTTATCGACTGCGGCAAAATCTCAATCATCAATATAATACTCCAACTTTTCAAATGTGGGAGTATTATATCGATGATTGAGATTTTGCCGCCAGTCGATAAATATCAGATAATAATTGTTTTATTTTGGTTATGTCGTGTAAAAAGTAAAGTATTATTACGTAGTCTTTGGCACAAAAACTGGCGTCAGTTGAAAAAATCGAGGAGAATCTCAGTTATTGAAATCTTGCAGCAAATTTGGCAAAATTCCAGTTCAGTCGGACACTAAGAAACTGCCCTATTGTAAGTACCCAGAGAAAGTGACCAATCAACGCAAAAATATTTCAGAAATACCGTTATGTTGTATTTAAAGCTTCATCAAATTGGAAAATAATGAACCTAATCCAGTTGCCAATCTCTTCAAGCGATTACGTTACCGATACTCTAAAACACATATTTACGAAACTCAAGAAAATAATTGATGCAGTGAACAATCTACTAATAAAGGAGTACTATTTATTCTACAAAATAATATTTGCACGTTTCAAAGCACAATAGAAAACACATTGTCTTAATGATAAATATTCTACTTACAACTGAGACTACAAAATGTTTTAAAATACAAACCATAGTAAAAGCTCGTTTGCCTGCTGGCGCGCATTCGTTTCCAATGTCTATGTAAAAGCCTTTATATTAACCAAGAAGCTGGAAAAAAATTACTTTTTGATTTGACTTGAGAAAAGCCTTGAACATTTAATGCGAAAAGCGGAAATGATACACGCAATTCTACCTATCAACAGGGAGTTGAGATGATGCACTAAATACTGAATTAGTTTGCTAGAAGCCTTCGCGGATTTATGCGAAAAATGTACCTTAATTTGGAGTGAAAAAGCGCTCCCAATCGAACTTTTTCGAATATCGTTATAAATTATAGCCTATATGTTATTCTGATGCATAAGCTACATTATGGTAAAAGTTTCATTAAAATCCGTTCAGTAGTTTTTGCGTGAAAGAGGAACAAACATCCATCCATCCATCCATCCATCCAAACATCCAAACTTTCGCATTTATAATAGTATTAAGATATACATCATCTAAACCTGTTAAAATGGCATTCTAAATTTGTTTTGCGTTAATACATTCTTTTATTTGCCGCTTTTATACCTTTGATGCCTTCTTTTAAAATGATGCAATCCCTTTGCATCCGGTTTGAGAATCGAATTTTTCTGATTTTTTATGTTTACTTTGCTTTACTAAGGGGCAAATAAGTAAAATATCTTTTTATTTCTATTAAAATTGAAAATTAAAAATTTTCAAGCGAAATTCCGCGTTTCCTATGAGAGTTAAAAATTGAAATTGAAATTACTTTTGCTTTCAATTTTTCTTCAATTACGTTGATTATTATTCACTATATGTATATCATAGAGCTTTAAAATGCAAATTGTAATAATTTAACTTTAATAAATCCTTTAATGTGCCGGTTTTTCTTATTTTCTTTTGTTTGTTTAACGCTTTCATTATGAAAATCGCGATCTCTTTGCATCCGCCACTATTATAGGATTTTTTGCATTTGTGATGTTTACTATTCTTTGTCACTAAGTAAACAACTAAAATTTCAATTTATTTTTTGTTTAATCAGTAAGTTGAAAAGTTTTAAACGAAATTCTGTGCTCTTTAAGAGTGTCAATCGTCAAAAAGTTTAAGAAATGTGAAAGTTATTTTGCCTCGATTATCTTCAGTTAGCTTATTATTATTTTTATTTAAAAAAAATTATTTTTTTTAATGTGGATTCTAGTTACAAAATTATTAATAAATGTTTTATTTTTGAGAAAGTACTGATTTTCAATCAGTCTTTATTATTATTATTATTTTTTTAAATTCATTTTCCAAATAAAATATTTTTCAATAGTCGCCCCCCCCCCATCGGTATTTGGGTTTTATTTTGAGTCGTCTAATATTCTTGAAGCAGTAAATGCATATTAAGTTAGTGTGTTATTCAATATATTGTATGATGGCAAAAATAAATAATACAAGATTTTTAAAAAAGTTTTTTTTTAATACGTTGTTTAAAATTGTATCTTTTAACTGAAAAATACTCCTTAAAAATTGAATTCAACTCCTGCAAAACTCCTTAAAAACTCCTTACTTTTAATTTTCAAATTTGAGTATAAACCCTGTTCCTAAATCAAAACCTTTTCCCTAACTAAAGTCAGAAATAAGCTTGGCTATGCTTGGTTACCTCGGCCCCCTCCAAAATTCAAACATATATACGCCACTGATACTAAAGATTTATGCTTGAACACTATTCAATCAAAAATTCTGGTAATTATGTATTAAAATTCGACCGAGCGAGCAACTAGATTTGGCGTTTTTGTTTTGGCTGTTTTAGATAACTTTCTGCATGTGCATGTGCAGGCTACAACCGCCCAAGAAAAAGATACCTTTTGCCAATTTTCCCTCAATATTTTAAAAAATATGTATGTTGGCAATTTTTGAGAAAAAAAAAACATTTATAAGAATATAAACGTGCACGGTTTCTTTATAAATACAGTATTACTTACTCCTGTATAGTTCTGGAAATCTTGTATAAAAACAAACTTAAAGTTGAAGGGGGCAAAGTGCCAAAATATTTTTACGAACAAACTTAAAAGAATACTCGAACATTTTCCCTACTCTCTTCCAGCTGAAAACTAAAGAACTAAATATTAACGAAATGCAAACGTAATTTTTTGTTAAATGACCGTTAATTAAAGCCGTTTAGAGTATAAGTGACTACCCAAAAAGTCTGGGAAACACTTACTACCAAATTTACAAATTTTACAGATAGTTATCTTGGAATCTAGAGATTTTTAAATGATTGACAGTAATAAGACTGCAAGAACTCAAATGCAAATTTGTATTGATATTAATTCAATGGGAAAGCAACAATTAATAATTATCGTATTAGGGGACTTAGCAACAAGAAGGAAAAGAGAGGCTTTCACCGAAGCAAACTTTGTTTACACACTTTCTCACTGGTAGAAAAAAAATCTCAAATTTGCATTCTTAAAATTGTTTGTGGCACTTCATTTTCTTTCTTTTTAAAACGTAATTGAAAAGTGTAGTGTTTTTAGACCTTTAAATAATATTTAATGATTTTTTTTTTTTTAATATTTTGAAATTTTTAAGCATTTTTGAACTGTTTCCTCCATATTTTAAGATGCATTATAGTATTAATACATAAAATTAGTTTTACAATTTGTTTACAGAACTTCAACTTTTTTTTTATAGGTATTTCTTTTTTTATTTATTTATTTATTATTATTTTTTTTTTTTAAGTATATATTCTAAGTCCCCCCTCCTGCCCCTCATTATAGTCAAATATGTATAAAGTGCAGATATAGACCTCATAGCAGGGTGTAAAAAAATCAATGATTTTTTTAAAAAAATCAAAAAAATCGGATTTTTTTTATTTAAATCAGATTTTTTTTTATTTAAATCGGATTTTTTTTTTTTTTTTTAATTAGAAATTTCAGTTATTAATTAATTTTTATTTATAAACAACTTACCTTTAAGTTTTTAAAAGTACAAAAACACCTTTGAAGTAAAGCTTCACCAGTAAGAAGCTCAGAAAAAAGTGTTAGGAGCCAATCTGAAAATAATCCTGTCTACTAGCTAGGATAAAAATCAAATGGGGCAGGAAGCTCAACCTAATCCTCACTTCATTCAGCCCCCCCCCCCCCCCAGTTGCTAATGCAAGGCATAGAAAATTCATCTTCTGTTTGGTTGTTTTTGTTTTTTATTTTCACTGAAAGTATATCACACACATTCTATCATGTCCCCTCCCCCCTCAATTCACTCTTTGCAACACCTGCCCTACACCTGCATGTATTTTCTTTAGTTCACATATTAGACAACAAATAGCACTATTTGTGCATACATATTATTTGGACTGCAACCTTCCAGCATCTGTGGACAGGGGATGAGTAGGATTACTTTTCCATTTATTAGATGGAAATCAAAGCTCTAAAAGAAAATGGTAAAAATAATGAAATAAGGATTGTCCAAGAGAATTTTTTAAGGATTAAAATAAAAAGTGATTTAAATCAATGATTTTTTTAAAAAAATAAATTGATTTAAATCGCGATTTAAATCAATTGATTTAAATCATTGACACCCTGCCTCATAGTGCTTTATATTGCCCGATTGTTTTCATTGAAAAAAAGGAAAAAAAAACCGAGATATGTTGCTACAAATAAAAAGATGACAACTGACTTTAAAAATTCCACTAGCTACTAACTAAGCATTTCAATTTTTCAGGTTGAATAAGGAGAGACACTTTGAATAGGTAAGAACAGTCAAGTGAGGATAAGCACTCAAATTGAAATGTTCAAGTGGATTACTAGGGTTCACATTAAAAAATTTACCAAACCTCCCAGCCTGTGAAACAATAATTTCTCCAAATCAAAGAAAAAGAAAACGCTCTGGGAAGGAACACAGGGACCGCGCTAAGCGTTCGCCACCTCGCCAAATGCGATAAAATAGAAAATTCGGCGAAAAAAATTCTGATTTGGCTGAAGTATTGGTGAATGGAAAATTGTCAGAAATTTTCACTTGGGGGAAAAATACACTTATTACATCAAAAAAACAAACAATTAAAATTCTTTGACTAAAACTCTCAAAGTTTGGCTAAGACTTTTGAAATTTGGCTAATTTACTGGCTAACAACTTAAAATCCTTAGCGCGGTACCTGGAACAGTAGTTGTTTGCAGTCTAAAGAGTATTTTATTACATGTTTAAAACATGTATTTAATGCCGCCATCACTAAATTTTTAACAATAATAGTTCCATTCTGACATTTTCGGTAACACAGCTATTCAGTTACTCTTCGTATTTGGCATCGTAAAGTTTGGCAACAATCGAGAAATTTATCAAACCTCCCAGCCACTGAAGTCTTGCTTTTTTGAGGGTCACTGTTAGATTGTAATCACTTCAAAGAGATGGCGCGAAGGACATTATATTTCTTTCCTTTAATGTTCACATTAAAATTATGGAAGAATGGTTGTGGCTGAGCTACCTAATACAATTGGTTCCCTATGTTAATAAATTTAGATTTGACGACCAATTTTACATTGAAATTACGGTTAAATCGGTGAATTATATTAAATTTCAAGGGCAATATTGCTATGTTCGTTGAGAGTTTTCGAAAATCTTAGCACTACAGTTGCGTCAAAAGTTTCATTGAAACGTAAAAATTTCGCTAAAAATAAATAAGTTCGTCACAAACACACACGAAAAGAAGAAAAGTCTTAAGAGTGAGTTAAACTTTATTTAGTTAACTTCCTTTACATTTATTGTAAGGGCATCACCGTGCTGGTACTGCTAGTATTTAATAAAATAAGTATCACTCATGTCATTGGCATTTACACTTTAAAAGTTTGTTTGAATTAACTGATTCTACAGGGTATTGGTGCACCTGGAAAGTTTCACCAGTGCTTATCTAAACTTTATGAAAAGTTTAGAAAGTAAAATTGGTCGAAAAAGTTATTTAATGAAATTTAGGATTGCAAAAGAATGAAAATCATATGCTGTGTTTAACTATTTTTTATTCATAATAGTACCTCAGCTTTTTGTTTTAATGTACAGTCAAGCCCGCTTACTGGAATATCACTATTGGTTAAAAGAATATCCCTCTTAATGTAATAATTTTTCAAATTCCCAAACCATGTTCTTAGTTAATTTGAGCCCGGATACTGGAATATCCCACTTAATTAATATAATAATTTTTTGTGGCAAGTTGACTATTCCACTTAGCAGGTTGGACTGTAATTTGAATTTTCAGAAACATATGTGCAAAACTTAGCTTAATGAATTACAAATTACAAAGCACTAATTTGTTGTGGAAAAAGTTATGTTATACCTGAAAAGAGTTTTTGGAAAGTTAAAAGCAAAAGTCATGGGTTTAAAAAACCTAAATATAGCACCTACCCTCTAAACAGGGGCGGCATTTCAGCATTCAATAGCAGGAGATATTCGGTTTCAAGATATTTATTTGCATAATCGGGGTATTGTATTATCCGTTACCCGATTAATCGGGGTCGACTGCATGCCTTTGAAGAAATGCCAAGGGTTCTTTTAAAAAATTGGACACTTAAATGGTTCCTGTTCCAATTATCAAAGAAATTAACAAACTCCACTAGATTACATGAGCTTAGTTAAGGCATACAAATAAATCAGCTGCAACAGGATTTGGATCATATTACTAAATGGGCAGACAAGTGGGGTATGGCAGTTAATGTTGGGAAATGTCAAGTGCTGCATTTCGGTCATGGAAATAAGCATACAAGCTATTATTTACAGGGTTCAGTCATTAGTAGGGCAGATAATGTTATGGATCTAGGTGTCTTAATAAATCAGGATTTCAAGTCTAGTCAACAGTGCAGCATAGCTAGTAACAAAGTCAATAGGATGCTTGGGTTTATTAATAGATCTATTTCAAACAAATCTAAGAAGGTTCTTCTGCCTCTATATAGAAGTTTGGTAAGACCTCATTTGGAGTATGCTGTTCGGTTTTGGTCTCCTTATCTGAAGAAAGACATTAATTTATTGGAAAGGGTACAAAGAAGGGCTACAAGGTTAGTAAATGGGTTTTCTAATTTAGACTATGATTCCAGACTTAGAATGCTTAATATGTATAGTCTTGAGCGAAGGAGAGCCAGAGGGGACGTGATTCAGTTGTTTAAATTTATTAAAATGAATGATGTTACGGGGTTAGATTTTCGCACGGAAAGCAGGACAAGGGGTCATTGTTTTAAGCTGTTTAAATCTCAGGCTAATCTTGAAATTCGAAAAAATTACTATTTTAGCAGGGTAGTGGGAACTTGGAACAGCTTACCAGAAGAGGCGGTAAAGAGCAATGGAGTAGATGGCTTTAAGAGGGCCATTGATCTTCATTGGGGTCTTTAATTTGACAAGGACCAGCCAAGTTGGGCCCAGAGCCTGCTGCTGGTCACCGTATTTGTATTTGTACCGAGAAAGATGGAAAGTTGGGATCTGTTTTCTAACTAATTTGCTAATTTTAGGGCAAAACACACACACGAATAAGTTTTTATGCAGCAGGAAGCTATTGTCTTATGTGTAAAATGAGCAAAAAAAAAGTTGTGAGCAAGAGGTAAGTACTGTATATGTCGTAATAAATAAGCATCAAATATATGCCCTTATTATTGATACATTATTTTTGTGCAAGTCTGGGCAGGTGCCTCTTCCTGCACACCCCCTTCCAATTGACTGGTCTCGCATTTGCTCAGGTTTTTCACATGAGTCGCTTTATTTGGAATCTATGCATTAAACTTTTAGTGAGCTGGAATAATTTCCGAAAAGTTTGCTTTCTCATTGCATGCAATCATTGTTAAGTATCATAACTTATTCAATTGCTTGAAACTATTAAGATTTTCTCTTACTTAAATGCAACATAAAAGCACTTTTGTTTTTTCTTTCAGGCTACCTGTTGAGGATTCTGAACTTGTTGTGACACACACTGTAACATTTTTGTCAGTGTAAGATTTAAATTTTGCTTAAAAAAAATCTCCCCTCCCCATACTTAGTACATTAAAAATTATTAAATTTTTAAAACATCACTCTCCTATCCCTATAATTTAAAACACACAAATGAATCTTAATTCAATGTGTGATGATATAGAAGAGGGGGAAATTGTCAGTTCTTCATCAGACTCTGATGTTCCTACTAAACCTATTTGCGTGAAACGAAAATCGCTCCCACTCCGATATGTTGTAGAAAAAAATACGAAATTACATGGTAAACATAAACGAAAATGTAAACATCGACATGTGAAAAAGGCAAAATTGAAAATGTCTCCAGTGAAAACAAAGGATCACAAAAAACAGAAAATATGCTCCAAGCAAAATCTAAACAGTAATTCTGTAAACAAAATTTCCCCAAAAAAATCTCCTTCAAATGTAAAAAAGCAAGAAATGTATAGTAACTCTTTGTTTTCAGAAATAAGCAGTACATTAAAGACATCAAAAGACTGTGATAAAAAAGCAAATAAATCAGTGTTGCACACTGCTATTCCCAATTGTAGTTCTTTAAACATGATAGATTGTCCAAAGTTGCCGAATGGTTACAACAAATGTTTTAATGAACTGAAAAAAAATGTGAGCTCTGAAGGCAATATTTCAAATATTAGTTTGAAAACTTCAGCGCAAAGCCCAGCTCGTGTTAGTTCAAATGAACTTGTTAATGAAAGCAAAAAACTGGAAAAGGTTTCAAGTGTTACGAATTTCTCTCCGCTTAGTGGGGAAAGTGAACGTAAAGCGGAGGAAAGTGAAGATGAAGATGAACTCAGAAGAATAGCTCTAGCTACTTTTGCTAAAAAATCACTGTCTCAAAATAAGATTGAGAAGGAAGTTCGTAGTGTCGATGCTGTTCATATTCCTCTGATCGATGTACAACCTGTTAAAGATAACTATGAAGTAGTTGACATGGAACTAGATGATAATATTGCTCCAGCAGCAGACACTGCTGATGACTTGTTTGTCATCGATACTAAACCTGCTCTCAATAATATAGATAATGATTCCCCCGTAGATAATGATTCCCCTGTAGAAGCAAAAACTCTGAAAGATCTCCCTGACACTCCGGCTGATCAGGAATTTGAGGAGGAATTTTTGAGAGCTATGTTGCTTGCGAAATTGGGTTCTCAACCGAAGAAGGATCATAATGATGCTGTAGGCGAGAAGGAAGTATTAAAAGACGAAAAGAAAATTGTAAAATGTGTTTCTAAGCCTAAGCCAATCAACAATCTGCCATTACCGAGTAGAAAAACTGAACCTGTGACATTACCAACAAAGAAAATCAATACAAAAGTGAGGTGTCCTCCAAAGACGCAACCCGACAATGCCATTCACATGCCGCAGAATAGGATTGTTATCTCGTTAGCTGACGAATCGTCTTCAGAAGAATCTGACGCTGAGGTAGAAAATAATGGCCCTATTGCAGCACCTAGTGCGTCAAGTTTGGAAGCATTGATTAGTAGTGCCAGGATGAAATCAGACCAATCCAAAACAGGAGTAGAAAATACTGATGTGTCTTGTCTGTCAAAAGCACAACAAGAACAGTACAACCTGTACAAAAAAATTCTGAATGCGAGTGAAGGCGAGCAAGTGTTAGTGAACAAAAATGATATTTCGCACCTTAATAATTGCCAACTGAAATTAAAAGAAAAGAAGTTGTCGATTGCTTTGTCGAATTATATGAAAGAGAAAAATTTGATGGCTAATGAAAAAAAGGAATGCTTACTGAAAAGAGCTGCATTCTTGAAGATGAAATTAAAAGCTCAGAGGCTTAAAGAGGAATTGATGGAAACTAGGGAAATGATGAAAACTAATTCTCAGCTTTATCAAAAGTCGATTAATCATTTTAAAATTTTGAAAAAATCTGTAATGAAACGAGAGGAGCTTATATCTAATTTGAAAGCCGAGTGCACAAAGTTGGGTGTTTCCATCAAAGGAGAAAATTACGTTCTACCAGCTGTTTCAGATCAGACCCCTTCACTCGTAGATAAAACAAATTCATGATAGGATTCCCTCTCCCCACCCCCTCCTGTAAATATCTACATCTAGTCTTTCTGGCATTGTTGATTTGTTAGGTCGTGCCAAATCACCCTTCCCTTTTACATTGAAGGTTTTACAATCAAATTGAATCTGCTCAAAATTGTACAAATATTGAATGTATTATGTTAAGTTTGAAAAAAAACCAGACTGTACCACCATCCCTGGATCATGACATGCTTTATTTGCCATTCCAGTATTGCCAAATACAATAAACTAAATTTTCTTATATTTTTTTTATTTGAAATTTTTTCCAGGGGATTTCCTCATGCAGTCATGCTCATGTTTTTGTACAGTGCAGAAGTGTTCCGTGTAAAAAGTACTGTTTCTTGTAATTTTATAAATTGTTTCTAATAAATATTTATTTTTGTGTAAAAAATGTTTCATTTTTGTCTCACGGTTTTATTGTTTATCGTCTGCAGTAGCTGAAGTTTTCTGATTTTCAAAAAAAATCTTAATGTTTTAAAAACACTAACAATTCTTGGTATTTAAATCAGTGACCAAATAATTCAAAATTATTTCACCACAGATTTTATAACAGCACGTGTTTGAATTAGGTCAGGGTTTGAAAAAAACACGGCCTAGCTGGGGTTTTTCAGTTTTTTTATAAAAAGTTTTTTCCCTATGATTCCCAGTTAAATAATATTGTACCTAACCAATTTCACTTCTTACACATATCGTTACAAATAATTTTTGAACCTTATCTCTATTATAATATTTTTAAAAATGTCTTATTTGAAGAAAAGAATAAAACGAATTGAAAAACAGCTGGAAATTTATATGAAATATTGCCAAAAATTCTTTTTTTTCTATCACCGTTTCAGGTGACCGATTAGTTATGCTCAAAAACTGAATATCACTGAAAAGAGTGCTTCTTGTCATTCTGAAATACAATTTGAAATAACTTAAAACAATAATTTACAGTGGTGATTGTGTTCCGGTATTTTACCGGATTTACGGTATTTTCATGTTCAAAAATAACGGAAATAAAATATTTTTAATTATGCTTTTATCTTCCTACCTCCGGTACTTTTTTGATTTTTCGAGTTTTTGGTGATTATACCGATAATTATTAAGAATATTCATCGAATAGAAATGTTAAAATGCCATTCTTTTTTTTTTTTTTTACTTTAATGAATTATTATTTGCATCTTTTTTTATTTTGATGCCTTCATTTTTAAAAACGCAATGAAATTGCATCCGATGTGAGAATCCAATTTTTCTCATTTCTAGGTAATTTCTTTTCCATATTTTCAGTAACAAATGCAACTTTCATTACTTTAAAAAATATTTTCGCACAACAAACAGTAATTCTGTTAGACTTTGATTTTCTCCTTAAAATATTTTTTGGAGATAATTTGTACAACGCCTTCTTATAAGTAACTTTATTACTCATTTACAATTTAATTAAATGCATGCACAATATTTTGACTAAAAACTACACTGAAGTGACAAAAGTCATGGGATAGCAATATGCAAATTTTCAGATGGCAGTAGCATCGCATAGAACAGGTATAAATGCGCAGTGCTTTTACAGAGCTTTCATTTCTGTTCAAGTTATTCATGTGAAGAGGTTTTAACGTGATGATGACCAGGGGCGCCCCGAGCTTAAATTTTTGGGAGGGGGAAAATTCTCAATTTGCCGAATGGAACTCCAAAATGTGCCGAATGAAAAAATAAGGATATGTACAATAGGGTGTATCACGAAAAATTGTTTTTGGAAATTCAAAATTTCAAGTTGATAAAAAGTTGTCACTATATTCACATAGCTACCAAATAAATATATATATATTTTTTGAAATTGAAAAACATTAAGGTATGCCGGGATTACCTTACAGTTTCAAGTTTTTTAGTAAAAGCGATGATTTTTTTACAAAATGTATAAATTATGTGTAAAGCAAAAATGATTATTTAAGTGCAAAAATGGACTACTTAAAAAGTAATCTATCAATAAAAAATGTTTTGTAGCTAAAACTTAACTTTTATTAGATTTCCAGAAATAGTTTTAAAAAAAATATATCACATTTTTGCTAGTCAGTCATATTTTTAGAATATTTACTTATCCTGCAGAATAATTTTTATTATTGTACTAATAGTAAACATTGAAGTACAGCGCTTTAAAATAGCAAGATTTTTCCATTTTTCCACTCAAATAATTATTTTGCTTTTCACATAATTTATACATTTTTTTAAAAAATCATCTGTTTTACTAAAAAACTTGAAACTTCAAGGTAATCCCGGCATACCTAAATATTTTTCAATTTCAAAACTTTTTTTTTTTTTTGTGGTGACAACTTTTTATCAATTTGAAATTTTGAATTTCCAAAAAAAAATTTTCGTGATACACCCTAATGTACAAAACCTTATTATTTTTTTTCAACACAATTTCTTCATGCATTACATGCATAATTCATTGAAATTAATGAAAACTAATTCTATTAAATCGTAAGAAAAAATCATAATGTCTGAAAAATAATTTGAACAGATATTAAAATTAATTTATTACAAAAATTTATACACAATTTTTTCCAATGGCATGACGACCTTTTAACGAAGAAATGAGTTTGTTTCTACTTATTGAGGTCGAAGGCGGATTTACCAAGTCGCACATGTGACATAAGAGCCCGGAAATGGATTTAAATGAAAAAATGTTCACGTTAAACACTGGCTCCCAAAATGTATTGCGACAGCTCTCAAGTGCGGGAGTCCAATGACTATTGATTTAAATCAGTGAATAAAATAGTTCATTTAAACGAATTAAAACGGGAAGGAAAAAGGATCAATTTAAAACTAACCGTTAATGGCGGAACTCCAGCAAGTTTCACGGAGACATGTCTTCCACCGTGGCTAAGTTCCTCATGTGTTCGTTTATAATCATCCTCAAAAGTACTTAAACAAATTAAACACTCAACTTTATATCGTTAGCGTATTCTCTGTTATGTTGTTGTTACATGCCCCCGTTGGTCAGCAGAGCTAGACCAGGTCCATGAAGGATGGGGTAAGGATACGGCTTCCGTTTTTAAGAGCACCATTTTAGGTGGAAGACCGATTTTATGCTCAACACACATGCCATAAGGACCCGTTCATAGGGTAGGCATTCATTCATAACTCACTTTCACACACACAGAAGGACAATGACATGAGAGAGAGAAAGTACGCCCATGCCCCAGCCGGGACTCGAACCCGGGGCCACCGCATCACGGCCAGACGTCGCTGACCACTAGACGAGGTGGCCGGCAGCGTATTCTCTTCATCGCATAATTATTGTAACTACGTCACAAAATGTGACTACATTTTTTTTCTTTTATTCCACACAGCAAGCAAAACCAATAATTTAAGTAAAACAGACAGATGTATTGCAGTACTATAATTAAAACGAAAAACAATATTGAACTAATTCGACGGTCGATTCTCTTCGTAGTGAGGAAAGTCAAGAAATGGAACTAAATAAATGAAGCTAAGCAGACAATATTTTTCAGCATGAGAAATGAGAAAATCAGCTAGTAAAGCAAAAAATTAAAAAATGAAATCTCCACACATCATATTGGAGTTCTTTGCATTCAAAGTGCAACATTTATGCATTGCAGCATTTTCACTATATATTATCTATCTTGTTTGAGGTCATGCTACATACACGATGGAATTCCCCCGAAAGGCGCCAAGGAAAGGAACGGTTTGGTTCATGCTTAATGATAAATAACGTCAATAAAAGCATGAGATATATTTTTATTAATCATTTTCAAAAAAATTTATTCATTTTCAAAGATAACCAGAAAACAAAACAAAAAAAAAAGATTGCAAACACATAATATATATATATTGCAGAACTATCTCTGAATGTGCCGAATTGTTGTCCGAATTTGCCGAATGAGGACGATGTTTGGGAGGTCCCGGTGACCTCCCTGGACCTCCCTTCGGGGCGCTCCTGATGATGACCGCACGACGTGAATTAACAGACTTTGAACGCGGAATGTTAGTTGGAGCTAGACGCATGGGTCATGCCATTTCGGAAATCGTTAGAGAATTCAACATTCCCAGATCCACTGTGTCAAGAGTGTGCCGAGAGTATGAAATTTCAGGCATAACATCCCACCATGGACAGCGCAGTGGTCGACCGCCTGCACTTAAAGATCGAGACCGGCGACGTCTGCAAAGAGTCGTAAATTCTAACAGACAAGCAACACTGCGTCAAATCACCGTAGAAATCAATGTGGGACGTACAATGGACGTGTCTGCTAGAACTGTGCGGAGAAATTTGGATTTCTTGGGCTATTCCAGCAGAAGACCGACTCGAGTGCCTTTACTGACAGAACGACATCGCTTGCAGCGACTCTCGTGGGCACGTGAGCATATCGGTTGGTCCCTAGATGAATGGAAAACCGTGGCCTGGTCCGATGAGTCACGATTTCAGCTGGTAAGAGCCGATGGTAGGGTTCGAGTGTGGCGCAGACCCCACGAAGCCATGGACCCAAACTGTCAGCAAGGTCCTGTTCAAGCTGGTGGTGGCTCCGTAATGGTGTGGGCTGTTTTTTCATGGCATGGACTTGGTCCTCTAGTGCGACTGGACCGAACATTGACTGGAAATGCTTATGTGCAGCTACTTGGAGATCACTTGCAGCCATTCATGGACTTCATGTACCCAAACAACGATGGGATTTTTATGGATGACAATGCGCCATGTCACCGGGCCACAACTGTTCGCAATTGGTTTGAAGAAAATTCTGGACAATTCCAAAGAATGATTTGGCCACCTAGATCGCCCGACATGAATCCCATTGAGCATTTATGGGACACCATCGAGAGGTCTGTTCGTGCCCAAAATCCTGCCCCATCAACGCTTTCACAATTATGGACGTCTATCGAGACAGCATGGCTCAATATTCCTGCAGAAGACTTCCAACGACTTGTTGAGTCCATGCCACGTCGAGTTGTTGCACTTCGCCGGGCAAAAGGAGGGCCGACACGATATTAAGAGGTATCCCATGACTTTTGTCACTTCAGTGTATTTGAAACTATTCGAACATATGAAATGTGTCTTTTTTGTTTATGAAAGGCAATTAATTATTATGCATGTATAATTATAAAATTAGGTGTGCTGAAATAATAGGGGCCCTTCCCTACATGCACACATATGAACTCACAATCACCCCTGAATTTATTAGCTACAGTGCGGTCCAACCAATGACTGAATTTACAGAAATGGAAAAAATAGACTATATTAATCCGCTAATTATTAGATATTTTAATAAATCTTGCATTTAGAAATACAGGGAATATATTATGTGTTCAAGTATGGTCACAATTTAAGAAATGTGATGTTGCACAGGGTAACGATTTTTCATTAATTTCCTGTAATTATTTTCGTCTTTTTTTCACTCTGTAACATTAATCCAAACATCCCCTTTTACAGTTGTCAAAGAATATTTTTCACACATTAATGCAAAACAAAAACCTGTAAAATCTTAAGAAATAATTGTTATTTGCTTTGATTTACCAAGTATATTTTCAGATTAAATTGAAATTTATGAATTGAAAAAAAAAAAAATACTGAAACGTGCGAATGATTGAAATAAAATCTGAATTTCTGTGTATGTATATTCAAAATTCACCCACGAAGAACTCTTAAAGAAATGCCCCTACATGAAATAACTTAATTATACAAAAAATCAAAATTTTAATTATTTCAGGTAACAAGTATTACAACTCATAATATTTTTGGTTGCAGAAGTTGCTGTGCAGTAAATTTTGAAGGGGGGGGGGATGCAAGTGAAGTGTCAAAAGTCCCCATCACTCCCGATGGAGCTCTAAAAATTATATTCGAGGTCAAAAGCCAAAATCGATTTTTCACAAGTATCTCTTAAACGGTAAGTGTTATTGTAAAAACGGGATACAAAGTTTGAAATTACATAATTTTAGGCAAACAAGTGGGGATCCAGTGGGTGGGTCGTGGGGTCATACCCCCCCCCCCCCCCCGTAAAGCGATGAAATTAAAACTGCAGTTCGAAGACTTAATTTTCGAAAAATGCACCCCCCACCCTTCCCAATTTGTGTACAAGTTTTGAACTTCAAGTATGAAATTAACATACGGACAGACATCATTATAAACGGAATGACAAAAGTTCCCAATGAATCCCAGTGGAGCTAACCTTTTTATTCTAGGTCAAAGCTCAGAAAATCAATTTTTCACAAATATATCTTAATGGGTAAGTGTTACAAAAGTAGAGGAGGCAAAGTTTGAAAACTATGCAATAAAAACAATCCAGCAGGGCAAAAGAGGCTGCCTTGGTGATCATACCTCCTTCCTCCTTAAGATTTGACTGTTCTTATAGTGGATTTTAATAAATAACTAAGTAGTCTGTTTAAAGTGTTTTCACGTGAAGAAGAAAGTGATAAAATTTTGTACAACTGCTAAAACAAAAAAGTTATAAATTCTGTAAAAGTTATTTCCTTGGCCAGCAGAGTGTCAGTGCAGGGAAAACAACGTATCTTTGTGACCTTGAACCCTGCACTGCAAAAAATAAAAGTTGTTTTTACAGCACAATGCAGCTTTTCAGTAATAAACTAAAATTGCTAATTTACTTTACAATTGTGCATTTTACAGTTTTAAACTGGAACCTTTGTTGCCAGTATTTTACTGTGGTTTTTTCAGCATAATGCAGCTAATTAATACGCTTTTATTAGCTTCACATGTGGGTTTGTTCGTATGTATGTATGTATGTAACTCTGAGTAAAAGATAAAATTCACGTTCTTTGCAAATTTCAAAGTTATATATTTTATTCTATTATTAATACTAAAGGCAAAACTATATTACATGTTGATGTATTACAAGTGTATGTAAACTTAGCGGATATTCAATAATTTTGAAAATCTCCTTTTTATAATTTGATTAACTCTAAAAGCGTATTTTTTAGTTTTTTAAAACTATAGTTAGGATTATTTTATAGTAATAAACTGTAAAATTGCTAATTTTACGGCTATAAACTAAAATGGCTAAGTTTACAGTAAAAAACTAAAGTTGTTAATTTTACAGTTTATTACTGTGTAGTTTAGTTTTAATGCTTCCAGTATTAAAAAAAAAAGTTTATTTTTTGCTGTATGATCAAGATAGCGACAATACAAAGTGACGCAAGTTCTTCATTGCAAACGGATGTAAAAAACTAAATTAAAAAGTTATACTGTAAAACCTCTCTAAACGGCCACACCTTCGTTCCGTGAAATTTTGGACGCTCAGCAGAGGGGGAGAGGGAAGCTTTTTTAAAGGGTTGCGAGATAATTTCTTTTTCAATACTTATAAAAATGTTCAACTCATATTTTTATTTTAAATGAACCTTGATAATTTTCTAAAATGAAAATGATATTTTATTTTAGGTATTTTATTACATTTTATGCCGGCCACCTTGTCTAGTGGTCAAAGAAGTCCGACTTGGACAAAGCGGTACCGATTTTGCACACAACAACGAAGCTGTAAGAGTTCCCTCACAGATTTCATACTGTGTGCTGAACTTTTTATACTGATGAAGAGGCTGCATTGAATGAAATGGCTATTTGCTGTCTTGAAATGGCTATTTGCTGTATTTTCTACTTAACTTGTGCTTTATTTACGTTTTTTTTTTTTTTTCCTTCAAGTGTATCAATAGTTAGTTGGAAACGACGGGATCAAAATAAACCGCGGGCCGTTGACACTTTAACGGGCAAAAGCCGTTTTTCTTTCCAGAGTTTAGATTTTAAACTATAATTAGTGAAATAAAGCTCATTTAAGACCAAAAATAGATTTTTTTTTTTTTAATTTTGTTGTTCCGGCTATTGTTTTTTGGAGGAGTGGTAGTATATTAACCACCGCTCAATACAAGCAATGACGTTTTACTGATTTATTCAATAGAAAAAATGTAAAATGCAAATAATTTCACAAGTAAATGCATTTTTGTAAAACTGTTCCTTATTAGTTATTTCAAAATTTAGAAAAACATTAATTACTTGTGAAATATGTACAGAAAGACAAAAAATAATGAAAAATGACAAAAGATATTTCTGATGGAACAGCGCACAATGGAACATTACATGTTGTACATAAAACTAATGCGTTTTAACTTCTAGCGAGGTGGTAAGATATTTACCACTTCTTGATTACCTTAAAAAAGAGTTAAGATACTCTTGCCAATTGGGCGTCCAGTTAAACATAGACTCAGAGAACGCTAGTTTATCAATAATCAGCGATAGGGATGCACCGATAAGCAATTGGCAATTACCGATTAATCGGCTAAGCCAATTTATGATAAAAATGTTTATTTTTAATGCTGCCAATTTTACCATCACTTTATTTCTCTTGAAATTCCGATTTTTTAATAGTTAGTAATTTATTTCTGAGAAAAGATATATTTTTTCATCAAAATTTTATCCAACTTCTTAGAATCAATTTTTATATTATTGTCAATAAAATTACAGTGACACATTGTTAATTATGTTAACTAGATATGAATATTTAAAAAATAGTTATAATAGGAGGAGTCAGTGGTGAGCAGTCTAATTTAGGAGTGAGGAGTGCTTTAAATTTAAACTTATCAATCATTAAGTCAAGGGTGATTGTGTTCCGGTATTTTACCGGAATTCCGGTATTTTCATGATCGATTCTGGTATTTTCATGTTCGAAAATACCGGAAATAAAATATTTTTAATTGTGCTTTTATATTCCCACCTCCGGTATTTTTTTGCTTTTTTGAATTTTAGGTTTTTATTGTTTTTAATTTAGATGCCTTCATTTTGAAAAATGCAATTGGTTTGCATCCGATATAAGAATCGAATTCTTCTCATTTTTGATGCTTATTAACCTTAATTAGGAGACAAATAAATGAAATATATTTTTATTTATATTAAAAAATCACTAATTCCAAATTTTCGAGCGAAATTCTGTGTCCTTTGTGAAAATAAAATGCCAAAAAGTTAAGATTTGAAGCTCTGATTTAATTTTCTTTTTGCTTCAATTATATGAACAGTAAAAGTAATATGTTTATCGTAGAGCTTTTGATCGTAAATCTGTAGTAAGTTTATTTGCCTTCTTTTATATGCCAATTTCATACTTTTAACTCCCCCCCCCCCCCCACACACACATAAATCCATTTTCTCTTTAAAATTTTCAGGTATTTTTTCACGAACTCGCAATCACCCCTGATCATTAAGTATATTTAACTTTTATTCTTTGTGAAAATGAGAAGAATGATGAATGTTACGAATTCTAAAAGCATTATACTAAAGAGAAAAGTATCGAAATACGAAAAATGTTGCAACATTGACTGTACAAGTATATTTATTCAAAATAGGAAAATTAATTTGTAAAAAACTTTATATCAACTGTGAGAATTATTATTACTATTACTAAAATTATGCATCAAAATTTCTTGGTAAACTTATAGTTAAAAAAATTTATATTTAAAGAAATATTTTTTCCATCGATTAATCGGCAAAATTTTACCGATTATGACCGATTAATCGGTGCATCCCTAATCAGTAAGATGGAAAAGAGAAGTTCATTTACCTTGAAAATCCATTCTGTGCAGAAATGACGTAAAATTATCAGTACAACCGATAAGGTTACCACTAATAATATATCTTGCTTAGTGATATTCGAGTAATGCCACGTGACTTCAACCGGCAGATGTTCTCTTTTTTCTATGAAAGTTTCACGGTACGTTTTTTTCGAGAATTCTACAATTCCGTGGGCCAGCTCTGAAAATGAAGGGATGCGCTCCCATTCCATGTCACCCGCAGCCATGACAGTTTTATTCAGAATAAAAGTACTTTACTGAAAGACAGCGGTTAATCAATATGCTTTAAGTTCTTAAAATAAACAATCACAACTACTGGATAATGTAGAGCCACAAGAAGTCGTTTTAAATAAGAAATCGTGTTTTCCAAAAGAAATATACAAGACTTATCAAAATCAGCCTCATTGTGTGCACGATATGGAATAATCTAATCATTCGACACTTGCTTATGTAAGGCACGAGTCCTTGTTTTTTACGGAGAATTGGTTTCAGAACATTCTATGTAAAATTTCCAGGAAGTAGAATTCTTTATTTTCAAATGAAATATTTTCATAGTAAACGCATTTAAAAGTTGTTTCATACCTTTTTGAACAAGAATTTAAATTAATATTGAACTTTTGTTGGCATAAAATAAAACCGTTTAATCCCTTTTTTTCTTGTACGACCGAATATACAGTGAATTCGCGATAACTCGAATATTATAACTCGGATTTTTTATTTGCTCCCGATCCCTTCGTCATTGATTCCATGTTAATTTTTCTCCATTGTCTCGAAGTTTACTTCTCTTAACTCGAGAAGTTTTTTTGAGGTGATTAAACATTTGATAGCAAAAAGCAGAAAAAAAAACTTTCACACAAGTGAGAGCATGAGATTTTACTTTTCTCTTGCTATTCCTGCAGAAAAAGACCTGAAAAAAAAAAAAAAAAAAGATCTGTTGGAGCAGTGTGCAATAAAGGAATAACATCTGTAGTGACTCTTGCTGTATCGTTTGCACTCATTACTTGCATTATGCGTCAGCAAGGAATTTGTTTTCACAAAAATTATCTTCTTTAACCTTCAATGAAACATGACAGTGTTATAGTGATTATTAAATTTAGAACAAACGACTTTTAAAGGAATTGATAAAAAAAATTCTTCAATAAGAAGTTGAAAAAAATTGATTAAATACTGTGGTTTGCCACGAAAAGTACATATAAAACCATGAAAAAAAAATGAAAGCGTTGCCAAAGGAAAACCGTGGGGGAAAAGGCTAACATTTACTGTTTCTTGAATAACAAAACTGCTCATTGCAGTTTACAAGGACGGATTATCCCACAAAAATAAAATACGAATAAAAAGACAGATTTCTTTTCTTTTTTTTTTTTTCTTTTGTTCTCTTGTTTCTTTTTTGTTTTTTATAAATAGTGTTTCATCAATAAAACAATTCGTGTGCTCTGTATTTGGATCAATTATCCATATATTAATTAAATATTCCAGATTTTTTAAATTTAAATGCTGGAAATCGAAACTACTGATAAGTCGAAGTTTTTTTTCGATCCCATCAGATTCGAGTTATCGAGAATTGATTGTAGTATTAATTAGACATTAGATGTTACAAATACCTTTTTTTGTTCTGATTGAAGTGCAACAACTCAACAAGTGCTTTTGAATCCTACCTCCAATGAACTGCTATTCTCTTTTATTAGATTTATCATAAGTACAAAATATACACTTACAAATTATATGCTTATGAAGTCGTGAATTGAATTTGTGAGTATAGAAAATATAAAATATCGTTCAATACAATATTATAATTCAGTAAAGTGAAAACAAACTGAAATTATGAAATACGTTTTCAAAGTTTTTCTCTTCAAATTGGTGTTACCAAGGTTCAAATTCAAATGATAAAATACAATTGTGGTCATTTTGTTATTACAACTTGCAATAATACTGGAAGGTTATGTCTTTTTTTGCTGACGTCTTAACTATACTTTTTCACTTCTTCTTTTTACGATGTAAACATCTTCGTTTAAGTGCTCATCCTTTTCACAAATTCAGTTACTTTCAGCATATCTGAAAGATGAAAAAAAAAAGTGGAACGGGAAGATTTTCACTCAAAAACTAAGCTGATATAACTAGAAAATGCAATTTTAAAGGACTAAAGCAATAAATTATATTTGAACCACATAATAACCAGCATGAACATGTGGCGAACTGTAACTATCTGAAATCTAACTGTAACCTTGTAACTTGGCACGCTTTTTTTATCGAGCACGCACTTGTGCATGATATATTGATATACTTAAAAATTGTAATTTCAGTGAGTTGTTCTATAATAAAATAAGTTGTTTGGTTTCTAATGAAGTCTGTTCTTGAATTATAAATATGGAAATAACAACCTCCATAATTGGTGACCCAAATTGAACACTCCTACTATAGTCTCTTCTAAAATGATATTGCCGTGTTTTTTCTCTCATCTCAAGACATCAAGTGAGTGCAAGTAACTACCTAATTTAACGTGTACTTGGAATATCAATTCGTACAATCTAAACCATGAACACCACAAACACTCCTAATAACGACGCAGTACCTGCAAATGCACCAGAAACCCAAAATATATCTCGCATCGCTATACGGCCGCCTCCATTTTGGAAAATTAATCCAACATTGTGGTTTGCCCAACTTGAGGCGCAACTTGACTTGGCAGGTATTACCACTGATACCACAAAATTCAACCATGTAATCTCGGCTATGGAATCAGAAATTCTGAATTCAGTCAGCGACATTATCTTACAGCCTCCAGCTGAAAACAAATACAGAACCTTGAAAGATCGTCTAATAAATCTACACTCTGAAAGTCAGGAGTCGAAAATTAGACGTCTGTTACAGGGAATTGAACTTGGCGACCAGCGACCTTCCCAACTCCTTACGAGAATGCGCTCACTGGCTGGGGACACTGTAAGCAGGGTTGCCAGACGTCCCGGATTTCAAGGGACAGTCCCGTGTTTTGAAATATTGTCCCGCGTCCCGGGGAACCTTGATACGGGACGGCTAAAGTCCCGTATTCTGGCTAGAAGCAGCATTTTACAAAACAAAACATTATTTTCAGAAAAAAATGAAGTAAAACAAAAAAATGTAAAAGAGTGAGTGATAAGAGAATTGATTGATTGATAATATTTTTCTGTTCTGAACAAATGTTAGTGTCATAATTCATTTAGAGCAGAAATTATTGTGACAATAAATTCAACAAACGTTCGTTGTAAAAGTGGTGTATCTCCTTGTAAATGATTTTACAATGGGTTACTATAGAAAAGCTCTTCTTAATTTTTCAATTTTGAAAGAAATATATGTATTCAGTTACTATTAGTCACTAGATTTTTTGAAGCAATTAATTTCAATCTTTTGAAATTTGCTTCTCTTCGCTTTTATACTAAAAGATGTAACTAAATGTTATTCCATTTGGCAACCAAATACGCCTTTTTACTTTCTTCTATATCTAATATATAGAAGAAAGTATTGGTTTCGTAAAAATTTTCGAATGTCGAATTTTGACGGATTTGCACGTTTTGAGGTGCGCTGAGTCCATTTCGACCATTTTTGGAAAATGTCTGTCTGTGTGTGAGTCTGTATGTGTGTGACCAGTTTTTGTGGCCGCGCTAGAGCAAAAACTACTGCATGAAATCGAACAAAAATTTTTGCACATATGGTACCACCATGTGAACTGGTGCACCTGACTTTTTTTAGCGAATTCCTCCAAGGGGGGAGGAGCAATCGCACGTGATCTGCGCGGGGGTGATTGCTATATCTCAGAAAGTAACCGGTGGAATTAAACGAAAATTAGTCCATAGGTAGACCCTACTGAGTACAGGTGCTGATTCAATTTGTTTGTCAATATCTTCAAGGGGGGTGGAGCAATCGCACGTGTTCTGCGCGAGGGTGATTGCTATATCTCAGGAAGTAACCGGCAGAATCAAACGAAAATTGGTCCATAGGTAGACCCTACTGAGTACAGGTGTTGATTTAATTTTTTTGTCAATATCTCGAAGGGGGTGGAGCAATCGCACGTGTTCTGCGCGGGGGTGACTGCTATATATAAAGAAGTAACCGGCGGAATCAAACGAAAATTGGTCCATAGGTAGACCCTATTGAGTACAGGTGCTGATTCAATTTGTGTGTCAATATCTCAAAGGGGGGTGGAGCAATCAAAAGTGCTTATTTTGTCATTGCACCTACTGTATCGCGGGAAATATTGCTGCGATTTGAATGAAATTTGGAATAACACTAACCCAATATGGAAACAAGCATCGAATAAATTTTGGCGCCAATCGCCCCAGGGGGAGGGTGGGGTGATTTTTGCGCTTAGTCAACAATGCGAAAAATTAATTCATTAAAAAATCGCTTTCACGCTATTGAATTATCAAAACAACTGAAAACTTTCAATGATTTGAAATTTTTAACTGTTGCCAATTTCTTTTGACTAACAAATAAAATGTTTGCAATTAATCTAAACAAGACTTTTGTAATGATTTCCAATTTCGCTCATTGATTCTGCATTTGCAGGGTTATTACGATAATTGGGAAATTGGTGCTGTTTCTAATTATTCGGGCGAGTACGTATTTTATTTTGTAACTGGAATTCATAAGATAGATATAGAAGAAAGTTTCGTGACGGCCACGACAGCTAGTTAAAAACATGAAGATGCATATAATAATTTTTACATTGAACGACAGAAATATAAGTTACAGTGAGCTCTATGGCAACCTAAACACCATCAAAACTTAGAAAGAATTATTGCAGCAGTAAATTCAAGTAGCAAATATGATTGAAAAAAAAAAGGTTTTTCCAAATGATATTGAATATTTATTTTTTTTAGTTGGTTTAGATTAACTTCTTATAGTAAGTTCAAGTAGTAAGGTTTATTTCTATGTCTACTCAATTGTAATCAAATTTTTTGTTAATAACTCATTAAAATTATTTTTCATTCAAATTACCCCAATGGTACGTCTAGTTTTTTGAAAAAGAGTACACACTAAACATTAGTCATTAGTAGAAGCGACTGTTATATCTTTCACGCCAAGACAGGCCCGTCATTTGAGACATCAGGACGGGTGGTCAATGGCTTCCTCCACCCCCTGGTTTTAGGAAATTAGTGTATTTACATATAAGTGGGAGTGGCTTTGGTTTTCTTTTAAGTATAATTTCACTTTTGCCCCCCTCCCTTCGGTAAAATTTGAAATGACCTGCCTGAGTCAGGGAAAAGGGTGTTAATAACAGAGAAATACGAATTTTCACAATAATTGGTGTTAAATCTTTTGCCACAAAAAACATGATGAAAAATAACTATGCAATGGTAAAAAATGAAGCCTTTATTCACATGATCATTGTGTATTTTTTTCTTAATTTATATTTGTGAGAAACGTTTAATACTAAAGTCAAGGTTGTAAATATTCAGACTTTAGAATTCAACTCTCAATCCCCCAAAAGAGCCTGTCCCGTATTTACAGTTCTTAAATCTGGCAACCCTGGTGGAGACAGTGGAGAGCCAACGAGGGTGATTGCACCTCTCTTGCACCGTCATAGCTTTAAATAAAAATCCCAAAGAAAATTAAAATCCCAAAAATGCATACTTAGAAGATCTTTAATAATGTTGGAAGAGTGGTTCGAGGCTTTCCTCCTAAAATACTTTGGAGTGGAAGCACAAAAAAGGAAAATTGCAGGCCATCTTTGTTGATTGTATGGCGCGGAAGGGGTTCGGAACGCTATCCCAAAAATGTTTCGAAACTGAAGTCTTAAAACGTAATTTAACACGATGTCTAGTATGAAGAGAAGAAGTTCGGAAGCCTTCCACTAGATATCTCTGAATAGCTAATGTAGATTAACTACCCTGGGTAATGTTAGGTCCCCCCCCCCCCCAGAAGCCACAGCTTCAATATACATGAGGACTGCGTACCATGCGCTTTGCCTCCTGACAAACACAGGACAGATTTACGGCACAGAGAGGATGAAGTAACATCCATGGGCAAGGCGGGATTTGAACCCGCGACCATTTGCTAATGTTAGGTTATAAAATGTGTTTGTGGGATTTTTTGTATCCGTATCCGCATTCACGAATCTAGACACGAACGATGCATATTCGTATCCGTATGTACCGAGATGCATTATTAACGATTCGGTGAATCACTAACTGCCATATCAGATAAAGCTTAAAGGGGTGGCGGGTGACCTTGAAGCGGAAACGGACCTTCATTTTTCATAGGTAGCCTCAGAGAAATCGTGCAGGTAGTAAAACCTTAAATGAACAAAGAAAGTGAAAAATTAATTTTCTTGCTGATCTAACCTATTTGTAAATGAAGCAGTCCGTTTCCGCTTCAAGGCCACGCGTCATCTCTCCGTGGTCAAGCTTTATCAATTCCATCGCCATATCCACACCACAATGTCAAAACTGCAGGTTGCACAAGGCACCTTTTAGGGTTGTAAGGCGTTGTAGCATCAGCGGCATCACCAGAGGGGTGCTACTTGACTCTCCATGGCACCCTTGAAGGTACCATTTGGCTCCATGTGGCAACCTATGGGTGTCTTTTGGTATCCCATGGGGGACCCATTGTACCCTAAGGAGCTAGAGTCAAGTGTCACAGTTCAGGGGGTACCGCTGGTGTTACAACGTTTCACCCTTAAAGGTGCCTTGTGCAACCTGTAGTTTTAACAGTGCACCACACACACAGCGTGCTCTCCAAACACTGGAGATTCATATGCCGAACCCTGTAGCTTTAAAATATAAGAATTTGACACGCCTTTTGTCATCATGATAGCTTTCAAATAATCAGAAGGTATCAACACTATTTTAATATAAGCAAACTATCAATATTAATATTGACTTCAAGTTTGCATAATAAAGAAATTTTCCTATCCCTTCAACGGTGCTTAAAATTGTGTAGTAATTTCTTTTCCCTAGAAAGGTATTTAACTCGCTCAGACATTTGGGGAGGGAGCATATCAGCATTACTTAAGAATTTTTAATAAAAACAGAAATCATACCCAAAACCAATAAGTGTTCATAATCAGAAGAATCCATTCTAGAATATTCATTAGAAACATACTTGGGATGACAAGCTTCATTCTTAGTAAATGATGTGTTGTTACAATCACAATCAATGGATAGAAATAAAGGCGAGTCACAAACCTGGTAGGGAGAATACAAATATATAATTAAATAACCAAATTAACCATCTTAGAATTTTACAAAAATTGCATTTAGGCCGCTTTCACTTTCATACCCGTCTCACAGAAAGAAATTTCTTAGTGGTACTGAAATCACTGAAAATGCTCTGAAAAGCTGAGGTGCCCTTCCAGAGATGCAGCTATCCCATAGAGTAGTTTCAATTCGTCTGTGAGACCTACTGGGTCGCTATCAAATACTGTTACAAACATTGAATAATTTTATAATACAGATTTTCTTGTATTTGGAGGGGAAAATGCGACTTCAAAATAGCACAAAGAAAATAATCAAACTTCCATTCATATAACTGGTTAATTGTTCCAAAAAGTAAAAATTGATTCATTCCTAAAAAAACAACACCAGTTCTGTTTATTCTAATAAGTTTTGAAGTCGGTCTTAAACGGATAGGTAAAATAACTTATAACCAGGAATCAATTACAATTTATTGACGTTTTTTTCCTCTTATCTTACTAAAGGGTGTTTTTTTTAGAGGTATAGAACTTTAATTTGGCAACACTCTTTTAACTGGCGGCCATTTTGTCAGCTGTCAAGTGATTTATGTTTAGTTTGGTTTGGTATTTCAACATGAATAGACTGACGCCTGAACAACGCTTCCAAATTGTGCAAATTTATTATGAAATTCATGGTTCTGTTCGAAATACGTATCGCGCTCTACGTCCATTTTACGGTCAACATAATTGTCCATCAGAGCAATTAATTCGATTAACTATGGAACATTTTCGCACCACGTTTACTCTAAATGATAATACGCATCCACAAGGACGTCGTACAGTGCGTACAGAAGAAATCATTGGTGCTGTAGAGCGGAGCGTAGAAGAAACCCCCTAATCACTGCCGTATTTGGAATGATGATAATCCTCAAGTGTATGTTGAGACATCGTTACATTCAGAAAAACTGACTGTTTTGTGTGCTTTATGGCCTGGTGAAATAATTGGTCCGTACTTCTTTAAAAACGATGTTGGCCAGAACGTAACTGTCAATGGTGACCGCTATAGAACCATGATTACTGACTTTTTTTTCATTCATCAGTTGAACAATTATGATGTGCAGGAGTTGTGGTTTCAACAAGATGGCGCAATATGTCACACAGCTCCTGCCACAATTGATTTATTGAAGGATACGTTTGGTAACCGCATAGTTTCACGTTTTGGGCCCGTGAATTAGGTTCCAAGATCATGCGATTTAGCGCCGCTTGACTATTTTCTGTAGAGATATGTGAAGTCGCTAGTCTATGCCGATAAGCCCACAACAATTGACTACTTGGAGGACAACATTCGCGGCGTTATTGCCGATATAGGACCACAAATGTTGGGAAAAGTAATCGGAAATTGGACCTCCAGATTAGACTACGTCCAAGCAAGCCGTGGCGGTCATATGCCAGAAGTCATATTTAAATTATAATGCCAGAAGATTATCTTTCGAATAAAATAAATTTCATGTCAATTTTAAAAAATCATCTTTGTTTTATTCCATTTTAAAGTTCTATACCTCTAAAAAACACACCCTTTATAAATACAGAGTTTTAACTTGCATGACTTTTTTTTTTCTTTTTGGAACCGCTCGTTCTAGATGTATACTTCTAGTGGTAAAAATGCTTAAAATGAGGTGCAGAGTAAAAATAATAAAAGATTGAAGCGAAAAAAAAAAATTAGTCAAAAATTGTGCGGAATGTTTTTTTCGGAATCTAACTCCCTAAATTATATTTAGATAATCAAGAGCATTAAAAAGAAACAATTCGAACACAAAAAGTTTGACATTAGTACGACCAGCATTCACCGAGATATGAAAGATGGCCTTTTGTGACTTACACCACTTTACACTCACTGTCAATAACACATTTGGAGGGGGGGGGGCGTATATATCTGCCAGCGGCATCAATATTATAACAACCGTTCGAAAAGGCCCCTATATAGACGAGCCGGCGCATCAAGATTGAGTTTAACCACTTTGGATTCAGCGCGTGTTTGAGTGCTTGACAGGTTGTCTTTTCTGGCTATGTATCGGTTTTTGGTAATTTTTCACTGTGAGTAATTATTAGCGGGCACGTGGATTTGGCAAAGCTTAGCAATGTGCCAAAATTTCTTTTGGTAACCCTAGTTCCGCAACAATGAAAAATTGGAAGTAAAAGTTTATAAATTGGATCCAAAGTGGTGAAACTCAATCTTGATGCGTCGGCCTGTCTATATAGTGGCTCTAGGCACGGCCTCCTTAACTCAGGCCGTGTCAGTATCCGAGCACGGTTTTCGATGAGCTACTTTTCGGCGAAAAGCGATGTCCTTCCGATCAACTTTCCCGATGAAAATAAGCCGAGCATCCAAAATTGATCCTAAATTCATCGGCACGGGACTGCACTGCTCGTAAATTGCTCCAAATCTCATCGTATTTCCAGCAAAACTCATCGGATTTTGCTGCTCGCATTCTGTTTGGCCGATGAGACATATTGGAGCAATTCCCGATGAGAACTCATTGAATCCGATCATAGGCCGGTGAGAATTTCATCGGGTTTCAATGAATGGCCGATCATTGACCGATGAGATTATGCTGCTAGGAATATTTCTTTCGTCCAAATGGCAAAAATTAATTTATTTTTAAACTAAAGCAAAGAAACCCGCTGTTAGACAAAGTTATTTGAAGTGTTTGCTAATTACTATACTGCCGTGCTAAGTGCAAATGTGGTATCCGCAGTCGAACTCAAACTGAGATAAAACTCTTTAAAGTTTTGCGTCACCATGCATTTGATTCAGACAAAACTTTTTCAGAATTGTTTTAAAAATATTTCCCGTTCTCAAATGACCATATAATTTTGTATTTAGGTAAAATACGTCACAAAGGGCCACCTGGTGGCGACAAGGCAAAGTAAAATGAATGATTCAGAGTTTTTACCTATTAGGAGGAATTTCAGCTACTATCTGCTCATAATGTACTAGCTATTTTCTACATTAGCACGCAGTACAGGGCAGCCTTAATAGAGAGCAGAACTTCTGCGCAGGTTCTACTAGTTATACATTATCTTACTATTTTTTTTTCCAAATGTTCTTTTATTTTTACGTCCCTCCGTGTAATTTTTTACTATCTATTTATCATATACAGACCATAGCGTGATGTAATTAAAATGGTTTTTTAATATTGTTATTTTATTAACGCGGGTGAAGTCGCGGGGCGCAGCTACATACGTGGTCTAATGAGTTTCGTGTTTGATTCAGTTAAGAATTCATTCAATATTATCATTATCATTATTATTACTGTCTCATATCAATCACGTCGTTTTATAACAATGGATTTCACATTTAATCATTTAAGACCAATCGCTTTAAATTTGAGCAAAAACTTGAAGACTTTTCTAACTTTCTTCAGAATTCCTTTATCAAACCTTGTATAAATTAAAACTAATGAAGCCTGAGAAATTACGAATCTATCGGTACCTGGTTCGACTTTTAATTCAGTGGCGTTCAGGAGAAAGAAGCGGGACATAGAAAGAAAGAAAGATACTCAGTTTTTAATATTGGGTCATTCCATGTGAAATCAACAAGGCTCAAACCTTGACCATCACCAATTTCAAAAAAAATTATAGGGTTAAATACGGCTATAAAGTGATACATAAAAATGATTTTTAAAATTTTTTTCAGCTGTTAGTTTTTTGTGTGGAACCCCTTAAAAAACGCAAAAAATGGCAAAAAGTGAAATTTCGAACATACAAAGATTTAATTTTCTCAGCTTCTATTACAGCTATAGTCTTTTGTTATATGTCATTGTAAAGCTCTTTGAACAAGCTTTCAAATCATATACAATTTGACAAGGTTTCGTGGTGTTAATATTTTAAGGTTACCAAAGCATTATTTGACCTTGAATATTTCAAAAAGTGTATTTTTTCAAAATCTGAAAAAAATATATATATTACTTCCTAATGTAGTGTATATGTGGTAAATTTTCAGAATGGGACAGCAATGGGATCTGGAGGTAAAATGGAATCGACTTTTTACACTCTTACCACTTTATTGCAATGCCTATGGCTCCTGAGGATATATAATACAGAAATATTGCAAACTGCGAAATGTTATTTACAAGTGACGGTTGGCTTATTCCACGTCTTGTTTTGAGAGGTTAAAAATCATTCCTTTTCCGTTTCTACTAGGGTCTACTTTCGAAATAATAGCACTTATGGGCACATTGACAACATTTTCACTGGATAGTAGAAAGAATTTAAGGGTCCATGAGGTTGCAACAGCACGATTTTCTTCATCTGTGTCTAAGACGCACCCTAGCCACCAATATCCATTATACCTGCAGATCAAGAATCCAACCATTTCTGAGCAATCAAGATCGCCTTTGAAAGTTGTAGTACGTTCTATCCTTATAGTGTTGAAAATGAATATCCATTCACTTGCATCTGATTCCTGTTTAATGGCATTACACAATGAAGACTCTGAGTGCCTGGTATTGTTCTTGCCATCATTTTTCTGGATTTTAAAGCATCTGCTTCCTGTTTATAATGTTCAATTGTGCAATATTGAAAATGAATTGATTTGACATGGAATAAGAGGCTTTGCAATCCAGCAAAATGATGGCAAGAACAACACCAGGCACTCAGTCTTCATTGTGTAATGCCATTAAACAGGAATCAGATACGAGTGAATGTATATTCATTTTCAACACTATAAGGATAGTGATAGAACGTACTACAACTGTCAAACGCGATCTTAATTGCTCAGAAATGGTTGGATTCTTGATCTGCAGGTATAATGGATATTGGTGGCTAGGGTGCGTCTTAGACATAGATAAAGAAAATTAAGCTGTTGCAACCTCATGGACCCTCATATTCTTTCTCCTATCCAGACTTTGTAAATGTTGTCAATGTGCCCATAAGTGCTATTATTTCGAAAGTAGTCCCTAGTAGAAACGGAAAAGGAATGATTTATAACCTCTCAAAACAAGACGTGGAATAAGCCAACCGTCACTTAACAAACTAACCGTAATAACATTTCGCCTAACCGTAAATAACATTTCGCAGTTTGCAATATTTCTGTATTATATATCCTCAGGAGCCATAGGCATTGCAATAAAGTGGTAAGAGAGTAAAAAGTCGATTCCCTCAGATCCCATTGATGTCCCATTCTGAAAATTTTACCACATATACACTACATTAGGAAGTAATCTATATATATAAAGATGGCGGTGTTCGTTTGTTTGTACGTTTGTAACCGCTGGCCAGAAGCCCCCACAGCACCTACAAACCTGAAACTTGGCTCAAAAATTCGAACGTACCCCGCCCTCGTGCACCTCGAAGCCCAAATTTTTAATTTCGAATTAGTTATTTTTAAATTAATTAATTAGTCTCATTTTTGGTGTATCCACCATAATTGAGGGGGGAAAACCTTCCCCCACCCCAAAACATTATATATCGTTGGAAAGGGTTTTTTTTTCTGAAAAAGAAAAGTTTTAGCACGTTTCTGTCCGTTAATTAGGACAGGAGATATTAATTAATCAAATTTAGTCAATTTTCAAGGCTTAACTATGTACGCAGTACTGAAACACTAGGTCCATTTTCCTGATCAGCTGCTCTTTTGTCCCTGAAGTTACTTTGTGGTTAAAATTGTGCGTATAGATTTAAGCCTTGAAAATTTATTCAATTTGAATGCTTAATATCTCTTATTTCTTTCTTAATTTTCTGTCTTTTTGATTTATTTGGCGAATTGATTTAAACTTTAACATGACTTTAAGTGGAGTTTAAAAGATGGAGCGCATTTGAACTAAAGGATATAATAATTTTAGTTCAGAGGGGTCGGAGGGAATTTAAATTTATTCAGTTGAATTCCTCAAAATTTGGTGTTACCAAAAATGTCAGAATGGAACTATTATTGTTAAAAAAATTAGCGATGGCTATCAGCTACTCTTCGTATTTGGCGTGGTAAAGTTTGGCAACAATAGGGATATTTACCAAACCTCCCAGCCAGTGAAACACTTCTTTCTCCAAATTAAAGAAAAAGAAAACGCTCTGTGAAGGAACAGTAGTTGTTTGCAGTCTAAAAAGTATTTTATTGCATGTTTAAAACATGTACATAATGCCGCCAAACCTAAATTTTTAATAGTTCCATTCTGACATTTTCGGTAACACCGCTATGAAGTTACTCTTCGTATTTGGCGTCGTAAAATTTGGCAACAATCTGGAAATTTACCAAACCTCCCAGCCAGGGAAATCTTGCTTATTTGAGGGTTACTGTTATAGATTGTATTCACTTCAAAGAGATGGTGCGAAAGACATTATATTTCTTGCCTTTTAATGTTCACATTAAAATCATGGAAGAATGGTTGAGGATGAGCTACCTGACACAATCGGTTCCCCTATGTTAATAAATTTAAATTTGGCGACCAATTTTACATTGAAATTATGGTTAAATCGGTGGATTCTGTTAAACTTCAAGGGCAAAATTGCTGTGTTCGTTGAGAGTTTTCGAAAATCTTGCCACTACAGTTATCTCAAAAGTCCCATTGAAACCTTTATTTGGCCATGGCTACCTGCGATCTTAAAACGGCTAGCCAGACGCGGCGGAGATCAGAGGAAATTTCGTACAAGGTGAAGTTACCGTTGTCGCCGCTTGTGGCGCTGATCTCCTAGGGTTGGTTTGAGCGTTTTTCTATGTTAACAATCTAGATTTCGCTTTGCTTTTCAGTGAAAACCGCGTTATTTCTTTCAAATGATTTTTCTGTTCATGCATTATTCATCGAAACACATCCCACGATACTCGATTACACATTAATTTCATGTGTTCTTTTTTTTTTTTTCTGAATGTTGTTTTAGAGTGTCTTTTGCAAAGTATTGACGAAAATCATTTTCATTCTTTTCGCAGGCACTTTTTTTTGTATTTTAATTCCGAATTGAAGGAGGGGGTCAGAGGGGGGTCAATTAAAATACACTTTTGTATTTTAATTGAGTCCCCCTCCTCCGAATGGGGGGGATTCCGAATTGGGGGAGGGGGTCAGAGGGGGGTCAATTAAAACAGTTTTGTATTTAAATTGACCCCCTCCCCCGAATTGGGGGGAATTCCGAATTGGGGGAGGGGGTCAGAGGGGGGGTCACTTAAAATACAGTTTTGTATTTTAATTGACCCCCCCCCCGAATTGGGGGTTGATTCGAAATTGGGGGAGCGGGTCAGAGGGGGGTCAATTAAAATACACTTTTGTATTTTAATTGACCCCCCTCCCCAGAATGGGGGGAATTCGGAATTTGGGGAGTGGGTCAAAAGGGGGGTCAATTAAAATACATTTTTGTATTTTAATTGACCCCCCTCCCCCGAATGAGGGGGATTCCGAATTGGGGGAGGGGGGTCAGAGGGAGGGTCAATTAAAATACAGTTTTGTATTGTAATTGACCCCCCTCCACAGGACGGGAGGGAAATTCCGAATTGGGGGAGGGGGGTCAGAGGGGGGTCAATTAAAACACAGTTTTGTATTTTAATTGACCCCTCCCCCGAATTGGGGGGTGGGGGAATTCCGAATTGGGGGAGAAGGTCAGTTAATTGCTCCCCCCCGAATTGGGGGTTGATTCCGAATTGGGGGAGCGGGTCAGAGGGGGGTCAATTAAAATACTTTTGTATTTTAATTGACCCCCCCTCCCCAGAATGGGAAGGAATTCGGAATTGGGGGGAGGGGGGTCAATTAAAATACAGTTTTGTATTTTAATTGACCCCCTCCCCCGAATGGGGGGAATTCCGAATTGGGGGAGGGGGTCAGAGGGAGGGTCAATTAAAATACAGTTTTGTATTGTAATTGACCCCCCTCCCCAGGATGGGAGGGAAATTCCGAATTGGGGGAGGGGGGGTCAGAGGGGGGTCAATTAAAACACAGTTTTGTATTTTAATTGACCTCTCCCCCGAATTGGGGGTGGGGATTCCGAATTTAGGGAGGGGGTCAGTTAATTGCTCCCCCCCGAATTGGGGGTTGATTCCGAATTGGGGGAGCGGGTCAGAGGGGGGTCAATTAAAATACTTTTGTATTTTAATTGAGCCCCCTCCCCAGAATGGGGGGGAATTTGGAATTGGGGGAGGGGGTCAGAGGGGGATCAATTAAAATACATTTTTGTATTTTAAATGAACCCCTTCCCCGAATGGGGGGAATTCCGAATTGGGGGAGGGGGGTCAGAGGGAGGGTCAATTAAAATACGGTTTTGTATTGTAATTGACTCCCCTCCCCAGGATGGGAGGGAAATTCCGAATTGGGGGAGGGGGGTCAGAGGGGGGTCAATTAAAACACAGTTTTGTATTTTAATTGACCCCTCCCCCGAATTGGGGGGGGGAATTCCGAATTGGGGGATTCTGAATTGGGGGAGGGGTCAAAGGGGGGGTCAATTAAAATACAGTTTTGTATTTTAATTGACCCCTCCCCCGAATTGGGGGGGGAATTCCGAATTGGGGGGGATTCCGATTTGGGGGAGGGGTCAGAGGGGGGTCAATTAAAATACAGTTTTGTATTTTAATTGCCCCCCCGAATTGGGGGTTGATTCCGAATTGGGGGAGCGGGTCAGAGGGGGGTCAATTAAAATAGTTTTGTATTTTAATTGACCCCCCTCCCCAGAATGAGGGGGAATTCGGAATTGGGGGTAGGGCGGTCAAATGGGGGTTAATTAAAATACAGTTTTGTATTTTAACTGACCCCCTTCCCCCGAATGGGGGGAATTCGGAATTGGGGGAGTGGGGTCAGGGGGGGTCAATTAAAATACAGAACTATTTTAATTGACCACCCCCTCTGACACCCTCCCCCAATACGGAATTCCCCCCATTCGCCGGGAGAGGGGGTCAATTAAAATACAAAACTGTATTTTAATTGACCCCCCTCTGATCCCACTCCCCCAATTCGGAATTTCCCTCCCATCCGGGGGAGGGGGGTACTGACCCCCTCCCCCAATTCCAAATTCCCCCTATTCGGGGGAGGGGATCAATTAAAATACAAAACTGTATTTTAATTGACCCACCTCTGACCCCCTCCCCCAATTCGAAATTTCCCCCCCATTCTGGGGAGGGGGTTTTTTAATACAAAACTGTATTTTAATTGACCCCCCTCTGACCACACTCCCACAATTCCGAATTCCCCCCCTGTTCGGGGAGGGGGTCAGTTAAAATACAAAACTGTATTTTAATTGACCCTCCCTCTGACCCCCTCCCCCAATTCGGATTCCCCCCCATTCGGGGGAGGGTGTGCCAATTAAAATACAAAACTGTATTTTAATTGACCCCCCTCCCCCAATTCGGAATTCCCCCCCCATGAGGTAATTAAAATACAAAGCTGTATTTTAATTGACCCCCCTCTGACCCCTCTCCCCCAATTCGAAATTTCCCCCCATTTGGGGGAGGGGCTCAATTAAAATACAAAACTGTATTTTAATTGACTCCCCTCTGACCCCCCTCCCACAATTCCGAATTCCCCCCCATTCGGGGGAGGGGATCAATTAAAATACAAAACTGTATTTTAATTGACCCCCCTCTGAACCCCCTCCCGCAAATCGAAATTTCCCCCCATTCTGGGGAGGGGGTTTTTGAAATACAAAACTGTATTTTAATTCCCCCCCCCTTTGATCCCCCTCCCCAAATTCGGAATTTCCCTCTCATCCGGGGGAGGGGGGTCAATTAAAATACAAAACTGTATTTTAATTGACCCCCCTCTGACCCCCTCCCCTAATTCGGAATTTTCCCCCATTCGGGGGAGGGGGGGTTTTGAAATACAAAGCTGTATTTTAATTGACCCCCCTCTGACCCCCCTCCCCAAACTCGAAATTCCCCCCCATTCGGGGGAGGGGGGTTTTGAAATACAAAACTGTATTTTAATAGACCCCCCTCTGACCCCCCTCCCCCAATTCCGAATTCCCCCCCTGTTCGGGGGAGGGGGTCAATTAAAATAAAAAACTGTATTTTAATTGACTCCCCTCTGACCCCCCTCCCCCAATTCCGAATTCCCCCCCCCCATTTGGAGGAGGGGATCAACAAAAATACAAAACTGTATTTTAATTGAGCCCCCCCCCTCTGACCCCCTCCCCCAATTCGAAATTTCCCCCCATTCTGGGTAGGGGGTTTTTGAAATACAAAACTATATTTTAATTGACCCCCTCTGACCCCCCCTCCCCCAATTCCGAATTTCCCCCCATTCGGGGGAGGGGCTCAATTAAAATACAAAACTGTATTTTAATTGACCCCTCTGATCCCCCCCCCAATTCGGAATTTCCCTCCCATCCGGGGGAGGGGGATCAATTAAAATACAAAACTGTATTTTAATTGACCCCCCCCCCTCTAAGCCCCCTCCCCTAATTCGGAATTTCCCCCCCATCCGGGGGAGGAGGTCAATTAAAATACAAAACTATTTTAATTGACCCCCTTCCCCTAATTCGGAAGAACGGGCCTGCATCTAACTGCATTTTAATTAAACTTTTACGTTTTCTTCGGCGCTTCTATAAATGTAATTTTAGAAGAATCAGCTTTCCTTTTTGCAACTTTGGTTAAACCGGAAGTGAGGAAAATGCAATCCTTTAAATAAATGATTGTCTCTCGCATATATAAAGCTATCTTCTAAATCAGATGTAAACGTAATGTTTCACGTAAATGTAGTTTCGAAGACTGCATGTGTTATGACTTTTAAACAATCTTTTAATTGTTTCATGTGCTTTATAAATGTTTTAAACTGTGAACACATAACAACACTATGTATTTTGATGTTTGTTTTTTTTTCATCAAGACTGAAACAGTTTTACTCCTAGAAATCAAGTCTTTACACGTATGTTATTACTATACCTTTCCCTTTAAAAAGTCTCACCGAACCCTAGGAGATCAGCTCCAAATGAGTGATGTGGCAGAAAATGTAAGTTCTGCTTGTACGCTCTTTTTCGCCCGTCTGGTTAGCCGCTTTAAGATCGCAGGTAGCCATGATTTGGCGAATTGATTTAAACTTTAATATGACTTTTAGTGGAATTCAAAAGGTTGGGGAGCACATTTGAATCAAATATAATAATTTTACTTTAGAGGGTTAGGCAGGGATTCAAGTGAAACACCATTGCAATCGCTTCGAATTACAATCGCTACTGGAAGTGAATTACATTATCATCAACTTAAATTGGCATGACGTCACTACGGGTGGAGCCAATAAGAGCTCACAAGCAGTCAGTGATCTCCTCTTATTCGCCAAGTAGGCTGTGACGTTTTATCTAGCTCGTTTTTCATAGGCAAATGTCACGCTGACGTCACGATGTTTTTATCAAGAAACGTTCTAATGTAATTCATTTCCCGTAGCGATTGTAATTTGCGATAGCCTGTTTCACTTGAATCCCTGCCTTAGAGTGAATTAAACTTTATTTAGTTAACTTCCTTTACATTTGTTGCACGGGCATCGCCGTGCGGGTACTGCTAGTATATATATATATTTTAGATTTTTAAAAAATACACTTTTTGAAATATTCAAGGTCAAATAATGCTTTTGGTGACCTTGAAATATTAACATCCCTAAACCTTGTCAAATTATATATCATTTGAAAGCTCGTTTAAAGAGCTTTACAATGACATATAACAAAAGACTATAGCTGTAATAGAAGCTGAGAAAATTAAATCTTTGTATGTTCAAAATTTCACTTTTTGCCATTTTTTGCGTTTTTTAAGGGGTTCCACACAAAAAACTAACAGCTCAAAAAATTTTTAAAAATCATTTTTATGTATCACTTTTCAGCCGTATTTAACCCTATAATTTTTTTTTTTTTTTTGAAATTGGTGATGGTCAAGTTTTGAGGCTTGTTGATTTCACATGGAATGACCCTATAAGTAGATACTTACAGTATATAGTCTGAACCCCGCCCCCGATTTTGCGCTTTCTCGTTTGGTACGTTTTTTTTTTGTCACTGGTCCTACTGGAAGCATAAAATCGGGGCTCCATTGTATTAGTCGTTTTGTGGACGATGTCAGATACGCATAAATAAAAAATATGTGCATGATTAAATTCGCCAAACAGCAGATTAACAAAGTGATATGCTGGAAAACTTACTCTGCAAAAAATGTTGTTTTTAAAGAATAATATAGCTAATTTTGTAGTAATAAACTGTAAAATTGTTAGTTTTACAGTTTATCACTGCATTTTACAGTTTTAAACTGAAAACTCTGTTGCCAGTATTATACTGTTGCTTTTACAGTAAACTACAGCTAGTATTATGATAATAAACCGTAGATTTGCTAATTTTAAAGTTTATTGCTGCGCATTTTGCAGTTTTAAACCTAAATTTCTGCTTCCAGTACTATACTATGAAAACAACAGTTTATTTTTTGCAGTGTATCAATAGTTAATTGGGAAGGGCAGGACGAAAAAACGAAAAATCTCATGCAATTAATCAAAAATCAGTAAAACATAAAAGAAATGTTTCATTATAATTTAAGCAAACGTTATTTATCTTGAAAATCCCATTCTGTACAAAAATGACGTAAAATTGTCAAAGCAGTCGCAACCGTTACCACTAATAATATATCTTGCTTAGTGATATTATAGTAATGCAACCTGAGTTCATCAGGCAAATGTTCTCTTTTTCTACGAAAGTTTCACGGTAAGTCTTTTTCGAGTATTCTATTATGCTATGGGCTAGCTCTGAAAATGAAGAGATGCGCTCCCATTCCATGTCAACCGCAGCCATGGCAATTCTATTCAGATCTAACGTGCCTTTCACCCCTCAAAATAAAAAACCACAACTGCAAGATAAAGAAATAGGATATCTAGAAATTTTTTCAAGTAAGAAAATCTAAGGAATGATGTTTCAGGAAAAACTTATCAAAATCAGCTGCATTGTGGGAAGAACTTATCAAAATCAGCTTCATTGTGTGCAAGATATGACATAATCTAATCGTTCGACACTTGCTCAATCGCTGTCAATCGTCTTAAAGTGTATTTCCGCGAAGGAGAATTCTTCATTTCAAATCAAATATATTTTATAATTAGAGCGCGTTTAGCCTGTTTAAGACCTTTTAAACAAGTTGTACAAGAATATCGGATCCCTGTAGACATTGGTAATACTATATATATAATATAATATTTTGGTAATACTATTATTCAATATATTACACAAAATATGAGAAAGTAAGACATTGGACATTCCAAAAATCATGTTGTTATTAGTGTTCGTTTAATTACGTACACTTACACACTACCAACAGCCAAAACAGTATAACTTGTTCAATGATGAAAGAAAGTGGAAAAGAGGGGCAGTACCTTCCCCGGTTCTGCCTTCTTTCCCCTTTGTAGGCAAAATGCAGTTGGTTAGCATTTATAAATGCAATAATTCTTGCAGTAAGGCAGTTGAATTTATGGGTGCTGTTCAATCATTCAAGATTGAAATTTTTAAATTTTATTTTGTATTTTATTATCGAAGACGCAAGGGATATTACATAATAAATAATGAAAATGAGATATCCGTTCGATTGGTTTGTTTTCGAAAATAATCTTCGTTTTTATTCAAACTTTACCTTAAAATGGCATTACCTTTCTCTTTATCTTTGAGATTTACAAGTTGTATTCAACTCCACTTACGATGCAGTTTTATACAATCATGTCCAAAATTATCTTTTCATTCACAAATTCACGAATTTCTCAGAAACTGAACTATGAACTTGTGATGTCTTGTGGAATGTTACATAGCACTATGGCACATAAATAACAAAGGGAAAAAGTAAAGTCATTGCACATAATATCAAATTGTAGCATGAAACGTGAAAAGTGGTAATAAATGTGGAAAAACAAACTCAGAAAAAAAGGAATAACGCAGAATAGAATTAAGTTTTACGATTCTAATACGGGATATGATCTCCCTGACTTGTACACACATATCACAACGTGTTTTCATGCTGGCAATTACGTTGTTGACCACAGTTGTGGGAATTAAGCCCCACTCTTCAAGTAAAATGTCGTCTTTAGAGTATTGACAGTTCAATTTCATTTCATTTACACTCCAGGGTACCCCGTACCTACCACAGCTTCGTGGTTTAACCGGGATAGGGCCCTGAAGAGCTCTCTGTTCTTAATTTTGAACCAGAACCTAGGGTCGAGCAAACCCTAAGCCCAGCACCCCCAGAGGTATCGTTTCACTTGGAGGACTTTGTGACCACGACATTTTTAACGCCTCCCAGCCACCATTAATCAAGACGGTGGATCTTTTATCGGCTGGGATCGAACCCGGGACCCTCCGGTCACGAGTCCGACGCCTTACCGATCGGACCACCACGGCCCCATTGACAGTTCAAGGAGAATGAGTTCTACGAGCAACTGCTCTTCCAAGGTTGTCCCATAAGTTCTCTATCGGATTCAGATCAGGAGACTTTGCTGGCCACGGTATTCGTTCAATACCTTCACTTTCGAGGAAGTCGTCAACGAGCGTTCCTCGAGGTGGACGAGCATCATTGTCCATAAATGAAACGTCATTCACATATGCACATTTGAAAAGTCCGACATAAAGCTCTAGCATCTCATCTCGATACTTCTCGCCTGTCACAGATCCACTGTTGAAAACGTGTAGGGGCGTACGTCCAGTGATCATTATTCCTCCCCATACCATCACATCTGCAAAACCGAGATGGTCACGTTCCATAATTTTGACGGATGATTTCGTGTTCCTGACTCTCTCCACATGTAAACCCGTCTATAATCACATGTAAAACTAAATCTCGACTCATCAGTAAACAGAACATGGGACCATTGGTGTTCACTCCAGTTCTGATGTGCTCTGCATCAATTCCGGCGTTCCTTCTTATGTTGTGCCGACAGCGAAATACGTACCCTTGGCCTTCTGGCATAAAGGCCTGTATCACCAAGACTTCTGTATACCGTTTGCCGTGATACAGCAGTTCTAGTGGTGACTACAAGCTCTGAAGTAAACTGGCGAGCAGTAGAATTCCTGTTACGACGGGCAGTTAGTGCTAACTATCGATCTTCGGCAGCAGTTGTCATTCGTTTACGGCCTTGTCCAGCCCTTCTTACAACAGTTCCTTCGTTTTGAAAACTGTTTCTATATAAAGAGACTGTCTGTGGTGAAATGTTCAGACATCTGGCTACTTCCGTGATAGGTTGGCCTGCTTCTAAGCGACCGATGAGTCGCCACTTTATAGATTCTTTCAAATGATACTTCGAAGCCATAGCAAACCGATTTGAGCCATTACACACTGAAATCAAACTTTATATCGCAGAGAAACACTAAATTACTCGTTTTGCATAAAGCGCTTGACTACGTCTCGGATGACGTAAGCCTGCATTTGCATATCACAGACGTCGTTTGATAATTTTTTATTGGATAATTCTAATTAGGTTTGTTTCTCACACATTTTCTGCAAAAATAGATCCCATTGATCGGATATTTCATTGAATATCATTGATTTTGTGTATGTAAAGATAATTTTGGACATGAGTGTATTTCACTAGCAGTACCCACACGGCCCGTGCAAAAAATGTAAATTTCGTCAACTGAATTAATTTAAATTCACTCCAACCCTCTGAAGTAAAATTATTATATTCTTTAATTCAAATGTGCTCCACGACCTTTTAAATTTCACTAAAAGTCATGTTGAAGTTTAATTAACAATGCGCCAAATAAATCAAAAAAACATTAAGTTAAGTAAGTAACAGGAGATTTAGTCAATTTTCAAGGCTTAACTCTATACGCAAATTTAAACCACTGAGGAAAGAGCAGTTTGTCTGGAAAATGAACCTAGTATAAAGCAGTGAGTAACCTCGCCTAGAGCGTTACCATCGAAACTCCAAGCCTTCTGTCTGATTTCTGACGTCACTCACTTGAGGCCAGTGGATTATATTGGCGCTTATTATTGGCTCGTTTTTACTAACCTTTTCTCGGTTGGAAAATTGTTTATTTTGAAAACAAGAAAATCAAACTTTTAGATCAAAAAAACTTTTCTGAAATGAATATACAAAGCACAATTCTAAAAAATATTTATTTACATGTCAGTGTATTTTTTCATAAATTACAAAGATCTCAAGGGAACGAAAAAAATATGAGCTTTATTTTTCTCATCATATTTTCTTCTATATTTAGAAATCGAGCACTTGTTTGGCATTCTTTTCCAGTCGGTCTGAAAAAATTCAGGAATGAAAAAAATGTTATGATCAAGTAATGATATAAATGTTCATTAGTACAAAACACGAATCATGCTTGTTAAAATTACCTATACTAATAGGTTTTAAACTGCTACTACTAATAGGTTTAAAAAAAGTTTTATTTAATTTTTCCTATTCTAATTAAATCTGTCAAAAGCTCAAAACTTATGACATTACTGTCAGTAAATTACAAAATTTTAAAATGTCTGCCCTAAGCTAAAAAATTTATATGATTTTATCATTTGTACTTATAATTGAAAGTTCAGTATTATTCATAAGAAAATATTTTAATGGTTTTGACACATATTAATACGTAATGGATATTCATGATCATGATGCTGAGAGAAGTAGAAATTGTGGGCAGCTTACTAGAATTATTTTTTAGCTTTTTTTTTCCTAATAAGTAAGGTTTTATTCATGCTTGATTTTTCTTTACAAAAGCGCAATTTGTAGTAAACGTTTAATATCAGTTTGTTTGCTTCTTCATTATTTCTTTAGATGAGATCAAATGTAGGTTGTCGGCTCTTATGTATTACTCTAAATTTAAAGGTACAATGAAGAGTTTCGACAATGTTGGTTGTTGGCGCAGCTAAAAATTTGGCTCAATTTCTTGACTCGCAAACTTTTTTTTTTTGCAAACCAATCCTTCGAAAACCATTTAGAACTATAAAATAATATCAAGAAGCAGTTAAAATTTCGCTAAACCAAAACTCGTTTAAATGTGCGATAGTTTTCGCAATCATAAAATTGCGCCAAAAATCACCACTTAAACGTTTTCCAAAATGTTTAGCGCAACATTTATGTTAGTTTTAATTTTGTTTTATAGCTTCATTTATTTCGTTGACCAATTTCTTCAAATTTGAGATAATTGTGTTAATATTGTTAAATGGCTTTTGAAACTTCGCCAAAAATTTTACTTTCATTGACTGGCGTAAAATTAGCGAACTTGAAATCACATCCAAAAAAATTATTGACAAAAAAAACTTTAATTTTATTACCTCAAGTTTTAAGGTTTGGAAAAAGAAGATTTTACCTAAATGGCTTTTGCAAATTTTTGGCGAAATTAATTGTAGAAGATAAGAAAGCTTTTTAAAAACGTGCCAAAACCAAGTATTAGAAAAATTCTTATAATTAAATCTGTCAATTTACAATGTAAATACCACAGCATATTTATCATACAGCACACGAAGGACTTGGGTGTTTTGCCAGGAATGGATTACTTGACTGAAAATGGATGCTCATCGATATTTCGTCGGCAGGTTGTATTTGAGTTTCGGATAGATACAAAGTGTTTGTCAATGCATTACTATAAACGCTTTAAATATTTTATAATCCTTTAACAGGTAATACATCAACGACTTCATTTCATTACGAAATCGTTGGATATGGTTTAGGAAAATGGTTAGTTTAGCTAGCTTCTTGACTTAACTTTCGAACCTGACTGTTACATTTTGAAAAAGTACAGCTTTCACAATCCGGAAAAGAAATTTCCATTAGGCAAGCATTTTCCCTGAATAAATATTTAAATTTCGCACAGAAAGTCTGAAATAGATCAAGTAAACTTAAAGCTCAGTCAACTAATCCGGAAACTATCGGTAATTTCAGTTAGTACTTAAAAATAAGTTAATTTCAAGATTATAAAGGAATATGATGCATGAAAGAAAGCACAACTTACCTTTTATAATCCAAATGAAGGTTTTGGTGATAAAATCCAACTGGAATAAGATTCTTCTAGCTAGTTTGAATGGGTTTTGCGTATAATAACAAGCTGGAAAATGAAAGAAACTGGCCCCAATGTGATGACGTAGTCCCTAGCAACCGTTTCAGACAGAAGGCTTGGAGTTTCGATGGTAACAGGGGCCTTAACCTCGCCGAAGCAAAGGCTAATTGAATCGGCAGTTTGAAGAAGGGAATGGAGACCAAAATTTCAAAATTGGGTTTTTTCGTGATTATATATCTCCTACTGTGGATACATATGTTAGTGAGAAGAAAAGAACAAAAGCTAACCTCCAACATTGATTGACGCAGCATTTAAATCTATGTGAGTTGGAAGAAAGGAACAAGTCCGGTCTTTCCTTCTTCCAACTAATTACGCAAACCTATGGCTAGGGAGCAGCACTGTTGCCGTGAATCTTTATCACTCGGTTGGATAACAAATTCTATCATAACTTGCCTATTTTGTTTTGATAAAAAATTCAGTTTTGAAATTTCTTAGTGAAAGTTCTCAAATATGTCATCCAGGAGCTGTAACTGAGTTTGATAGTAGTTCTAGTGATCATGCTCACGCTCAGCCTCCTAGAAAGAAGAGGGGTGTGAAAAACACTGATAAGTACCTAAGAAATGTCCAAAAGCAGAGTCATTTATATAGTGTTGAATACGCGAGTACCACTACTGGCAGTAGATGCCAAAAGGAGTGGTTTTGGAGTGGCCAAAAGGCTCATAAGAAGGCAAGATCGGATTTATGTTCCTGATCAGTATATTGAACTCATTCGAACAGCAAAGAAAAATGGTTTCCTTGTTGAACAAGTATCTGGGTCACTTGTTTGAACTTCAAAAATTGGTGACCCAAGTTTTACAAAAAAAAACTTGCAAGTCTACAGACAAAGCTAAGGTCTTCAAGATATCAACTTTCAGACATTTGGAATATTCTTCACCCTCAGGATACGTTATAGCTGCGCAATTCATCGACGGCCTCTGCAAACATTCCTTCAAGTTGGAGAAACCTAATGCTGGTGACATTCACTTGTCTTCAGATCAAGCTTACAACTCCAAAATTCCGATGAATCCATTGAAAATGAAAGATGTTGCAACAATAGTTCAATACATACCGGACCAATACGAAGCATTCTATGAAACTGTCCTTACTTGGCCTGGCCATCTCTTGGTGGCAATGCTGATGAAAATGATGTTGAGTTGGATTATTAAAACTTCTTGTGTGAGGAGTTATCTGTGTGAGGAGTATGTTTATCATTTAATAAACATATTTTTTGATTATTTTGTTGTCCTAATCATTTTTTTTAATTTGTTACAATAATCTTTCATTAACAAAGGGCGTTTTCAAACAAACATCATACCTGTAAGCTGTTTTACTTGAAAATCCCTATACCATCGCATTAGTTTGAAGAAGGGAACAAATCCAACGACTTTGATGGCCCGTAAATCCTTACATACAATAGATAAACTCAAAATGTAAAATACATCCAATTACTTTAAAGGTAAATAATGCTACAAATGAATCAGAAAAAAAATAATTCAGTATTTTAGAAGGTTTTTTTCTTATTTCCCAAAAACTATTTTTTGGATTTGTTCCCTTCTTCAAACTGCCGATTCAATTATACAGCAAAGAGAGTCAACAAAACTGGTAGCTAATGTGAATAAGCACGAAACTGCAGTCCATGGATCGAAATAACCGAGTTGGCGGTGCATTGCATGAACCTAGTGTTTCAGTTTTGCGTATAGAATTAAGCCTTGAAAATGACTAAATTTGATTAATTAATATCTCCTGTTCTAATTAACCTGGAAAGTGGAGAAACGTGCTAAACTTTTCTTTAACAAAAAAAAAAAAAACTTTTCCAACGATGTATAATGTTTGGTGGTAGGGGGAGGGGGCGGAGTTTTCCCCCTCGATTATGCCGGATACACCAAAAATGAGATCTAATTAATTTAAAAATAACTAATTTGAAATTTAGAATTCGGTCTTTGAAGTGCATTTCACAGGGATGCGTTCGAATTTTTGTGCCAAGTTTTAGATCGGCAGGTGCTGTGGGGGCTTCTGGCCATTAGTTACAAACATACATACAAACAAACAGAGCCCGTCATCTTTATTTCTAGAGATTCTCTTGAATTCAAAATATATTTTTGACGTGTAAAGTAGTTTTGTTCAATCTGTACTTTTCCTAACTCGGCCGACATGGATCCCCAATAAGCCGGGATTAATGAGGCTCTACTGTACTATCTAGTGTTGTGTCATATTCTTTTTTTTTTTCGATACTTCTTAGAGAAATTAATTCCGAAGGTTTGAAATTTTAGATAGCTAAAAAACGAGCTAAGCACAAAAATGGTAACTGTACATTGAATAAAAATTTAGTTTTAGTCACCTTGTGGCTCTTTGTCACTTATTCTACCTCAATATTTTGTTTTCCTTTCTTTTTTCAATTTTGAAAAAGTTGCTACTGAATCAAATACATGGAGGCGTAAAACTTTAAAAGACCATTTCTCACTTATAACTCAGCGGCAGATACGACTTTTGGGGTTATCACGGAAGGATAGCGGTCAGTTCCATTTAAACAGACAACTTTCTCAGAATAAAGAAACTTCTTACTACTCTTCTAGTTCTGAAAACTAACTCTAGTAAAATATGAAAACGAATTATAGTTTGCAGAAAAGAGTACGAGACTGCTTTCAATAATTCATACACATTTAAAAGTAATTCGAAAACAATTTTGCGATTGGAGCGCTTTACTTATGAATGAAGAGAAATGGAAAGAATGTTTTCCCTTTCCATGATGAGCGGCTCTCTGGGCCAAGACCTGAATCTTTAATGGCCATTTTTTATTCATTTCCTTGGCCTCGTACTTATGATGATTAATGGCTGAGGTCAAAAGAAGGCGGCGTTATAATCTGCCAACTGATTGTATCTTCTAGTGGACCGGTGAAGTTGGGAAACAGAAAGATCGTACGCGTACAGAAAGTCCGGAAATCTGCCCATCGGACATTTTTTTATATGTACCCTTTGACGTAAACGAATCGGCTATTCTTGTACTTGGAAGTAAATTGCTTTCGCTTTCACTAGAAATCTATGAGTCCGAATTCATACTGCAAAGATAAAGATACACAAAGAACTGTCTTATAATTGGCGTCAACAAGAAGGCAGTTACCAGTTCATGCTGTATGAATGGTTTTTTCCTTTTCATTTATTTCTTAATAGTCTTCCTTGGTGAGTAGATATTAATGATTTTTTTAATGGATAGAGGGTGGTCTCAGTTTTAGGTCTCATTCCTTAGCCTGATCTTATTGTTAAAATAAGATCGGAAAAACATTTAAAACGTAAATCAAGAAATTGGACAAAATCAAATACACATGTACACCTGATTTGAACTGGTACCGATTAATTCTTGCTTAGAGTCAATCACATCAGAAGAGAGACTCAAGCACAAGTTTTTCTTGCTTAGCTTCGACTAATATACTGCCGTGCTAAGCACAAAAGTGGTATCTGCACTTTTCAACAAAATTGAGTTATCGCCACTAGGTAGCTCTTTGTGCCGTATTTTACCTAAATACAAAGTTTTAGGGTCATTTGAGAATCGGAAATATTTAAAAAATTTTTTTTTTTTAAAGTCTTCTGAATCAAATACATGGTGGAGCCAAACTTTAAAAAGTAATATCTCAGTTTCAACTCGACTGCAGATACCACTTTTTCGCTTGTGCTAAGCACAAAAGTCGTATCTGCACTTTTTAACAAAATTGAGTTATCGCTACCAGGTGGCCCTTTGTGACTTATTTCACCTAAATACAAAATTATATCGTCATTTGAGAACGGGAAATATTTTTTAAAAAATTCTGAAAAAGTTTCATCTGAATCACATACATGGTGACCTAAAACTTTAAAGAGTAATATCTCAGTTTGAGCTCGACTGCAGATACCACTTTTGTGCTTAGCACAGCAGTATAGCGCATGAAGCAGGGGTGCCCGCAGGGGGGGGATTATGGCGCAAGTTGCGCCATTAAAATTTTTAGGGGGATTTTTTTTTAAGTAATTTATTCATTAAATTATTTATTTTTTAAATTTAAATTATTTACTAATCTTTTTTATTTAAATTATTAATTTGTTTTTTTAATTTAAATTATTTCTTCATTATTATTATTTATTTATTTATTTTATTTATTTTTTCGTGTGTGTGCTTGGAATGTCTAGAAGGGGAAAAAGCGATTATATTCTGCGCATAATTAGTACTTCTAAAAAATTAATGTATAAAAGTATAATAGTTATAATTTAAAAAAACAAACAAATAATATTTAAAAAATAAATAAATAACATTTAAAAAATAAAATAAAAAAGAGGGGTAAAAATAAAAATGTCAAGAGGGTTGTGAAAAATTTTGGGGGGGATTTGTGCCATTGAGCTTGGGGGTGGGGATGGGCACCCCTGGCATGAAGTAGTGAACTTTTTGCATGTGTTGTCAAATAAAACAATTTTTCTCTCTTATCCTAAATTCTTCTGATAGGTTTCCACAAGCAACGTGTTTAAAACTCTTTGCACAAGCAACATGGTACAAATACTGCTAGTAGTTAATAATGAATCAATGCCTTAATTATAGTAGGGGAGATGTTACATGTAATAGCACATAAATTGGGAGCAGGGCCGCCGAGAGGTTTACCGGGGCCCCGGGGCAAAGTACTGACATGCCCCCCCCCCCCCTTCCAAGAAAATCTTCAATACTAAGACAACTTACGTTCGGTGCAGAGAAGAAAAATAACAGAATTTCGTATTTGCTAATTTTTCTTCCAATTTTATATTTTTGTGTGTTTCATATATTTATAATCTGCTCGTGTGCTGTACTTAAGTATGCTATGATATAAATGCGTATGAAATAAATCAGAAATACATAACACAAATTGACAAATAATATTCCTACTTCAATTTACTAATAACTATTAATAATTCTATCACTACTTCACAAAATTAATAATACATATTTACATAAATTACACATGTATGTGTTTTAAAATCCTTTGAAAAAAATTACATTTCTTGACTATTAAAAGCATTATTCCTCACTTTGAAAGTTCATTACAACTTTCCATTGTACACGTAAGAAATGCCTGGTAAGCACTACAGAAGATAGCCCCCTAAGGCATTGGGCTACAAGCACTTGTTGCGTTGATGTGGACACATGTAGATGCGAGATGTTTTTGCTTTGCCTACACAAAAATGAAGTTGAGTTAACCAAAAAAAACTGCCTTTTTTTAAAACTCGCATCCCGGGCCCCGGGAATTTTGCCCCTGCTGCCCCCCCCCCTCTCGGCGGCCCCGATTGGGAGGTGAAATGTGTCTCAAAGTGTGATTTGAAAAATTTATAACATTTGAATGTAAATGATGATAGAAACTTGTGACAAGAATCAAAACGGTTGTTTGAAATATCAAACCTGGTTCGACATGAAGGCAGCCACTCAATAAAATTTCATTACTTTTTGCAGTTCACACAGGGCCTGATCAATTCAACTGATGACCAGGTCCTGACAAAACTTGATGCCCATCTCAGAAGAAAATCGGAAACATTTTTAAAGTAGTTGTTTCCAAAAAAAAAAAAAAGGGAAGAAAAAATACATTTACCCAGTAGCGTACAGACTGTGTGCTCTCCCCCACAAACACAAGATTTTTCAATGAGCCCCCCACCCCTTTTAAAATATAAAAAAATTTCTCATGTAACTCATAGTATCTTTCGTTATGGTGCGCCACCTTGCACTGAAGGGGAGGGGCTATGTACACCACTGCATTTACCCATTTTGATATCCCTAAAATTGTGGTACCAAGACATTGATCTTCAGGACTGTGGATTCAAACCTTGAATAAACATTAATTATTTCTGACCAATTGGCATTTTGAGCCTCTAATGTAAATAGAATGCAAACAAGAATCTCCCCCTCCCTTCTCCAGGCACAGTATCATCCAAATGCTAAATAAAAACTACTCATTACATGAATTTACATGCTTTATTGACAATTATCTGCCATCCGAACCTGGCTTTGATTAAAATACATGTTGGTTTTTAGCTGCAAGAACAGAAAATCTAGGCATTTATTTGTCAAAACATATTGAGATAGTCCTAAAATTCTGAATGAACAGGCAATGCAAATGTGAACATTCAAGGAGAACCAATGGCGAATACACATTATGAAATATTACATGGCAATAGTCATTTCTCTTTCTCCTTCCGTTGAATACATAAATGTCTGAAGTTGACCATAAAATTGAACATGAGCCTCAAAAAGTACAGTATGCACAAGTCTTCTGCCGACGGAATCGGTACGTTGGGAGGATACATGACATTGAGGATTTATGTATAAAAACCATGCAACCATCACATATACAACACACTGATATAAAAATAGATGAATTTATACATCTTAAAAGGAAGAACAATTCATATCCAGCACAACAAAAACAATAAGTGTGCGCACATGAGCTACGTTTTCATTTCCTTTTTCAATTCTAAAAAATAAAATTGGATGTATCACAAAACAAAGATAATCGGGGATAATAGGGAAACTTTAAGCTTTTCATTTACAGAAGTCACATTTTGAGAAAATTTACAGAAATATCAACATTCAGATCATAACATTGAAAATATGAGTTTCACCTACAGTTCAATCTGCAGTAAGGAACAAAGTATGATTCATTAACAATCTGCTTGAAAAGCATCAAAAATTTGCATTTTTAAACTCACAAAAAAAAAGTGACATTTTCTAAGTTAACAAAAATTGTTAACAAGAAAAAATTTTAAAAAATAAAAATTGAATAATAAATGTACTGCCCTAAGAAGAAAGTATATAGAAGTTTTCATAAATAATTGTTTTAGTCAAGTATACCAAGAACATCTTTTTTTTGTAACTATTTCAATTTTTCAAACCTTTGCCATAAATCTAATTATACAAACATTGACAGTTTTAATCAGATTTCAATATAAGCAACTCTTACATAAAAAATTAAGATGTTTTACCATTATTAACCTGCTATCAAAATAAGAGCATACTCTGCTTAGCTTTTCAAACAAAATATTGCAATAAAATATAATCTGAATTTTTAAAACTGCATATTACGGAGGGGAGGGGGGGGAGAGAATTTTTACCTTTAATTTGGTATTTCTTCCCAAAAATTGAAAATACAATGAACGAACCACGGACGCATATATCTTTGTTGAAAACAATAAAAACATAGAATGAATAAAATTAAAAACGCACATATACTTGAATGATTTGTATTAACTAGTAATATTGGCTTAATTATAAGTCAAAAATACGCCTATTCTATGAATCAAGTGCTTTCTTGTTTTTTGTTAATCTAACAAGAAAGCAATGCTTACTTGATTGCTGTGATCTCTCAAAGAATGTAACATAACTTTTATGTGTAAAAAAAATGCAAAACAAAATACATAACACCTAAGTACTGAATATATCGCTTCAATACAAAACGAATAGAATCAGTAGCACAAAGTTTAATTATAGTAATGAATTCTGCATGTTAATAAAAAAAAGCTAAAATGACTTCTTTAAAAGCAATAGAAGTTGAATATGAAAACTCTTTTCAAAAGAGGCTTAGGTAGTCTAGGACACATACAGTTCAGATTTATTCCATTTGTTATTTATCAATGAGAGTTCAATAAAATAAGGAATTTATTCTTCCCTCCAATGCCTTATTTGTAAACTCAAATGGTACTCTACAAATAAGACTTGAGAATTGACATTTCATGGCATGGAATTGGATCTATTATTCAATATAAAAATTTTCAAGTTACTTTAACAAAATCAATTTTTTATTTGAAACAGGAGTATGCTTCATACATAATTTTTGAAGTGTACAGTAGAAAATTTAATCGGGAGGAAGCACAAAATACACGAGGATTATCTTTCTGAAGAAATGTACATCATTAAACTTTAACAGGCGCATTCACAGCAGATCTTGGTTAATGTTTTAAATATATATGTACACTAAATCTACAAACAAAATACTTGAAATAAACGAATGCAAAATAACAAGTGTACTAAAAACATAGGATGCATAATTAATCACATACCTTACTATGAACAATCCTACAAAATCCTTACTAAAAGCTGCCTTCTGGTAGAGGAAAATCAAAGATAAAAACCTAGGATAAAAAAGTGAGTGTACACACATCAGAGCAGCCTTAAAACTCCTCTAATCTTTTGCTGCTGCAGCTGATATTTGTCTTTGTGTTTTTAGCAACCGATTATATATTATTTAATTACTTACTAAAGAATTTTTATCGGCTAGGACAGGGGTGCAGCGAGAGGTTGAGTGTCAACCTCCCATTCCAAAAGCGACCTTGTTTTAACAACTTTACTAATCCTAATACAGTAATTTATTTAGAGTTTTAAGGATTTATGACCAATCCATTCTGATATTGTCATGTTATATTTCCATACAGTTTGCTTTAACCTGACTGCTTTAGGATGGTATGAAGGAAGCTTTATCCTCCATTTCACCATTTGGGAGTTCATACATAAATACATTGTCCTACCAGACTTCTTCTAGAATGACACTTTTAAGAAAATAAGAAAAACTGGCAGGTGATCCACGGGACAAAAAAAGTAACTTCGGTTTTAATTTCACCTTAAATTGCATATTACAGAAACTAATCTTACATAAAATAATCTTAACTAGCCCTTTCAAGACATTCTTGTTTAAAAAAAGTAATACTGATGAAATAAATACGATATTAAAAAGAAAATATACTGCAAAAATATTTTATGAGCTCAGTTTGCAAAAACACAGACACTTCAACTGCAGCGCTTTAAAATAAGTGTTGATTACTGCATTCTGTGCCCGAAAAAATATAATAACGAAATATACGATTCAAGTAAAAATTTTTATCACAGTCTGCCATTCAGTCTATCAAATACAGACGTATTCCATGAAGCTAAAAAACAAATCCTGCAAGTTAACTAATAACCAATACAAAATTAACTAAAATAATCTACATACTTATACTAATTTTCTTCTCTGTAAGAACTGAAAATTAAAGCATAGAAAGCAAATTTTACTTTCTACATAAAAAAAAATAATGAAAAGATTATTTGACTGATGAAGTCAGTGACAAAACACATACTCAATCAAACGAGAATGCTCATCAATATATGCTACATTCAATAAAGTATTTGATTTTTAATTTTAACTAAAAATTCAAATTCCAGTAATCAGATAACGAAGAAACTTCAGGGAGAAAAATTCTAAACTTTTTTTCACTTAATACACATAACTTAACACAGCTCATTGCAAATATTAGAACAACACTTGTATGGCAACTGGGCCATAACTCAATGAAGCAACCCGATGCTCTATGCACATCAAAAAAATAAATCTAAAAAAGCCCTGATGCCAACATCTTGGTATTTAGTCTTCCTTTCTAACATCTATTTGTATGAAGTATGGCTTTCATTTAAAACCAAACACATTATTTTGTTCTGTAACTCAAAAACTCATTGAATTAAAAAGATTTATTTTGTATTTAAAATTTTGGCTATTTTTTAAAATACTTATTTAAGTAAAAAAAAAACATATTTCAATTCAATATAACTTAAGAAAAGAATTTCATTCAAAGGTATCAAATTAAAGGCAAAATTATATATATATATATTAATCAAAATAAATACAATAAATAAATATAAAACAGTATTTGCAATTTGACAAATTGAACATTTTTCATAATAAAAATATTTAGATAAATGATTTTCAGAAGAAAATCTGCAAAAGGATTTAATATACTAAGTTGGAAAACCCTACGTTCCATCAGTGTATACTGAAATTTGAAAAGAAAAAAAAGAAGTGTTTCGCAGATTAGTGCTCACACTACAAAACTTTCAACATTGAATATGGTTTTGTGGATCATGGGCAGAAAATAAACAAATAATTTCATTTTGAACTGTACAGATAACCCGCCTGCAGCAGTATCACTCTGACACGAAAATGAAAATTGTGGGAACCCTAGTATAACAGGTTTCTAATCATTCAAATGGCCTTATTCACCAAAAATATAGCCGGTCACTTGGTACATTGAGCAATAAACCCGCTGATTCAGAACGTGTTTAATGAAAAAGTATGAATATAGCAAATTTAATTCATAAACAGCAGCACAAGTGATTATAAATTAATAAAATAGGTAAAACAACCGAAATTTAATCCAATCATAACGTACAACAGCGGGAGTAAATTCAATCACGAACGAGATTCAAGGGTTGCAAAAAATAATGGCAAGCATTTTTATACAAAAGATTCATTTTCTGCAATTAAATAAAAAATTGAAATAAAAATTAAATGAGCTGTTCAAATATAAATGACACTGTACAGAATTCCATGTCTTTTGAAATTCATTGCTATTTTTCAAAAAATAATAAAAGTGAAACATGATTTGATCATACATGCTGAAAAAAAAAATTTCGAGCATTAAAAAATGATTCCAACTTAAACCAAAAAAAACTTGCACTATCGAAAAGCTAGTTTTTGAATAAATACTTAAGAGACAAAACCTACCACTTTTCTTTAAATGATCAAGTTTTTACTTATAAAAATTTTAATGTTTTCATAATCGTAAAACATAGCAAAGCTAAAGCAAAATTTATTAGTATTTTCTCCTAATTTCAAAAAAAAAAAAAAAAAAAACAAAAATACAAAACAAAAGAAAAATCTAATCCACTCCATTACCACCCCAATTTTGAAACTACTAAATATTGAACAAAAGATAATGAAATGTCAGCTTTGTGAACAAAGTTCTAAACTTTAATAAGATAATGACTTACTAAAAATTGAATTAAACTTTTAATAATTTTCAAAACTATACAATTACTTTCAGTACAATCTCTTTTTACAATAAAATTCATTTCAAAAGTTTAAATTACAGGAGAAAAATAATGTATTATGAAATTCAATAATTTTAGAGCTAAAATACATTTATTACTCATAACTGTTTTTAAAGAATTATTTGGAATAATTTAACACATGTATGTTATCTTCTTGAAAGTTTCCTTGAATTTGAACTTTAGTTCAAAAATCTCCAGGAAACTTTCACAACAATCTGTACATCATTGCTACAAAGAGTATCTTTGAAATCCTTTTAAATAATTGTTCATAAGTTAAAAAACTAAAACTTTTGTTTTTAGTATTGGTTTCAATAAAATTCATTCATAAAATGTTAAAATTTTATGAGTAAAAACAATGATATGCAATTACAAAATCCAATACCTTTAGAACAAAAACTCATTAATGATGAAGGTATTTTTAAGCATATTTTTATGAAATCTATTCAAGAAGCACATACTTAAAGTTTAAAAGTTTTTCACATATCTTTGAAAAACTAGTGCAAAGCATTGAAAACTTACATAAACACGTCTTGCAAAACACTGAAGCAAAGAGTGTTTACTTACATAGTATATATTTTTAAGTGAATTTGTTTCCAATGCTATTATTTGCGCAAAATGTTCATTAACACAATACTGTCTAGTCACCATCAAAATCAAATCTGGCAAATAAAAGTAAACAAACATTACAGTCATAAGCCTTAAAATTACTATGTTAACATCAAGCAGAACCATTATTTCCCTACACTCATTTTAGAAAATGAAGTACACAAAATTATTTTTTAAAATTATATATTTGTACAATTAACAAGAGAAAATTATTGAATGCCGACTTGTTCATAAAAGAAGCATCACTTATGAATGTCACTTAGAAACAATTCTTCTTGGGCTAAGCAAAAGAATTCATAAAAGAAGTTCTGGTTTAAACTCAACATGAAGTCAGAAACTTTGTACATTAAAACCACTAGAAATACATCAAATACATGAACAATATAAATAGGCACATTTATCCTGTTGCTGCCTGTCTTAATAAACTGGAATAAAGAGATATTATAAATTCATTGTACAAACAGTCAAAATCTGGATGCTCACGAGCATGACCGTTGTTCCTTCATAAAATTTTAAATATACTTCCAAAAAGTAGCAAAAAAAAAAAAAAAAAAATCCTTTCCCATCAATTTTGCAAAAAACAATGGTGGATCTTGAGAAAGTATACAAATGTAACATACATTTGTACACCTTGAGTAAGTTTTAAAATTTACAAAAACTTCACAAAATTAAAAAATATAACAAATTGACAACTTCTTTCACGTAAGCAATCAAGCCACGTCATTAAAATAGCAGTTCATAATATAACAGATAGAAAAGGCCAAGAAATTAATTTTTAAATCCTAATATGGGTTGATAAAAAAGTCTTTAGAGCTGAAGTTTGCAAATATTTAAAAAAAGTTGAATAGATCAATTTTGCCAAAGCACATTCAAGAAATGAATATGTAGTGGTTAGAATGTGAATACTGCAACTTTTTGAAAAAAAAATATGCAAAACAAGGAAAACAAATTTAGAAAACTAAACATTAATAACCATATTTTAGTAAATGCCACATGTTTTCAAGATGTGTACAAATCCAGAAATTAAAAAAAAAAAGCTTTAGTTACTTATTACAAAATAAAATATTTTTTTATATACATATATTTACATAAAAACATACATTGCTTTAGTCGGGGGGAAAATGTATGCGGAAACACTTATTTAAACTTTTGATCACTAATATTTCATTTGCAAAATTTTGTAGTAAATGTAGAACAGATGGAACTCCTTGAAGTTGGTGGGATTTATATTTGTAATGCCTTTTCTAGTTGAATCAGCAATTACTGCCACAGTCTAGAGATTTAGCAGCTGGTGATAGATGGAACAGTCATGTTCTTATTCAAATTATTATGACTAACAAAAAGTAATAATCAGAAGTTAATTTCTGAAATACATTACAATAGCCTATAATTCAAATTCTGTTAAAATAGAGAATCAAATAAATAAAAAATTTTTTACTGTATTGTAAAACTATGGGGTTGGCATTTTCACCCAGCTAAAGCACTGTATATAAATATATATATATACATAGTCCTTTCCATCAATCACTCAAAAAAAAAAAAAAAAAAAAAAAAAAAAAAAAAGGAATTCAAAAGGCCTTAATAAATAAATTAGTTTATGGGTCATAATAATGAGATGAAACAAGTGCTATTCTCCTTTACTAGATCCACCACAAGTACAAAATCTACACTATTACAAATTATACGCTTATGAGCTAGTGAATTAAACATTTCAATACAGTAAGTATAAGGACATTGTTCAACACAACATCACCATTAGTAAAGTGAAAACAACTTGGAGTTAGGAAATACATTTTTAGAGCCTTCCTTGTTACATTGATGTAACCAAGATTCAAATACAAATGAAAAGTAGGTGTTTTGTTAATAAAATTTAAATAATATTGGAAGGTTATATCTCTTTTGCTCAGTGGTCAAATTTTTAACTATCCTTTTTCACTCTCTTTTTTACAGTGCTAACATCTCCATTTAAGTGCACATCATTTTCACAAGTTCCATTGCTTTTAACATTTCTGAAAAAAATAAGCGATCATGAATGCATTGTACAAAAAATATCCTAAGATTGTTCACACATAAAAGTCATTTTTAAGAGATTGAAACATAATTTACATATTTGAATATATAACTGATGCACATAAATACTCACGTAGCAACCAGATATGTTTTTTTGGAAGGGTGAAATCATGCAAAAGGTACAAACATATAGCATAAACAAGCAACAGAAATAAATTTAAGAGGCAAATAAGATCAGGCAAAGAGTTAATCTTGCAACATCTTCGTCCAAATTTTGATTAAGTTCAGTTGGTAACTTTATTAAGCCCTTCATATGTGTACTATTTTACACCGTAACAATTCTTGACAAATATAACTTCTTAAAAATTTTATAAGTAAATCTGACATGCACCCCAACCCCACACTATTTCCTTTTACGTCTTTTTCCTTTTGATCGGAATCTTAATTAATTTAACGACTGGGTGTACGTTCACTAAGTATCAAAAAATTGTTTTTCTCCAATAGTGCAGACAAGTTGCCTTATGTTATTGTTAGTATGTGTGCAACATTTTACTGGTCTGAGTTAATATCTTACGTTGCCTCTGGGGCCATTCATTATGCAAAACTTGCTCTTTTCAAACCGGATTTTTATAAAACTAAGAAATAATTTTTTACTTAGTTCTAACAGTATCAAAAATTTTGTCATATGGAATCCTTCGAGTGTGTACAAATTTTTATTCCTGTGTCATTGCAAGCCATAATAACATGAGCAAGGGATTGCCATCACGTTATATATGCAACTAGGCAAGTCCACAGTATACATTTTTCCTATGATGGTTATTTAACAGGATGGCAGGCATGCCATTGGCACAATGGAGTTTTGAAACGCATACTAAAGTCAGAGATGAAGCTCTGCTCTGGAAGGCTATCAACAACCACCACACACAAAAATGTGAGATTCAGCTCCTCAACACTGTCGTTTGAGTGTTCATGAAATGGCACGGACAATGAACAGTATAAAAAATATTTTACAAGAGACTGATGAACAATCTAGAGGTACAAAATGGGTGTAAAGCTGGTGACAGCTTCTGGTCGATTCTTAGGGGGCAGTTCTCCAATCACCCTTACAAGTACTACTTATTCTCCTACTGAAAACTAATGTCATAGGACATTTCATTTTTTAAGAGAAAGTAGACAAAGTCAAAGAAAGAGTTTTTTCATCAAGATGTTAAAACACTCTTTAACACTTTTTACAGGAGTTAGCTGTTCTGGGGGAGTGAATTGTACAAATACAGTAAAAATCATAAAGGTGATCAAATTCGTAAAAAAAAAAAAAAAAAAATCTGAGGATGCACTATTTGAGTACTAGTTCATTTTTTAACATTTGGAATCATTTGGTATTTTGCTTCAAAGGAAAAACAAATCATTTAACAAACAAAACTGAAAAAATAGTTTTTTTCCCCCTCCTATGTTACAAGGTATTTTTTTTTTTTTTTGATACTCAGCGTAAAAGTATGCTCAAACTTTTAAGCTGCATTTGCAATTTCTCATGCATAAGATACAGTTGTAGAGGCATTTAAAATATTTCTGCATAAGCATGTATATACACCTTTTGGACCCCCTAAAGAGAAAAAACTAAAAATTTAAATTCAAAGGAAAAAGTTGTGAAAAATTTAGATTATTCTTCATTTAAATATAAAGGATCTAACACCGATTTATATAAAACTCTAAAAGAAAGTCTGCTTTTCAATACTTTCTACCTATTAGGGATGCACCGATAAGCAAATTGGCCGATTACCGATTAATCGGCTGTTCATAATCGGCCGATTAATCGGCTTAGCCGATTAGTTATCATTTTTACTACTATCAATGTCTACATCACTTTTTTCTTTTATAATTTCGATTATAGAAATACTAGTGATGAATTTATTTCTGGGAGACTATTTTTCAACATTTTCCTAACTTTTCCAAAATAATTTCAATTTTATCCAATATTTATTAGCTAATTTTCATGTTATAGTTAATTTATAAAATAAACTAGACACAAAAATTCAAAAAAAAAAAAAAAAAAAACAGGGAGAAATTGTGTTGAGCACGCTAATTTAGGAGCACTTTTAATTTTAATTTATTTTTAACCTATTAGTACCTATCAAAAACGGTCCAAAGCTTATTCGTTGTGAATGTCGTAAAGTTCTCTGAAACACTATGGTAATGAGAAAAATATCAATGCACGAAAAATGTTTCAACATTGCGTATATGTGCATATTTATTCGAATTGGGAAAGTTAAATTTTTTAAAAATGTATATCAACTATGAGGATTATTTATTTTTTTTTACTTTTTTCCGTTAGACAGTTTTTCGGTTATTTGTCTTATTTTTTCTCTCTACACTTTCGTACTACCTGTTACTCTTGTGCTTGCAGAAGGTTATTTATTTATTGTTCATAAATATTTTTCATATTAAATCCTTGCCCAAGGTATACTGAAAGTAATTTTATTTAAAAATATTTTTTTCCTACAGTTAATTGGCAAACTTTGGCTGAATATATATAAAATGAAATACTCACGATTTACGCATTCCAATTTAAATGTCCAGTAATTTAATCGTTCATAATAGTGTTATGTGAATATCAGCTATGAGGTTAAATTTTTAATATTTCATTCAGTTTTAAGCAATTTCTGAATTATTTGTTTTGCTTTTACTCTGTACAATTTCATATTACATGTAATAGCAATGTTTGCAGAAAATTCTTTACTGTCAGTAAATTTAATCATCTTTCTTCTTCTTCTTCCTTGGCACTACAGTCTTTGGCAGACCAAGGCCGTCTCAATAAGTTTCCGCCATTTTGCCCTGTTCCACGCAACTGATCTCCATCCACCAGCGCCAAACATTTGGAGATCTTTCTCAACACAGTCCATCCATCTAGTGTGTGGTCGACCTCTCCTTCTGGTTCCGTCTGGTTTTGAGAAGGTCACCTTTTTTGTTGGGTCATTGTCACCAGATCTGTAAAGATGGCCAAGCCATCTGATGCGGTTTGCTTTAATTACATGGATAATATCTGGTTGTTTGTAAAATTTCTTATAAATTTCAAAGTTAAAAAGAGTGCGCCACCTGTTGTTTTCTTTAACGGCACCAAAGATCCGTCTCATGATTTTTCTTTCAAATACCATCAACTTATTCTCTTCGGACTTAGTAAGAGCCCAGCACTCGCTTCCATAGGTTAATACTGGTCGTAAGAGCGTTTTATAGATGTTAATTTTTGTACTTTGTCGGAGAAGCCTATTTTTCAACTGGCTTCTCAAGCCAAAGTAGCATTTATTTGCCATAGCAAGGCGGCTGTTGATTTCAACGCTGATGTTGTTGTTTCTACTAATGACGCTTCCAAGATATTTGAACTCTTCCACTGCTTCAAATGAATAACCATTGAATATCAGAGGGGTAGGATCAAAGCTTTTATTAGTAAATTCTAAGTATTTAGTCTTCTCTGCATTAATACAGAGTCCCATAGCCTTAGATGCTACTTCGAGAGATTCGAAAGCCTCAATTACAGCTCGTTTAGATCTGCCGATAATATCGATGTCGTCAGCGTACGCCAGAATCTGAATTGATCTTTGAAAAATTGTACCTCGAGTGTTTATTCCAGAAGATCTAATAACTTTCTCTAGTGCAATATTGAAAAGAATACATGCAAGAGAGTCTCCTTTTCTCAACCCTTTGTCAGTGTAGAAGGAGTTAGAGTATTCCCTCTTCATTTTCACTCTGCATTTAACTCTGCTGAGCGTTGCTTTTGTTAGAGAAACTAGCTTCCTTGGGACTCCGAGTTCTTCCATTGCTTCAAATAGTTTTTCTCTTTTAATACTGTCATATGCAGCCTTGTAATCGATAAAAAGGTGAAAAGTATTAATATTAAACTCCTTTGTTTTCTCGATGATTTGTCTCAATGTTTGAATTTGGTTGATAGTGGATTTTCCTCTTTCCTCTTTGAAAACCACACTGATATGATCCAAAAATTTAATCATCATAATTTCTTATAGAAGGTGTGCTTTGAAAAATAATATTTAAAAAATATTTTTGTCGCGGATTAATCCGCAAAATTTTGCCGATTATGGCCGATTAATCGGTGCATCCCTACTACCTATTATACATATCAACAAAAAAAAAAGGTAGGTGTGCGTAATAAGGCTTGACTAAGGGGGATTTCAAATAAAACAAAAACTATGTATCTGAATCAACAAATTGGAATATTAAATAAACATACAAATCTATTACTATAAGAAACCAGCAAATAATTTCTATTCTTACTGAAAACAAACACGAAATTAAACATCTTAAGTCTGGATGTCAGATAAGCACCAAAAATTTAATTTTAAAAACGCTCTAAAAATGAATGCAAGAATTTCTTACCCATTTTGAATAGCATTCGAGCCTATACTATTTTTAGAAGAAGGCTGTTTAAATAATTTTTCTTCCACATCATATTCCCTTGTATCATCAACTTCATGTACTTGACCAGTAGCTACTCGATACAGGAACTGCACAATGAACTATGAAACAAAGTTTTAAAAACATATTAGGTGTGTATTCATTTTAAATATTAAAACCTAATACGTTGATTTTAGGTTTTCACAATATTGCAAAAAAGAAACAATCCTAATACTTAATATTATGATCATGATGGTCAGAAAAAAAAATTCTTATAGAAAAAGCTTTGACATACAATAAAACCTTAATACAATATTTAGAGATCTCAGAATTATCACTACAGATGGCCAAGGTTGTGCATAAAATCAGGAGTACTTTTACTTCAATTGGATCAGGTAAGCCGCAATGTAAAATTCATCAACTTTTTGTACCTTTTTCTTGAAAATGGTGAAAGATATGCACACTCTAAAGAGCCTCAGAATTATTAAGGGATTTATCATTACATTATATTAATGTTTTAATTTGACCTATTTGAGCTTTTAGGTTTTTACTCATTCAAAGTACTGTTTCATTATATATCAAAATGTAGAAGAGTTTTAAAACTAGGCATGCAATTGCCAGTTTGTTAACAAGAAGTTCTGTCAAGAACTAAACGAGCCTACTTTCCCGTACATCGACATCGGCATTCTCGCATCTGATCATTATTCTCTTGATTATCTGAGACTTAAAATTATGTCAAACATACCTTTTTAGCACTTAGAGCTGATTTCGAAAAGCAAAATATACCCCTTTCATCAGATGAAATAGACACGTAAAAAGTAATTAACGAATAAATAAAGTTTTGTCGCACCTTTTAAAAAGTGTAACTGTTACAGTTCCTCCGTAGAAAAAATCCTCCATCGATTTCAAAAAAAAAAAAAATAATAATAATAATAATAATAATAATAATAAAATAAATAAATAAATAAATAAAAGTACAAAGAGCATCAAAACATATTTTATCAAAGAAAGAAAAAAAAAAAAGAAAAAAAAACACTCGTCCGTTAATAAAATGTCTCGAATTTCACTTTTAATCTGTTGCCAGTTGTTAAATATAAATAAAGAATAAAATGTTCTCGTGAATGAAAAATTTTTGTTACAAAAAAAAAACATCGTCTGCCAAAAAAAAAAAAAAAAATAATAATAATAATTAATAAATAACATAAAACAAATGAATAAATAAACAAAAAATCGTCTGCAGTCAGTAATTTTTTTTCTGAGCCTGCATTTCCGCCATGTTTGCGGAGTCGGAGTCGGAATCAGAGTCCTCACAGAAGATTACTCAGAAAAGTACGTTACAAACATTATTTATCAAAACCATTTTCTTACAAAGTTAGTTTGAAGGAAATCCGACTTTAAGTTCAGGATCAACATTCAACTTAAATTCCCCGTAGACGCTAATGTTATTTTTTTTTTCTGAACGGTTCAATATTGAACGAAAAATGGTTCAAATCAAAAAGCGAAATATGGGAATGTATGGGAAAGCCTCTCCGAGATCTTTCAAACAAAAAAAAATTTATTCCATTCGGACGGTTCACTCAAAAGTTATTAGGTGGGGAAAGGTTGCTTGAACGGTTCAATGTTGAACGAAAAAGTGTTCAAATTGAAAATTTAAATACGGTAATGAAGTATCCTTGCTGAGATCCTTCGAACAAAAAAAAGTCTATTTAAATCGGACTGTTCACTCAAAAGATATTAGGGGTGACAGCTTGATTGAGCGGTTCAATGTTGAACGAAAAATTGTTCAAATCGAAAATGTAGATACGGGAATGAAGTATCCTTGAAAAGATCTTTCGAACAAAAAAAAGTTTGTTCAAATCGGATTGTTCACTCAAAAGTTAGCATCGCGGGACCGGTTGTTTGAACGGCTCAAAGTTGAACCAAAAATTGTCCAAATCGAAAAATCAAATATGGGAATGAGCTGCACTCGCTGAGATCTTTCGAACAAAAAAAAATTTATTCCATTCGGACGGTTCACTCAAAAGTTATTAGGTGGAGAAAGGTTGCTTAAACGGTTCAGTGTTGAACCAAAAGTGTTCAAATTGAAAATTTAAATACGGTAATAAAGTATCCTTGCCGAGATACTTTAAACAAAAAAAAAGTTTGTTTAAATTGGACTGTTCATTCAAAAGTTATTAGGGGTGACAGCTTGATTGAGCGGTTCAATGTTGAACAAAAAAATTGTTCAAATCGGAAATGTAAATATGGGAATGAAGTACCCTTGAAAAGTTCTTTCCAACAAAAAAAAGTTTGTTCAAATCGGACTGTTCATTAAAAAGTTAGTATCGCGGGACCGGTTTTTTGAACGGCTCAAAGTTGAACCAAAAATTGTTCAAATCAAAAAATCAAATATGGGAACGAGCTGTACTCGCCGAGATCTTTCCAACAAAAAAAAGTTTGTCCAAATCGGAATATTCATTCAAAAGTTATTAGGGGGGGGGGGACAGGCAGACAGACCGACCGACCGACAGACGCACAAATTCCCCATCTCAATACCCTACTTTCAAATTTTTAATTTTTCGATATTCATTTTACCTTTTTATTTTTTTAACTTGGCGACATTTTTTGGACTTGGCGATATTTTTTAGATGCATTAAGCTACTTTTAATACTTTTTTCGTCTTTCTTTTATTTTTAACGGGAAAGTAGGCTAAAAAGGTTAGTTGAGGGGAGGATTTATAAATATGATGAATTGAGTGTCCATAATCAAAATCTACCTAAAACTATTAAACACTGGGGAGCGAATATCATTTTTATTTCGAGGGGATAAACACATATGTAATTGGTGTCTATTAGCTCTTTGAACAGTAAGCAATTCTTTCATTAGGGAAAGAATGTAGTGGCAGGGTTGGAAATTGTCACTTTTGCAATATTTCATCACAAAACACATTGCATTATTCTCAAAGATTAGTGTTAGTGTGTTAGAACTGTGTTTGTGTGCAGTTTAATGCACAATAACTCTGATATTTGTAACAGCTAATATGTCTTTTTTTTTTGTGTGTAATAAACTGGGTAATTTTATAATGATGACTAACAGGCGTCTAGAAAGCCTTAATATGTTAAAAAATACATTTAAAAGGAACCAAATATGTTTTGTATGCTCCAAATAGGAAAATTATCTATGAATAAAGGATGCTATTTCACAGAAGTTCACTTTTCGTGATAAAAATCTGGAACAGATTAATTGCAGCAAACGAGGGTAAACTAAATGTTTAAATGTGGCAGTTTAAATTAGCATATATTAAAATCATTTCTAATGCTAAAATAATTTTTAAATCTTCACTCGGCAAACAGACAAATAACAAACATGGCTCATTGCTTTTGACGAAACTTATGCTAGATGAACATGCATGAATCCATAACTTAGATTACCAGTGCTACTGCAAAAGTTTAAATTTACTAGAAATTTTCTTGAAAAGTAATTGAAAATCATTCAAAACTTCAAAATAAATCAAAATTTCATTGCCAGAAAAACATTAGAAGGAAGGTAATTTTTTGCAAACTCCATGTTAAGCTCATTAATTGATTTTGAATACATGAACTTTTTTCTGTATTTCTTCTACTACTGAATGACTTAAAAAATAAACAGATGAGATAGAGGTTCAATTTTTCAAATCTACTGAATTCACAGCTGATTTTGAATGACAAATTTACGGGAAATTTTGTAAAGTACAAAGATGGTGGTTTTTTTTTTTTTTCTTTTTTCTTGGCAGCTTATATGTAAGTGAACCACAATCGCTTTTCGATTTCAAAGAGCATTTTTGATCATTAGTTGGGATTTTGATGCAGAAATGCGAGTTTGGCTTTTCTGTACCTGGTATTGAAATTTGGCACTAACTGGAACTGTTTTCCCACTCCTGCAATTGTTTTAATTTTTTGAATACCGATTTTAAATCTGTCAGTTTTAATACAAATCTCACCAAGAGCAAAATGTGAGAATTATACTTCTATTTATGTCACTTCCTATTGAATGCATTTTTTATTCTTTAAATAGGATACTGTTTGTTAATGTTGAGCCCTAGGTGCTAGTTTCAAATGGATTCAGTTGCTACTCAACACTAGACTGATGCTGAGTAACTGGATTTCAAACTTGGGAGGAAGAGGGGAAGCATAGAAATGACACTTCGAGTAGATTAGCTAGCATGTGCATCACACACATGGCTAAATATATTTACAAACACAAACATATTTTTCTTCTTTGTCATATTTGCATTACTTAAGTTTTTTTTTTTTTTTTGATCAGTAAAAATCATACCAAAAACCAATAAATGTTCAAAATCTGAAGAATCCATAATAAACTATTCATAAGCAAAGCACATGGGAGGACAAGCTTCATTCTTTGTACATCAGATGTTGCAGCAAACAGCACACGCAACGGATACCAATAAAGGCGAGTCACAAACCTGTAAAAAGTTTATATAAAATTAAGAAACCAAAATGATCAGAAAGAATTTTCAAATTCACATTTTAGCCTTCCATCTTTTCTTTTTGGGGGAGGGGGGGGGGGACCGAAAAAAATATCTCAGTGGTACTAAGGCAAACAAAAATGCACTAAACTATAAAGTTATTTTACTGATACATCCCAGAGTTGTTTGACACTCAAATATTTCCTCGTAATCATAAAATAGAAAATGATAAAAAAGGTCAACATGGTGAACACTATAAATGAAAGTTAATGTAATTTTCATAGAATTGAATGTCATCTTGTCAAATATAAACAGAATAAAATCAGGTAAAAAGTTGAGATCCATATTGGTAGATCTAGACAAGAATGATCTGTACCTGCGGATTTACATCATTAACAATCCGGCACATCACTTGTTACATTAGCTTCTCCATGAGAAGCAAGGATTGCTTTCCCAATGAAAAAACTGGAAGACAAGCAGTAATGTTAGATAAGACCCCCATGTAATCGGAGTTTCCAGTGCATGTAGAAAAAAGAATAATTCAAACACGTTATACTTTTGGCATTTAAAATTGACTGTTTTGGTGATTGTTTTCAACATGGCTGATTTTGTGCAACATTTTAATAGGTTTCAAGTGAAGAAAAAAATTTTATCTTGGAAAATCCTTTTAGAATGTTGCATATAGCCCTGAATTTTTCAAAAAAAATATGTGATAGTCATGTAACAGACTTGAAATGGAATGACTCAGTGGCGGATTTACCATGTCACAAATGTTGCAATTATGAGGTGTCCCCAAAACACAGGTGTCTTGAACATGATCCAAAAAAAAAAAAAAGCACATGAAAAATATTTTACATTGTTCTGTTCTAAGAAGCCTCCAAAACCATATTGGGACCGACCCCCAAACGTGTAAATCCGTCATTGACGACTCTAAAGACATATAACTTTTACGCATCAAAACAATAACATCTTAGCAAATAAATGCAGTAAGACAAACCTGTACTTTAATACGTCTTTTTTACAACATAGTAATGCATTACAAATGCACAGCTATTCAACAGATTATGTTAGTTTAAAAAACAAAATATACAGTAGGCTGAATATGAACATGGTTAATGTTATCAGTTGTTTAATATTATCAGAACTGCTCAGTACCTTCCAAATGTGTATGAGCTCACTCGAAAAAAAAAACCCAAAAAAACTTTCTCTTTTGTTTATGCCTTAAAAATATTTTCCGAAATCCAGTGGGGGAAAAAAGTATCTCTCCTTGTGCTCAAGGTATCATGAGCCATGAAGGTATATTATGAAAAGGAAATGCTTTCACAAGTCCTTGAGAACATAGAGGACTCTCAAAATCTTAGTGCCCATAATTTTGCCAATAAAACAAACATTTTAGAAGCTATGGCTTTATTAACTAGTCTTGTCTTGGACAGTGTCTCAGAAAGAAAATTTAGAAATTGTTTCACTCATGGAGTATTTACAAAACTAGGTAAAAACTGATGTTGTGGTGAAAGAAATGGAAGAAAAATGTTCCGCTGCTCAATCCGTTGATGAAGGCCAAGGATTTTGAGGGGGAGATACCGAGCAGTTTTGTAAGTAGTACGATTATGAGCCTTTTATAATTGAATTGCTGCGTAAAAGTAGCAAATTATTAACAATGGATGATTTCTTCTCTGCAAGTCAATAGCATACCTATTGTATTAGTTCAATGTGTTTTCTTTGTTACTATATTTTTCCAGTAAATACATTTGCATAATTTATTAAGTTACATAATCGGAAAAAAAAAAGTGTTCCTTCACACACTTGAATGTAACTATGAAAGTCCTAAATCTGGTTCATTTCATTTCAAATTCACATGAAATAAAATTTATCAGCATTTATTATAACCCGTCGGTTATTATTATCAAATCACTTGAGTTCAAATATAATCTCATTAAGCGGCATCTAATGTACATTTAAAATTTTATGTTTATAATAAGTGTTCTAGTTTGATGAATTTTTCACACTTTTGAAAACAATTTCTGATGCTTTTACTTTAAAAGAATAGATATTTTTGACTTTTATAACCAGCAGGTGAAGGAAATGATATAGTATTAAAATTATTTATTTAAAGTCCTCAAACACTTGTTCAGGTGAGAAGGTGGACAAAGCATGAGATAAGCAGCACTTTATAACTAATAACTATTAAAAAATATACGCAAATAGAAACCTATTTTGATTTGAAAATAAAATTTTAAAATACGCCATATAGTGGAAATGTTTAAAAAGTGCCAAAAAGTCTAAAATCCAAAAAAAAACTACAAAAAAATATGACAAAAAAAAAGGCTCAATAATTGTAAAAAGAAAATTTTAAAACCCCTGATAATGTTCCACAGTAAAGCGTTCACTTATACATAAAATCACCTTCAAGAGAGACTTTAAAAGTTTCAATTGATTACTTAAATTGTACTTGAGTAATATTTTCCACTAAAATACATTGTTGAAATACATAAAATTTAATATAGTATTTATTGATATCCTCGTTCAATTAGATTTTCCAACACAAAAGTTTGAAAAATATAACAAACTTTTCCTAGTTCTAAAGTATCCAGGGCTCGCAGTAGACTTTTTCAAAATTTTAGGGGAATTTTAGGAACATTTTGCCAAAATTTTAGGAAAATTTCAGGGGTAATTTATGATTTTGTTTGACTAAAAATAGGTCCCTAACTGTAGTATACGACAAAACAAACTGAAAATGCATATTATTTATTAAAGCATAACTTCCAACCTTCAAACACTTCCACAAAAAAAAAAAAAAAAAAAGAGTCAAAACTAAAAAAAATAATGTTTGAATGTTATATAACTGCTAATAAGCCAGAAGGTACTTTAACTTGCAGTCATGTTTTCAAAATTTTCACTTTCAAAGATAGGCATATGTGAGTTTTTCTATTTGATCAGCTTCTGCAGAATTTAATTCCGTTCAGTAATTACTTCCATAATGTTTAACTACAACAGCTTTCTACAGCAGTTTTTAAACGCTATTTTACTAGACCCAGAGATAATATTCATTCTTTAAACTCATTAATATTTTTGTTACTTTAACAAATCTGCGAATTGTTATTGTTTTTTTTTCACTTTTTCTAATAACTTTGTTTTCAAGTTTTTTCTTCATCATTTTTCTTTTTATCTAGTAAAACAGTTCGTGAAGTTTACTCGTGTGGCCTGTTATGTTCAATGTTACGAATCGTAAACCATCTTGCATCACCAAACAATTTTTTGTTAATAATTTCTCCCCCCCCCCCCCACCATATTTTCAAATGTAATGTAAGGAACTAAAAACAATTGATTTTCCGTTGCTGGACAACTTTAGAAAATCTTAATGTGTAAAATGTTCTGCATATATCATTAAGTTATGCCACAGCTTTATAAATTCTATTAGTTGCGCTTAATGCATTTTGATTTCAAAGTTTTAAGATTATCTAAAAAAAACTGCTTGTTAATATTTTTCGTAAGTTTCTTAATTTCCAGAAAAGTTTCCTATGCATAAAGTTCTTCAGACCCACAACAATCTTTTGTTTCGAAACCAGTCAGTAGCGTAATATTTATGCATTGTCAAAAGCCCATATATTTGCTTTCTAACTCTGCCCCCGCCCCCTATATTTATTTTCCCCTATATATATTGTGATATTTCAAGTAGTGTAGAGGCTAAAATTTTATACATGCTTCCTTAAACTCTCAATAAATAAGACGTGATAAGTGAATGTGTTTTTAAAAGCAGATAAAGTATGCAAATGGTGAAGAAAAAATTGTTGAGCAAAAATTTTAAAGAACTGTAGGAATAATTAATAATTATAATTGACATAATAGACCTAATTCTGAATAAAAAATTAAAGTAAGAAAAATAAATATATATATATCTCTCTCTCATTGGCTTAGTACAATTCACATATTTTTAGATCATTTGCCTAAGTTTACTAGATCTGTTGTATACCACGATTCCTGAATTTTAATGCTATACCAAACATCCTTCTCAACATTTTAAATCCATTTAATTTTTCAAAATCTTTTTTGAACTGAAAACAAAGTTTTAGAAAAGGTGATAATGCTTTTTAAAAATGCTCATGGTTTGAACTGATTCAGATGCAACAGGATTCACATTTTTGAATAGGTTGACATGAAATAATGAGCCTACAAATAATCTAAAAAGAAAAGAAAATTAAACAAGGTGCAAACTAATGGTAAGAATAAAATTATCGATATCCAAGAGGTGAATTTGCACAGTAAACTAAAATGAACGAGTTTTATAGAAGCGGATGCAAACAGATTGCGAAATTCGCAAATAATCGAGCTTAGGAAAGTAAGAAACAACTAAAAACCGAAAATTTTCACAGGTAGGTTCTGTTTTATTCAGGTAGAATGGTGAAACAGCTGTTTTTAAGATAAAATAGTTCGTTTTTAAAAGGAAGAATTTTAAGTCTGTCCAAAAATTAAAAATAGTGTGAAGAATGCATTTTTAATGAAAAATTTTGTAAAATGTCTATTTATCCCACTAAATATCTAGGGGAAAATTCACTTTTGGCTACAAAATATTTTCAGAAAGGTATTTTAAGTTCCCCTAAAGAGTTCCTGTAAATTTTCTAATTTTTTTAGGAATGCCCCAAAATTTTAGTACAATTTTAGGAATTTTAGGAGGTCTGAAGTTTTTTAGGAAATTTAGGAATTTTAGGGGGAATGCGATCCCTGAGTATCAAATTATTAAAAATTTAAACAGCAAGGTGCCAAGCATAGAAACCAACTTCCACAAGTTATCTAGAAGTGAAACCTTCACCAGAAGAAGGAACTATTAGACAAAAGTTTAATCTGTGCACTCAAATGAAAGTGCAAAAGCTATTGCTACGTGTAACTACTTTGCTATTATACCATGCACATTCAAAGAATCTCGTGTGTCAGAACGTTTTAAGATACTTACAACTCCAGACAACAAAAACCAGATTTTCAAGAATGTAATCAATACAGCAGCACTATACGGGTAGCATTCTGTTTGAGAACCTAAAATCTGTCAGTAGAATTCATAAGTCTTAAAACAGCGACTTAATACTTTGCCTATTTGAGCTTGCCGAGAAATTCTGTGATATGTGCATCATGCGACACTAAGGAAACTGAAAACTGTTATGTTGCCACATAAATACTGATTTAAAAGGTGCAATGTGATCATGAAATAACGGTAAACTCTAACATCATACAAAAAAAAATAATAAATAAATAAACGTTAAAAAAATTTTAAACGGACATTCAGGGTGTTGATTTTAGTATAAAAACAGAAAATTTTGTAGGATGGTTCTTTAATATAAGCTCCACAATGTACTACAATCTTTTTTTTCTTCCCATAATTCAAAATAGTGTTTTAAGCACTAGCTTGACATTTAAAATTTTTTTCTTTTCGTTTTTTGCAAAAAAAGTAATAAGGATCTGGCCACATTTAAAATACAAATGGGTTCAGATAACAATGTTTAAAGAAAGCTTACGGTCACTCACAATTTAAAATGAATATTCCTTTTTCAGCAATATCCATTTATTTTCACTACAATGACTTAAATAGATAGTTTAAACTAAAAACTTTCATTTCCAACATTTTACAAATTTTTTCCTGGTATGTTTTACAACTTCTACGTAAGCATATATTCAAATTTTGCTTTAAAGACTACTGTTATAAAATACTGATACATAAATATATATATTAATAGCTATAAAGTTACATGCCAACGAAAAAAAATCAAAATGTGACAGCTAAAATACAATTATGGCTGCATGCATGGTTAAATTAGGCAATTTAAATTCTACAGGAAAAAGGGAAGTATAATTTGTCATACTAAATACTTGAAGCATTAAAAAATCAATAAACAAATTCAATTGAAAGGAGCAAGTTCAAATTCAAAATTGCATAAAAGCAATATTATCATTAAAATTTACAAAGAAAATTGAGAATATACTCACCATGTAACAGTAAAACAAAAGAAAGAACAATTGGCCATCAATTCATGCTTTTTCTTCAAAATGCCCCCTTGTGTTTTGAAATACACATTTAACTTTGTAAACTCCAACAAAATATCACAAATATCATGAAGTAGTAATACAAGTGCCCCTATATTGTGATACCTACAAGAAGAAAAATTTATCAAATCTCCAAAATGAAAGACAAAAAAATTCAATTTAGGTAACACAATTTGAAATATGAAATACTTATCACTTTAAACATACAATTTTCGCAAAACACATACTTCCGATATCGATTGCCGTCTGAACCCTAGTCAACATACCCAATTTTGCAAAACAAAATTTTCAGCATGAAAAAAATCTAAAAATTTGATGATAAAAAGGCAAAAAAAAAGGGGGGGGGGGATGAAAAATATAAAAAAAACTTTAAAATATTACACTGAACTAGTAAGAAGTTTTAAGTTTCTCTTTTCTGTCATTTTCTACACAGTATTGTTTTGTGTGCATGTATAGATTCTTATTTAAACAGGGTTTTTTTTTTTAAATAACACAACCATTCTTATACAAAAAATTCTTCAAATTAATAAAAAAAACATTAAGTTCACACATTGCTTATTTACTGTTCATGTTTTATTGTACTTATTACGAAGAATTTATTTGCAAACATTTAAATGTGTGTCTTCAATGCTACTGCTAACGAGTTCATTTATTTATTCAGTCTTAGAAGTTTTTCATATTTGCTTTACAATAAAGTAAAGCAAAACATTTCTTCACTGTCATATTTCAACCATTTGAGTCAACATTTAATTAGGCGATACCATACTGGAACCAGAAAATATAGTTTTAGAAGTCCTGTGCAACATGTGAAATTTTTATGTCCTTTTCAGTTTATATGCATTTATTACATTACGGAGTGTCAATAATGTTATGCAGTGGCATACTAACAGCAACCGGAGCTTGGGTGCTACTTAATATGGCAGCCTATTCAGCATTGAAGCCCAAGTTATTGGGACTATGGTATTCATTTTTTAGTCAAAAATTTTACGTCAAAGTCTTACATAAATATGGAAAATAAATGTGGAATAACTTACATATTTATGTTATGGATTTTTTAGTTTTTAGAACTGATTTTAAAAATGATCTTTTTGTAAAAATTTCTTCCATCATGTCCAATCATTTTCAAAATGGCACATTTCAAAATTTACATTAAAAAAAGTTTAAAATTAATTTTCAAAAAGAATTAAAATTCTTTTTTTTAAATTGAACATTTTTAATTTTTTGCAAATTTTGAATTTGTAATTTATAAAATATTATCACTTGGTGGGAAAAAAAAGTAAAGCTCACTCACAGATTCAGAGACAAAATTTAAAAAATAATTATCAAAACAGAGTAAACATATTTCATTAATCTTTTATACATCATAAGTATAAATTTGAAGGGGGAAAACTCAAAATATTTTATTAAAAAATACACCTGTGGCATCTTTTTAAAGGAAATTACAGAAGTCTTTTCACAGAGGGTATCTGCGAAAATGCTTATTTTATGCACTTTCTTATGCCTCAATATAACCCAGTGAAGACACTTTCCGATCTTGTTGTTAATAACTATTTTATTTTATTCATCACTAACAAAATTCATAATACACACAGTTCATTCAATCAAACTTATTATTGTAAAACAGCAGTAGAAAATTTTGTATTGTTGGCTCTGCTTAGACCAATATCGTTGGTTCCAAGAAATATTATTCGATTAAGCGGGGATCTTTAACATTGCGGCTAAGGTATCGGTTCCGGGAGATTATTCATATAAGCGAGGTATTCGTTTATCCATTACCCGATTAAGCGGGGCCGACAGTACTGTGAAATGAGTTAAAATAGACAACGTTTTTAAAAGTACAAATATATACATTTAAAAAAGCGTTTAAAACACAGCAAACAACTGTTTGGAGCTCAAGCCCCATCATGAGTGCATAAAAACAGAGACAGGTTCACATGCCAAAACAGTCAAGTGAACTTTATTATTATTACTATTGTGGGGCCTATGTCAAAGTAGTCTTTTTTTTTTTCTTTGAAGGACTTCTTTCTTACCCCCAATCTTTTTATCTTAGCAAATGCAGTAATGAGAAAAATGAACAAACTGAACTTACCTCAGAGAATATGAAATTGATATCAATGAAAGGGTTAACACATGATGAATCATCATTACAAAAGAGTCTTTTCTCCATGTATCCAAGAACAAGGTAGCATAAAGAGAGTGCAAATAAAAACCACACTGAGCCATGTACATAAAATAGATATCCATTGAAGGAGATTCATTTAAATTCCAATCTGAAACACACAAGTATCAACAGCTGAAAAACAATTTGCAGTTGCTGTCTGGTAACATGAAAATTATAATATAAACAAGTATGTTATTGAGCATAAAGTTACACAACTATGTTTTTGTTCCTTATACACAACAAATTAAGAAAATGCTGATCATAAGCCACCAACATAAAATATCAGATTTTTTTTTTTTTTTTAAAGCCTTCTAGATGTTTGAAGCGATGTTACATTAAATGACAGATTTATAAAAGCTTTCTCGAAAAACTGGCATGAGATGCATAGTTGTGCTTGAAAAAAAAACTAAGTCGGGGTGCGGGGGAAAATTTTTGAAATACATACATAAAATTCTGCAATATAAGCCTTTTAAAGGACAATTAGGACAAAAAAATATCCAGAAAAAATAGGCAAATATTTTTAAAGAGTAAAACATATTTTCAAGAAAAGAAAAAAAAAATACTTTGAGTCAATAAATTGCTGACATGAATCGACAGAAGAAGAGCGAAGGTCAAAAAAAAGATAATGCATTGTCGCTTGCTGACACCGACTTTCGGTATAGATTTTGATCATCTCCTGATCCACTGACACAAACAATGTGACAATGTGACATTTAATGTGACAAACACATTAAAATGTAAAATAGTTTATCATAAAAAATGAATCAAATTCTTTCATAGAAATAGCATACAGATATCCTAATCTGGTGACGAGAGTATAACATCCTAGCTTTTAGATCAATTCCTGGTTTACACTTAATTTGAAATAAATTAATTGAAGCCTTGGAGGAAATTTAAAATTGCACTAGTTATATTTAAATAAGTTATATGTAAAACATAAATCATAACTGAACTAGTGAAATTTTTTACAAACTCTTAAATTTATTTGGGAGTCACCTCCAGCAGGGTGTCACGCAAACTACTCCTGCGCTCTCCCAAAGTGATGCTACAGAGTCTGATTATGTATAACTTAAAATATTAGGGGAAACTTCAGAAACGATTCATTTATATTTTTCAAAATGGTTAAATATATTTTGGGTGTCACCTTCAGAAGAGTATCAAAGGTTAGTAACCCTATAACCTGTGATACTCTTCGGAGTGAAACCCCCCCCCCCCTCAGAGTGTGTTGTATAGATTATACGAAACTGGAAAAAATTGGCGGAAATTTCCGAAAGGAAATATTGGTATTTTTTAGAAGCTCTATGATACATTTTGGGTGTCACCCCTCGAAGAGTGTCCCCCGGTGCAATCGACAACCACCTCCCAAGCTACAAGATTTGAAAGATTTTATATAACTTTAAATATAGTACAAACTTTCAGAAGGACAATATTTATATTTTTCAAAATTGTTTTAAATACATTTCGGGTGCCACCTCCCAGAAGGGTATCTCCGGGGGTGGACTGTTCCCCTTGTAGCGACGCTACTGCAAATACAATCTAAAATATATCAGGACTTAAATATTTTTATTTTCCGAACCTCTTAAATGCGTTATGGATGTCCCCTCTTTACTTCCAGAAGGATGTCTGATTTAACGGTTTTGATTTAAGATTGATTTGATTAAAGCTTTTCAATTTTGTATACAAATTTACTGTTGCCAAGTTTTTCATAATGGTAAGAAGAATAGTTGATATCTTGAATATCCCCTCCTCAAGGTTTGATCCCCCCCCCCCTTCTTTTGTGCTAGCTGAAAATTAAGTTTTAGTAATCAGGACTTAATTAATGTAGAAGCCCTATAGTCCTGAGGAAACAGGTTCACATGAATAGCATGAAACTTATCTTAAATATTAAAATGCTCATAAAATTGAAAAGAAGTGCAGGAGCTCAGTTCCTGTTAGCTCTATACAAATTAAGCCTTGAAAATTACTGAGCATAAAAATTTTGTCAACTTAAAATTTATAATACAATCATGAACTTTACTGTAACAGAATTTTCGCCAAGGTCTAATTTGAACACTCATACATTTTTAATTCATTCAATTTCCTCTCCCCCAATCCATTTTAACTTGCACAGATATATTTCATTTAACTTCTTCAGTTCCAATGAGAATAAAAAAGCAAACTCAGCAAATATTAAAATGGAACACAAACTTACTACTCCATACTGTACTAGGCTGTTGGAAGAACTTGTAATTACCAGAGAGAATTACAATATAGAAAGAGTAACTCCAGGCACAAAGGTAATAAACAAACTTCCAGGCACTTTCTGGCATCTTCCTTTGGTTTGTTGGAGTAAGAGCATAATAATGTGATAAAGGCTGTTGTGGGTTAAAGAAAGAAGGCAATTAATAAAATAAACTTTTAATTCACTTTTAAAAACATATAAGCAAAACTTTATACCAAACAGATATTGAGAAAATTTTCAACTACTTTGCAGAAGTTACAATTCAGTGATTCTAAATTCCTTAACTTGATTGGAACAAATTTTATTCAATTTCATTCAATGAAGAAACCTAATGGAGATCATTAGGTTTCTTCATTGAATGAATTGTTCATAGATTCTTTCCAGTCATTTCATAATTGTTACATCAGTGGAAAGACCTTTTGTATGCATGGCAAAAATTAACAAGCTCTAATTGGAATACTTTTATGGACAAATTAACACACTTAAGGAAGTTCCTTTTATATCAAGATTTATTTGAGCAATAATTTGAAAACTTGAAACAAATTATACATAGAAAAATTAAACTTTTATGCATTTAAAACCATTTACTCCTAAAATGTTTTATAATCACTTCTAGTTCAACTCAACCTTCCACCCTTTCCTTTCCTCTATACAGTTTGATATTTTTTCGGTGACCTCGGATGCATTTGTACATGCCTCAAAAATAGGGATGATGGTAATAAGAGAGATATGAGAAGATTTTGCTTTGTTTTTGTTGGGTTCCTTTATTTGAGGTGTTGGTTTGCATTGATGTTTTTTTTTTTTTTAAAATTTATTCCCTTTCCCTATCAGCTCAGGGAAAATAAACTAATATCGCACGAAGCATAAATGCTACCACCGTACATTTTCTTAATCAAGCTGCCACCCCTTTTTGAAATAGAATCGTTCAACGGTAGTATACAAACATTTCCCCTTTATTTGCTGTTCTTGTTGAAACAGATAAAATCGCCACCCTCATCTCTGTACTTGGAGGTGCAGACACAAACCACTCTTCTACGACAAATTAATCTTGAGAACAAGTTATTGCAAGGAGAGTTTATTGTAACAGAGTAATGGAAAAACTATTCATTTAGCTGTAATTTGAAACACCAAAACCAAAAAGAAAGGTTTCCTATACGATTTTCTCAAAATGTTAAAAAAAATAATATTTAGAGTTAACGGATAGTAAAAGATAGAGTTAATCATTTAATTTGTGAATCTAAACTTCTTAACTTGAATTCAGCTTTCTCAGTGCCAGATTTAGGGGGGTGGGGGCAAAACGGGCTATCTGCTAATGGCTTCAGTTGTACTTGAAATTCTTTGTTCGGTCAACAAAGGAGTTGACCAAACAGGTGTAGATAAGATAGACTAGAGTCAAGGGCGGATCCAGAAGTTGTTCAAGGGAGGGGCGGCTGACTTTTATTACTCACTTTTTACTATGTATATTGGTTTGTAAATATTGATCACATAATTTCGGACTTCAATTTCGAAACATTTCCGAGGGAAAGCCCAAATTTCCTTCCTTCGCATCATTATAACTCCTCTAAAATTACGTTTTTTTAATATTTGTAACTTTTTTTCACTCCATAACAAGTTACAGGGGTGATTGTGAGTTCATGAAAAAATACCTGAAAGTTTTGAAGTGAAAATGTGTGTGGGGGGGGGGGGTGCTTTTTTCAAAAAACCAAGGACCCTATTATTTAAGCACACCTAATTTTATAATTATACATATTTGATAATAAATTGCCTCTCATAAACAAACAAGACACATTTCATACATTCGAATAGTTTCAAATAGTTTTTAGTTAAGAAAAATAGAATGGCATCTTAACATTTTTGTTCGATGAATATTATTAGTAATTATCGAAAAATTACCAAAAATTCGAAAAATAAAAAAAAATACTGAAGGCGGGAAAACAAAAGCATAATTAAAAATGTTTTATTTCCGGTATTTTCGAACATGAAAATACCAGAATCGACCATGAAAATACCGGAAATCCAGTAAAATACCGGAATGTAATCACCCCTGAAGTTAATTTAAAAGAATGTAAATTAATTTTCATTAAATTTATTAAACTTGATTGATACGATAACTAATTGATAGTTATATAAACATTTAAACAAAACTACTTTAAAAGCTGAATTTAAGTTTTGATATTTAATTTTTTTCACGGCAAAACAAGTTAGTTTAAAAGAATGAGAAATAATTTTCATTAAATTTATTAATTTAATGTTTATTAAACTTGATGGATAAGATGTATAAATTTTTATTTAATATTTTTCAGGATGAGAAACCTTATATGTTTATATGAAAATCTCAATAACCACTGTATTTCAGTTTTAGACAGGTTTTTGACGTTTTCGACATGTCATGTCAAAAACTGGTTTTTGACGTAAAAAACCCGACCCTGCTGTTCATGTTCCACATAATGCTTGAAAAAACTTATTTATAGATAAAAATTAGAAATGCCATCTTTTCTGGCAAAACTAGTACATAACAAAAATAAATACTTTAATGAGTCCAATTATTTTTTAATGAAACTAAGCTTAAAATGTGTTTCACTAAAAATACTAAAGACATAGAGTACAGTACTGTAATTTATGCATATATTATGCATTCAATGCTAAAATTTCTATATGTACAGCAGCCGAAGTTTTGGTATTAGACACTTCAGCCAAACTGCGCTTCATGAGATCTTTAATTTAAACTATCAAAAACCTGTCAACTCCCCATCCTCTCATATACAAAATCATTGGGGATGAATGAGACCTTGCAGAAAAACAAATAAAATATAAACTAGTAACAGTTGCAATACACAATGATAAAATGAATGCATGGGTATAGCAAGCTTTTTAATTGATAAAAATTGGTAAAATGATAGGATTTGAATCTCAACATTTATATATTAAATGCACATACACTGCATACCGTGAAATTTTCCCTTTTATGTTTAAGAACTCAAGTTAAGTTGGCACAAATTTTTGACATAAATAAAATATATATACGATCTCAAGATTCTTTTGGACACAATTAAAGAATCTAAAGAGTAACTACATACAGACCCATTATTTAGGGCGGGGTCAAGAGGGGGCAATTCCCCCCCCCCCTCTCCTGGTTTTCATAAATTAAATGTTAATGCACAGGAGTGGATGTGATTTTTGCAATGTTTCCCAAAATTTGCAATTAGTAAACACCCTTTGAGAGTCCTCCCCCCCCCATGTCTGAGCCATGAACCCCCTTGTGTATATACCCTGACCATGGGAAGGATTTGGAAATCCTTTTGGGCTTTTGCACTTGCAACCAAAGGCAGTGAAAAGCAAAAGTATTTAGAGCCTATGCATCAAAATTAAATGCATCCTAAGAATTTTTTGAAAAATAACAGACAAACGATGCTAGATTAAAATTTTCAATACAGAAATTTGAAATTATAAACATATCACATAGAAGCACAAACAAATAATGCATCATTGTGCATAAATTATATAATTATTTGTGATTTATGCGACAATTTATCACTTGATAGCACTGAATAATTTATTATGCGCCGACAAACGCTAATCAGCTTGCACAAAGGTCTTAAACTTTATGAACTGATCAAGAACCAAGCTGTCAAATATTCATAACCTTTTATTTGCAATTGACAGAAATGAATCAAATCATTAATAAAATATGAATCGGACGTTCTTCTATGCTTTTTATTACGCATTGAAACACTGATGTTACACATAACCGATAACATTCTCTACAAACAAAAAAATCGGTGCGTGATTAAGCTTTGACAAACATCAGATCAACAAGATAGTATGCTGGTAAACTTATCAATAGTTAATCAGGAATGACAGGACGAATAATCAAAATAAACCGCAGGCCGTTAAGTTTCTCTCACTAATAGGGCGTCTGGTCGAACCTAGTCAGAGGACGCCGGTTCATCAAAAATCATTAAAACAGAAAAGAAATGTTTCATTAAGATTGAAATAACAATCATTTACCTTGAAAATCCATTCTGTACAGAAATGACGTAAAATTGTCCATGCAATTGATAATATTACCACTAATAATATATCTTGATTAGTGAAGTTATAGTAACGCCACGTGAGTTCAACAGGCAGGGGTTCTCTTTTTTCTATGAAAGTTTCATGGTAAGTTTTTTGCAAGAATTCCACAATTCCATGGGCTAGATCTGAATATGAAGGGATACGCTCCCATTCCGTACCAGCCGCAGCCATGACAGTTCTATTCGGAATTAACGTGCTTCAACGAAAGACAGCGATTAGTCAACACCGTCGTATCGCGTGTTTGGAAATCATGACTCAACCGCCACCTACATTAAAAACCCAAAAATAAGGGAGAGCACTTCTCCGAAGCAGAAAATGAAAATTTTTGAAAATTGAACGTCTTAAAATTTTTATGTTTCAATATTTCACTTTATTCCTGTTTTCTTTTTTTTCCATGTTACTGATAGCAAGATTCATTACTGATAATTATTAGTTTCCCCCCCCCCCCCCCCATAAGAGACTGATGCGTTGATTGGTTAATTTGAGTAGCAGACGACTGTAGCAGCTGAATTTCTATGGTTTCGTTTTGTTTTTTGTTCTGTTTATTTTCGCTACTTCTATCAAAAAGTTCAAAAAAGAAAAATCAAAGGGATACAAATGATTTTTGAAAATATATAAATTCAAATGGGTCAGATTATTTTAACACCGAAAGTTACTGCAAAAGCTCTTATTAATACCAGTCCCAGATTCCAAACATATCAATTTTTCTAGCAAAAAATCATACATAAATGCTTTCTATTTTATATTTTCTAATAAACACTATTAGAAAATTATGTTCTAGCAATGTTTTCGCATTTCTTGTCATTAGAAATGTACGAAAATTATACCAATCATGTTGTTTCAATTTATCTGTCACTCTCATTAGTATGCGTCATATAATATCGGTACACCATCCATAAATGTAGGTAAAAATTGTTATCAAGTGTTTGTAAGAAACCAACAAGTCCATATTTAATACAGTTTGGAACTTTGATCGCTTTAGAATCAGTCGCATAAAACCTGCAATATTAGATCGGTTAAACGACTTAACTGGTCGAAATTGGTAGGGAAAGAAGTGTGATCGCTGGCTTGATTATTCTGAAGTTTCCACAGGTGAACCTTTTGCATTATTATGTTCTTATTTTTGTTTTGTTATTTTTACATTAGTAAGCTGTTAATTTTTGCATGTATTTTATTTGTTTGATTAGTATTTAACATTTTTCATAGTGTTTGTTACATTTTTGTTGCACATTTATTTTGTCTTTTAGTTTAGTAAAGTTAGTCATGTGCTTCTAAATTTTGTTTCATTATTTTTATGTCATATTCTCTTTCACTTTCTTCCTGCATGCAGCACTTGTTTTTCCCAGGTCTTAATAACAAGCATGTTTTATATGTTTCTCATGTTATAGTTCATAAGAATTAAAATGGTCTTATTTTTGAGGCAGTGTCTCAAATTTTTAGAAAAGGTCATTTAATCAATGACTTAAGGTGTGTGGCTTACCTAAACGGCCCCCCTCTCTGCACCTCAACTTTTGTAGATCACCAGTCACTTCTGAAATTGTATGATATCAAATAAATTCATAGCATGAATTACATCAATACAAAATAATTTCTGACAGTTATAAAATTGAAGATTACTAACTTTTTTTTCAAAGAATGAATTTTTAAATGTGAATAAGTCTGTTTTTTTAGGAAACATCTGTAACATTAAATCTTAAATGTTGATAGGAAGACATAATAAATTTCTCCTCAGTTGTCTCCTCCCACTGTATGAATCATTTCAGGCACCTCTGAAAAAGGAACATGTCTATTTAAGGAACAAAATATCCAGCCCAATTAATGTCATTTTTTGAGAAGTTGCACTATATTTGCAAAAAGTAAATAAAGAAATACAAAATCAAACAAGCCAACTAGAAGTTAATGTGTCAGTTTAGGGGGGGGGCATAGGTTCAAATAAGTAGCTGCCTTCTGAGATTGTGTTTGAATTGTGAGGTTACACTGAATTTGTGAAATGTACTACCAGATACAAACATGCAGTAGATGCAAAGAAGAAAGAAATGCAAAGCTATTGCATTCGGAGAATTTTTTTTAAAAATTTCACTATGCAAAACACAGATGACTAACACTTTATAAGTAATAAATAATTGTAAATAAAATATTAGGTATGTAATCTGCCATTATAAAAAAAAAGCTGTATCTATCTATGTATATCTGTAAGGGGGAAAATTTAAGGGTTTAAAAATATAACCGTATTTATGAAGGTTAAAAATTTATGTCTTCCAGTTTTCCCCAACATTTTATTTCTCTTGGAAATAGGGTTTTCTTTCTTATGACAGCAGTAACGTTACAATATTGCAGTTAAAGCGATAAAGTCAAAGTCAACAATTTCACTAAGTGAATATTTATTTATCAATAAATTAAACAAAAAAAATTATATATATATTTTGCTACTGCACATACATAAAATTGTCTATAACATAAAGTACCAACTAGACATACATTTAATGCAATTTCATTGCAAACAACACTACTTTGACAAACATTTTTCAATATAATCATTTAAAATGTCACACAACACAGAAATGCTTTGAGGTAGATAATACAATCCACTATTATTTAGTGGATATGTGACATAAATATTATGTCATTACATATAAAAATGACTATATGGATGTATCATAAACAGAACAACATTGCATAAACTTCAAATGATAAATGACATAGATTACACTATCTTATAACTAATACTGCAGTTCAATAATTTTAATGTAATTCAGAAATAAGACATAAATTGTTAACAAGTGATATAAATGGCAGAAAAAAATTCTAGCAGTGATAGATAATTCAACATCAAAAATATTAGTCACTTATAAATAAACATATCAAAATTAATAGACATCTCAAAAAGAATCAGCTCAATTTGTGCAATAGTTTTTCTTTACAAAGAACAGGTTGAAAATGTCTTTCGTAAAGAAACAGATCTTGATTCCTTTTGAGAAAAATATTTGATAAACATCAGTCACAGTATACATAAGCTTTTCAAATTAATGTTATGATGCTTTGAAGTTTAAAAACTATGATACTACACATCAGAAAGTCTCATGCACAGTATTGATATGATTAATTCTATTACAAACTCATTTACAAAAAACTGTCACAACGCAATATCAAAAAAACTGTATGCAAAGAAATACAACAATTATTTTAAGAACAAAATGAGATTGCAGCTATTACAGAGTGGTATAACAAAAACAAATTCCAAATTAGAATACAGATTTATCAACATAGAACAGCAGAAATGTATAGTCCAGAAAAGACTTAATATACATAGTTTCAAACAAAAGTAGAGTCAAAAGGGACATCATTCAGTTGCTTAAATTTATTAAAATAAAACATGTGAATGGGCTAAATTTTTGCACAGAAAGCAGGACAAGAGTACATTGTTTTTAGCTATTCAAATCTCAGGCTAACACTTAAAATTAGGAAAAATTTTTACTTCAGTAGGGTTGTGGGCACTTAGAACAGCCTACCAGGAAGAGCAGTAATGAACAATGGGGTAGACAGCTTTAAGAGGACAATTGAGCTTCATTGGGGGCATGAATTGACAGGGTGAGGTGACAGGGATGAATTGAAATGACCAGCCTAGCTAGCCCAGAGCCTGTTACTGGAGAACATTGTTTGTATATTTATTTGTAAATATCAAATTGGTATGCAGCAAAATTACAGATTTTTTAAAAATAGGAACAATTTTGGTTCAAAGGGGGGGGGGGGGAATAACTTAGTTTGTCACAAGGCTTAAACAATTTTTTTCTGGAAGAGGAAATAATCCTTGTTTGAAAAGTTAATAAACGTTACTTAAGAATTTCCCTCACCCCTCTACTATTAGGGGTAATTATACCAAGCCTTTAGAAAGACAAAATGCAAAATTGTTGAATACAAAGAAGGCACGTTTGAGGTAAGTGCAGACAGGATGCTTCATGACAGCAAGGAGAACTATTTTTTTTCAGTTTAACAAGAATTGAACTAACAAACACAAAGAGTTGCAATTGATCCTTTTCTGCAGATGTTTTTTGGAAGCGATTTAGCTGCATCAAAAGGTAACATTATTTTAAGAATAAAAGAGCATGTAACAGGAAAGGAAAAAATGGCACTTTGTTAATAGTGAAACCAAAAATGCAGACAACTTGAGAAGATTCAACGTAACAGAAATGGAGAGCGGGAGCTCTGTAATTGATGGAAATCTTATTAAGGAAAATTTGAAGCAGATAAATGTACATCAGTCCTACATCAATAAATTAAATTGAGAAGATTTTTACAAGTCTAAGAAAAATATGTTCAATTGTGATTAAACAAATTTTGAATGTTTATTTATTACTTATCCCAGAAAACAATGCAACTGATTATGAAAAAAATTTCAAAAAAAAGAAAGAAAGAAATAGGGAGGGGGAGAGAAGAAAAAGTTTTTTCTAAAAATTCTTTTAGTTTCTTTAGATGAGCAACTTTCTTACAAAGACAGCAAAATTATTCCTTCACCCCACATTGGCAACAAAGACCAGGACAAACACAGTTCCTATATAGACATTTTTCCACATTAGAAAATATTTCACAGTTTCAGAAGAAACTTCGAGTAAATTTTCAAAACAGTTTGCATTGGTGGAAAACAGAAGGAAGCAGGAGATGTGTCCAACAATTGTGTACTTACTGATAGTTCTGTATGATTTCCCAAATAACTAACTTAACAGTTACTTTTTTGATTTGATGAGCATACAAAAACACCATATTGGTATTGAAGTTTAAACTTCAGAACTGTAACTCTAAATTTTACAATTTTAACAAGCAAAAATTATACATGACTTGGACTTGCTCTTTTCCAGCCTAGGCTCTTAGTTTATCAAACATGTATATACTTATATATATATTGCACCCTTGCTACAAAAGTGCCACAACTCAAAAAACTACGTTTTCCAGGAATTGCAAAAAACTGTTCCCGGGCTGACTAGGCACATTTTAGTATTTTTGAATTTGTCAATATGAAGACCGATTCATCTCAAACTATGATCGTTAGTTACGCACGTTACTCTACGATGGCTGGACCACAACTCAAGATGTGGCATTTCAGTGGAAGGGGTCCAATGTATCTTGATAACAACAAAACACCATAACTGCCTTCTGGCGGCTGATTTTTCAATGCAACTTCTGGCTCTTTTGAAGATTGGTACAGACGTGTAAACTACGTCTAATGACGGTCATAACTCAAAAATTACAATTTTTGAGTTGTGGCACTTTTGTAGCAAGGGTGCGATATATATATATGTGTGTGTGTAGCAACATTTAGAATTATCTTATGCACTAAGTTTTGATAAAAATTAGTGGTTAAATTGAACTTGAAAGTTTTTCCACCAAGTTGGTGACATATCAGAAAATAATACTTTGCAAAAAAGGAAATAGAAGAAAGTAAAAGATCCATTGAGGAAAAAAATTAACAATAAATAAATAAAAATAATAACAGAATAGCAGTAATAATTTAATTTATATGTTTTTTTTTAAACTGAACTTTGCATCTTATATAATATAATTGCCTAATTTCACCCCAATCAATGCAAATACTGTATTTATATCAATGCAAAACAACTCAAATTTGTGCTTTTTCAACAAGACAAGGATTTAAACTCCTTTGTCCACTCTAAGTCATGCAACCTCATTATTTTAAATTATTAAGATAAGTACAGTTCACAAAATGTTTAGTTAAAATCAAAGTTTCAATTATTATTTTTGCAATTTGACATAAATACTTTTGTATTGCAATTCCTGAAATACATGCAGGATTTCATTTTTAAAAACGTAAGTATGGGAGCCTTGTGTTTTCAGACTCCATTTTTATGTACATTATATAATTGAATTCCATCTAATGTGTAAAATTTGCATAAAATTAAATATAAATATACAAGCTCAGCACCTGAGAGCTCCCACACAAATTAAACCATTTGTGCACAAAAAACATTTCAGAAAAATGCTAACAAGTATTTTACTCGCAGAAAATATATTTCAATTAAAAATTTGCTTCTAAAATATTAATTTCAAAAAGCTTCCTGCAAGACCTGAGATACACAATATAAATTGCTTGAGGTAGAGGATATTGTATTATTTACAATTTAGTATTAAATAGTAAAATTTTTCAAAAAAAATTTAAAAATCAAATTTTTTGATTAATAAAAAAGTTACTTTTACAAAATTATATTAAAATTAGTTTTTAGAAAGTAATTTACATCAAGTAACATTAGCTACAGACATTAAATTCTAATCAGATATTGAGATGGTATCTATTCAAGGGGTTAATGTTCTAAATAATATGTTTTAAAAGTACGTTTTTTTTTTTTTTTTTGGACTCACAGATTTTTAAAACAACTGATGTTTTTATCTTCAATTGTCTTAAGCAGGGCCGCCGCTTAGGGGGGGATACTGGACCTCTAGTACCGGGGCCCGGAGCTTTGGGGGGCCCGTAAGGTTACGAACATGTTTTTCCAGTAATATCGTCAATAATTTCATTTATAATAATTTCATAATTCTAAAAGAAAAAATTTCGCTTTCCATTGCCGATTCTCAATATGAAACAATTGATAGTACAAACACTAGTGAATGAAACGCTCAGTCATACACGAATTTGCTACAAAAAAGTACTTAGGGTGAAAATATGCTAGTGAATGAGTATACATACTCATTGGATGTTAAAGTGATGTAAACGTAAGTAAATTAATTTGAATGTTAATTGAAACGTCGGAGAGATTATATCCATATATAATTCTTTATTATATTTATTCTAGAAAGTCAATAATCCTCCTGGTTATTGATTTATCAAGTAAAATGTATTATGTATGCGTCTCAATAAATTCGCACACTTAATTCAATTATATTTCGACTCAGGGGCGTAGGAACAGGACTGGGACTCTGCTCCCCATGGATATTTCAAGCGGCTCAGCTCCCCGAAAATTCTATCACTACAATTTTTTGCTGTACATTATTCAAAATTTTACTTTTCCAAAGCCCTCTCCCACCAAAATCATTACGGAACATTTGAACTCTCGTTTCTCGAGCTTTAATTTTCAAAACTGCCGGAAAATCTTTCAGACATTGAGAACAGATTATAATTGCATTTTTGGAGCTTCAATTTTGAAAAACAGCTGTGCCCTTAACGTTACCAAATGTACCAGAAATTATCTACAATCGTTTTTTAAAGTTACAATTTGGAAATTTTCTGGGAGAAATTGGAGACTCCCTATTTCCGCACGAATATTACTTCTAAAGCTAAGTTATATTACTAATGTAAAAGTATGCACTTAAACTTGCTGTCTTTTGAGAAAATAGATATTAGTTATGTTTTTAAATTCTTTTCATTCACATCAAGTTTGTTTGAATATTTATTATTTCGAAAATTGAACTTTTGTGTACAAAAGGTGACAAAGTGAGTCTCGCTCCCCCCCCCCCCTGAAACACAATATTCGCACTACGCTCAGCTCCCCCTACTTTTAACAAGTTCCTACGCTTCGACTTATATTATGCATACTTTTGCCATTTTTCTGCTTTAATATTTACTTACGAAACTTTTTATATCGAAATTCTAACTTTTTCCTTTGGTCCATCCGATTTCACCTTATTGAATCATGTTGCCTCACTTATCTCAGACATGAAAAGTTATCCAACTTTTTCCGTATCCAGATACTGTATTTAAAAATATTTTTTTATGAAAACTTCGAATTACAGTTTTTAAATTTACATCAAAATTTAAAAATTCAGTTATAAGCAACTAAACAATGCAATATTACATGTGAATGCAATTTCAAACTATTAATTTTGAAGTTTGTCAGACCAAACGTCAAAAATTGTGTTTTTCTGTTTTCAAACTTGTCGTTTCGTGTTAAAAAAATATTAAAATCATCTGGCGATACAATTAACGTGAAAATAAAATCAGATGCACATTTTCGTAACAAAAAAAAAAAGGTTTCCCGAAAAAAAAAAATTTTTCTCCATTTTTTTTTACAATTGCAAATGTGCTGAAACGAAGGCATAAAAATATGCAATTGGAGGCGGGGAGGGGTGCATGGGGAGCCCGGCATTAAAATTGGTACCGGGCCCCGTCGCTGGTAGCGGCGGCCCTGGTCTTAAGTACAATCTGAAAAAAAAAAAAAATCAGATTGTTTAAGTGAGAGGTACCTTTCTATTATAGGCAGGTTATGGTACAATTTTAATCTTGACAATTATCTTTTCATTATATTTATTGTCACCAGGTTTGGTCAAAAGTTACATAGAAACAACTTAGTTGGGATACCCTACACTATATTCAGGGACGTCATTTCAAGTTTTTCCAGGGGGGAGGGGGGCAAAGGGTTCAAACACAATGTAATGTCAATAGAAAACCACGTCCACTTATGTGTATATACCTTGATTTCTCAAAGTCAGGGGGGCAATTGACCTCCCTGCCCCCCCCCCCTTAAATGACGGGCCTGACTATATTGTCTTTTTCAAGAATCTTTTAAACTAAACAAGCTTTAAAGGCTTAAAGTTCAATCAAAATGAATAATAGTTAAATTAAGCCATTAAAACTAAAATAAATTGCCAAATAAAAAGAACAATCTATTTAATAACATGAAAAATTTTAATTACACAATTCACCAAATCAACTTTAAATGATCCATTAGTATGTAAAATTACCATCTCAATAAACTTATCCAGTCACAATTAAGTATTTGAAGTGTCATTAAAATCGAAAATTGGAAAAAAAAAAGGAACCAACTTGGAAGGATTGTAAATTAAATTTTAATTTTCGCCAAGGGAAAATGTAAATCAGTTGCCAAGCCAAGACAAGAAACATACTTATGACCAAAAAATAACACATAAAATACATCATGAAAACAATGTAATATGTGATAGTGTTCAGTAAAGCATAAATGAAAAAAAATTGATGGCATCTTTAAACAAATGTTTGAATAAATGATAATAGCAAATTAAGTTAAAATGATTGAGCTTTGAGCTGACTCTCATTGCAGGCATTCCAGAGTGATAAACAAGTTTTAATATAAATTATCTTTTTACTTTTGGGATCAGGATCAAATCCCTTTCTTCTCAAATATTTCAAGAGAAGCTCTTTTGAGACCTTCTGCCGATGGAGAATTTCGGAGGCCTTCGAAGCATTTTTTATGATTTCATTTACCATCTCTGGGGCTTGGATGCCTTCATACTGGTCATCAATCATGTGGCTTGTGGTTATCATTGCAATCTCTTTTAAATGGTCCAAGCTCAAGCAGCTTAGAATTTCTCTAAGGCCTTCTATTTCATGGGTATTCATTCTTTGGGTTACAGGCTGGATAATCAACCTCTTGATTTTCTAAATGAAAAACATTTTGAAATAAGTTAATAAGAACATTGTAAAATCCATTGTATATTTTAAAATGAAATACACAATTCACTGAACTCCAAATTACCGTACATACTCAGGTACAAGTTAATTGAGCGATGAAGCTAGCTAGAAGCCAGGGAAATAACCAGAGGGTTTCCCCTCCTCACCCCCTAAAAAATGCTAAGAGTTTAATATTTTAAGAAAGAAAAAAAAGTGGAAAATAAAATCTTAAGTCTCTATTTCAGGCCCCATTCCTTAATTAAGGAAAATATCTTTTCACATATCATTAAGGAAAATATAATGAAACTTTCTCATCTCTATGGGGAAAAAACAGCTGACAATTGTTTCTAAAAACAGTGTTTTCAATTTTGGCTGATGTTACTGGACTCAAAAAGCACTGGGTCTATTTGAAGCACCACACAGAGTATACAAACACAGTATGCACATTTAACTTATACTTAACTTAATAGGAAAAACTTACACTTCATGTCAAATAAGTAAAACCTAGAAGGATGTAACAATGGAAGACAAGAATAATGAAAGTACACACACACACACACACACAGAATGTACTAACACAAATAAACTTTCAATTTAAATCAATATAAAAAAATTACATTTGCATTTCATGTCAAATAAGTAAAAACCTAATAGGATGTAACAGTACAAGACAGGTATAATCAAAGCACATGCACACAAAGAATACACTAACCCAAATAAATTCAATTTACATTAAAAAACAACTTGCAATTCCTGGTTTATAAGTAGAACAAACAAGGCTGAAACAACTCGAGACAACAAGTATATTTTCTGCAGCAGACAACGATTATTTAAGATACAAATCCAGATCGTATTGAAAAAAGACAGCTTACTTTTTCAGTGGAAGCTAATTTATTGTTTACTGCAATACCTTAGTATCATAAGTACTATTTTTTTTTTAATGTTGTAGGTAAAATATCAAGTATTTGTCAAATTTCGGTCAGATCAAAATTTCTCTTTCGTTCATAAAAAACAACACGATTTTGATTACGTAGAAAAAAATAACTTTTCATTCCAAAGATTTACAAAATTCATTAGCGGTAAAAAAATTTCTGATGACAAGAGTCAAAAATTAAAAACATGAATGGGGAAAAAAAATCGCCAAATTTGGCGACACATTTTTTTTCACAGGGCCAATTTTTTTTATATCTTCTCTGCTCTTTTTTATGGTTTGTCGCAAAGCAAATTTTAAAAAGTTCATTGACAATTTGAAATTTTTAGAAACATGAGAATTTTGAAGTAAAACAAGCGTTACTATACCTTTTTCTGTCTCCCCTTGTTTCTTTTGTTTCCTTATTTTTTTTAAACTTGTTTCTTTCTTTCTTTTATACAGATATACATACATTTATTTTAGTGAAAGTGAAATTTTCACTTTTTTTTCTAAAAATATACTTTTCTCCTTAACTTTAAACAATTTTAAATCAAAAATTAAAAAACTGTGACCAGTAAGGCATTTCGTGTATAAAATGGCAACAACACTTATATTGTTTTGAGTTTTTGTTTTTATTCCGCGCGAGACTTTTTAAAAATTATCTTTGAATGGTATTTTTTCTGATTAATATATGATATGGTAATGAGAACGGACTGACAACGTTTACTCATAAATTAGAAAATATTGAAATCCTGCTTTTGCTTGCTTCATGTCGAACTTCAAGCACAGTATTGTTCTTTTCTCTGGAGAAGATGGTTTGCCCCTGGAATTCAACATTATAAACACAACTGAAAAAGAGCTACTTAAAGCTTTGATTGAGCATGGTGGAGGGTTATGTACCCTGAGTGATGATGCTATTCATTTAATTAGCCCTGGAACAAAAGTATTTAATGTGGATTTTAAGAAGACATTTTTATCTTCGAAGTTTGTATTCGATTGTGTGGAGAAAAATTATCTATTGAGCATGTCCGATTACGAAGTTAAAATTACAGCGCTAGAAACAAGCGATATTAGTGATGATAGCGGAAACATTATAAAACCTTCCGATAATATTAAATGTGCACCAGTGGCTAAAAAAAATATTAATATCATCGAAATTGATATTGAGGAAGAGTCTTCTCAAAATTCTAAAAGTAAAATTGTGTGTTCCAATGTATGCTCGGATGACTTTGTACCATCAAAGTTAGGGATGTTTTCCAGCACTCCTTCAGTTCCTATTCAAGAAAACTCACCTAGGAAAGTTATAGAAATGGATCTTATCACGGAAGAACCATCATTAGAGCAAGTCATTGAAGAGTACACCAGTGCTTCTGAAATAGCCAATGAAACCAGAAGAGAAGTTACAGATATGGAGATAGACATTGATAATCCTTCATCTTCTAATAATCTCATTGAAGAATATAATAGTATTTCTAAGTTGGACAGTGTTGATAAAGTTCAAGCAGAAACTAAAGATGCTCACTTTAATTGTTCTAATTTAGGCGAAGGCGAAATATCTGATAGAACTCCTTCTGATTTACAAGTTGATGAATCAAAGTCACATATATCCAAAGAGATTTGTTTTGAAAATGTTGAACATTTAGGTGAAGGTGAAATATCTGACAGAACTCCTTCTGATTTACAAGTAGAAGGGATGCAAGTTGATGCATCTGAGTTACATATATCTAAAAAGAATTTTGATGAAGAAGGTGAAAATGTTCGTGAAGGTGAAATATCTGACAGAACTCCTTCTGATTTACAAATAAAAAGGATGCAAGTTGATGCATCTGAGTTACATATATCTAAAAAGAATTTTGATGAAAAAGGTGAAAATGTTCGTGAAGGTGAAATATCCGACAGAACTCCTTCTGATTTACAAGTAGAAGGGATGCAAGTTGATGAATCTGAGCAGCATATATCTAAAGAAAATATCAGTGGAGAAGATGAACATGTAGGTGAAGGTGATACAACTGGAGCACCTAATTTTCAAGTAGAAAAAGGCCAAATTAATGAATTTGAGTCACATGTATCTGAAGAAAATTTCAGTGGAAAGGGGGATCCACAAAACACTAAACTTTATCCTGATCAATTGCAGAGAGCAGAAAAAGATACATTACAACTAAATACTACTCCAAAAAAATGCCTTGATCCTGAAATCACTGTGATAGCTGTTTCTAGTTCCCAACCACAAGATGATGTTGACGATTTTGATCGTATGATTTTTAAAAAATCCCAAAAGGTGCAAGTAAATGAGGTGATGAGTTTACTTTAGAAATTATTAATTAATTTTTAACAGCATTGTGAAAATGACTTTTCCCATTACCATGACTAGTAATTTGGTTCATGTCAAAATTATTTTTTAACCAATCTTGTCTTGAATTTTGTGCTTTTGCATTTATCTCACCTGGCTTGGTGACTTGTTTACTTTCTGTCATTTACAAAAATTGAAAATGTTTATGTTGCCTCAATGTTTACTCTTCTTTTCCAATTTTACATTGTAATGGAACTGTTAATCTTTATTAGTGACTGAGTATACATATTTGATGGATCATTTAACATTTTATAGAGCTTTTAATGTTTTATTTAGTGACTTAATTATTTATCACTGTCATGAAATCAAAGTCCAAAGAAAAATAATGCAAATTAATAAAAGCAAAATGAAAGAAGGGCTACAAGGTTAGTAAATGGGTTTTCTAATTTAGACTATGATTCCAGACTTAGAATGCTTAATATGTATAGTCTTGAGCGAAGGAGAGCCAGAGGGGACATGATTCAGTTGTTTAAATTTATTAAAATGAATGATGTTACGGGGTTAGATTTTCGCACGGAAAGCAGGACAAGGGGTCATTGTTTTAAGCTGTTTAAATCTCAGGTTAATCTTGAAATTCGAAAAAATTACTATTTTAGCAGGGTAGTGGGAACTTGGAACAGTTTACCGGAAGAGGCGGTAAAGAGCAATGGAGTAGATGGCTTTAAGAGGGCCATTGATCTTCATTGGGGTCTTTAATTTGACTAGGACCAGCCAAGTTGGGCCCAGAGCCTGCTGCTGGTCGCCACATTTGTATTTGTATTTGAAACTATCTAAAATAATTGTTCATTACTGGAAGCAAATGTATTAGTACTAGAAGTTCTACTACATTTGTAGCGCATTACTGGAGGCTAAGTCCTTGAAGCAGATATAGGATTCTTTCGAAAAAATATTGATAAATAGCAATGCAGAAAAAGTTAAAATTAAAAAAAAATATTCGATCGAAGAATAAAAAGTTTGCAACAGTGTAGAAAAAAATTTTGAAAAAATTCGGGAGCATAAATATGAAATCAAATTAAAGTCATTTTTAAAGATGATGTGTAATTTAGAGATTAAAATTTAAACTATTTTTAAAAAAGCTTCAATCGAAATTTTAATAACTGATTCTTCTAGTTTGAGATGGAACCAATCATGTTTCCATGAGAATGGTTTTAAAATTTAAAAAAATAGATCAGTATATTCATATTGATCACTTATGTCTGTAAAACATCCTGAAATTCCTATAATTATATTTAATAGAAATCTAACTTGATTGTAATCATAGAAAATAAAAATATTCCTTTTCTAATTTTTGTGTAGTATAACTAAATTAAAAATATATTAATTAAAAAAAGTCTTTGTTTTGCCATAACTCATCATGATTGAATCAATCACTTTTTGCGCAAAGAAATAACACTCCAAAGCGTTTTCATTTAAAAATTCAACATTCAAAATAGAAAATCTCTTTTCCTTTACATAGAAACCTCTTTTGCAGTCAGCACAGTGACACGGGGAAAGCGCTGCCTCAGTAAAATATGGCAAGTGAACTAACCCTTCTCTCTTTCTACAGCCCTGGGGGGTGGAGGGGGAGTACACTAGAGCCATTTCTATCGTATCAGCATGACTGACATACCTGACTGTCCTGTATTCATCTATGCTATTTTTTCGTTAATTAATGCCACAATCTAGCTTTGATGTAACTTTTTACTTTCCTTTATAGGAGGATGAATGTTTATCTCAGAGTTACACAGTTAGCAGCTCTGCTGATGCACAAGTGTCTAACAAAGCAGATGTTTCAGGAGAAATATTTGAAAATAATTTCCCCGTGGAATCAGATGGTGATAAACAAGATGGTAAGTTGTTGGAATTGAGGCTAAAATACAATGCTGTTTACTGTTCAATTCAAAGATATTTTATTCCAAAATGTCAGAACCTTGAATGATTTTTCTTTTTGATATTGCTATTACCAGTTCAGAACAAAATGCATAAAATTTTAAAATATTAATTTTTAAAACAATTGTTTCACAAAAATTATTTGAGGGGCAATTGAAAGTACAATTGTCAGAAATCCAAAACCCTAAAACGTTTCTTGCTGAATTACTTGCCAATCAAGTATCTCAATAATTATTTCTTAAAAAATCAATAAACTTTTTCAAGAAGGGGAAGGAGGTCCCTTTAGGGAAGAGCAAACATAGGTGCAACAAGATGGCGGTTTTGTTTGCCACCATCTTGTTGCAACAGGTGAAATGAAAAAAAAAAAAACTACAAAATAAACCCAGAATTATCCAGCATGCTGATCATTATAAATTATCTCTAGCCTGCCAGTTGATACGGTGCATACAATGTGGTAATATGATGAATGAATTTTACAATTTCTACATTGTCTGGGCCTAGTAAGGTTGCAGAAGGAAAGGTAAGACTGAGCTGTGCGGTTTTACTTCTGAGAATTATCCAATAATAAATTATATAGTCTTAACAGCTATCCTTCTTATTCGAGATTAGTATCTGTAGCAAAATCCTGGTGCAATAAACTTCAAGGGAGCTCAAGTTTTACTCGTTGCAATTAAATTTTAGCAATGCAATAACAATAAAAATAGAACTAAACATTTATTTCGATGAAACTTATGTTTTGATGTTTGCTGTAATGAGATTTTACTGCATTGTTACCATTAAAAAAATCTTGGTTATTTTGAATCTTGTAAACATAATTATTTTTCAATTTTAGGCCAATTTACAGAAAGGCAATTATACATACAGAAATTGGAAAAAGAGGTTGAAAAAGTTTTACAAAAACCATCTCCAAAATCTATTCAAGATAAATTAATATTAGTGAAATATATTTGCTGTGTCAAACGACTACCGCCAGCTGAAGTACTGTTATCTTTGTCCAATGTTTAATTTTGTTTATTGTAAATAGAATTTTCATATCATGTAATATATTAAAATTGTATAATGTATATATAAATTTGAAAAAAAAAATTTAATTAGAAAGTTCAATTTATTTATTTAAACATTTTCAATTTACGAAACTGAACATTTTTCAGCAATTTATTGTTTCAAAATTTAGAGAATTTTAATTCATGTAAGATACCAAAATTGATAATTAAAAATTTGTCAAGTTTTAAAGTGAACTGTGCTTTTTCAAAAAGTTAATTAAATAATCAAAACCAGCATTTAAACTTTAAAAATAAGGAGTAGTTTTGAATAAACGTTCATCAGACCAGCATTTCTTAAATTGTGTTTTTGAGGGACTCCCGGGTACCCTGAAGAGAACTCACCATTTGTAAAAAAAACTTGCATTCTTTCTTTTCTTAACATTCAAACTAGTCATGTTTACCACATCTATGTTGCAACCACCTCCTGAATGCAAATAAATAGTCTCTTTGTTAATTTTAAACTTTGATTATCTCCTCCCAGGCCTCACACACTTTTGCAAATCAACCAATATACTACAAAAAATAATTTTCTATATTAATAACACTAAACTAAGAATAGAAAAGAAATTTACCTATTATTTTTCATGTTAAATTAATTTTTGAATATCTGATTTTTAAAAAAATGGAGAATTCAACAAAAGTTGGAAAATGGTAGGCACAGTCGAGGAAGTTCTTTTCTCTTAAACCAGGAGTGGCCAACCTTTTTGGAAAATGTGCCTGCCACTTTCTGGAGATAAAAAGTTCTGCACGCCACTTTTAGTATTTTCAGCATACTGAAAAAATAATTTACCTGGGGGGGGGGGGGCATTATTTATGGGCCGATTAAGCGATTTTTTCTCATATTAAACTTTTTTTCAATGTAAATCTAAATAGTGGAGAAGCTAAGTAATTGAATAGCTCGTCGATTTAGAACTCTAACAAAATACGAACATTAGTTTGTAAAAAGTACACTACAGGGTCAGCAACAGAAGTCCTTTACAGAAATAGCATCGTGATGGATAATATGTATTTGATAAAATAAATTTTTTCTTCTTAGCTAATTTTTAAGGAACGCAAATTGTATGATGCAAGCAAGGGCAGATCCAGCTGCTGGTTTAAAGGGAAGGGGTTCTCTTCGAAAAGAGAGGGACAAAAGTGCAATTCTTGTACGAAAATGCAGGGAGTTAGGCAATTTTTTCGAAATATATATTATAAAATTGCAGTTACAGCTATACTTCGTAGTTTCAGGGGGGGGGGGGGTCATGGTTTCTACTTAGGATGCGCACTGGCATTCAAGGCATCTGTGCCAAAACTAACCTCCCTTTTTTTTTTGAAATTCCTACACAGCAGGCTGAGAGGCAACTTATCTTTCACCATATTTTTTACCGATAATATACTAATCATAATGTTCATTATTAAATGTAAATTAATAAGTAGGATTAAAAAAGTTTTCATAAAGAGTAAGTAGAGGACTCAACTAAATCCCAAAAGCGACACTGTTTTCGATTTTTAAAAAAATTAAATTTGTCTTCCCATGCCACCCTGTGGAACGCGTGCCGCGGGTTGGCCACAACTGTCTTAAACAATAGTTTATTATTGAATTAAATAAATGTTGTTATGCTAAAATGTAAAATACTTATAGGACAGTGGTTAAAAACGCATCAATTTGTTTTTAGAAAATCACAGGCAGGTGTTCTGGGGTTGCAAGGAACCCCTTTCTCAATTCAAAAATGTGTAAGCTCTTGGTTAAGGTATCCAACAAAAATTATTTTTAAATCCATCAGCTGACTTTTTTTTTGCTTCGTAAAAAGAGTTAGGAGTTTTTTGTAACCCTTTAAATTATGTGCATGTAGTGCAATTCTTACTAGATTTGTGCTTTGTTTAAATGTTTTTGCAAAGATTTTTTTATTTGGTTTCTCAAAAAATACTTTCATTCATGAAAATTACATTTAGAAAAGCATGAATTTCTACAATTATTTCTAAATTATAGACAGGCCCAGAGCTAGATAAATTTTTAAACTGTCTGCGAACAGAATGAATTTCTTAAATTTTTCTGCAAAAACATGCTGTACTTCTCTACTCTCATATCGCTGCCAACAGAAAAAATAAAAAATATTTATAGAAGTACTTTACCACTATAAAATCAGCAAGTTTTTTCAATTACATTTACTCTTTTTCCAGGATTATTAACTGTGGATTTCTCAAAATTGGGGACCAAAATATGTCCTTTACCAAAAAAATGTTCTAATACAGAAATTTATCTCAAACATATCAAAATTGTCTGCAATATTTGAAAACTTTCTTCGAACGGCGTTCGCGTGTTCGTCTATATTATCTGGGTCTGGACAGGCCATCCTTTAGGGAATCAATTACCACCCACCTTTTTTTCTATAAATGTATTGGAAAATTTTGAAACTGCCATTGATATTTAATTAATCGAAAAGAAAAAATAATATGAATTTATTTTTATACTATGTAATGATAAAAGTCACTCAGCCCAAATGGAGGCTCATGCCTGGCTGCGCGCCGGCTCTAACCAAAGCTAATGAGCCTCCATCTCGAGATGCTATACACTTAAGCAATTACAGTGGCGGACAAAAAAACTGCTTCACCCATCAAAAAGTGGAAAACTGCATAAAGTGTTTTATGTATATGTTTGGTATGAATATGATGCTCTTATAATAGAATGAAGTGTTGGGCTTTAATGTGAAATGATTATATTAAGGATGAATAAGTAAATAACCCTTTATTACTCTAAAAAATGAAAAAAGGCGAAAAACACTATGAAACCAAAGCGGGGAACATAATAACGGAAACACAAAATACTTTTGATAATGTAAAGTTTGCATAAAGCTGTTATATTACAGGTTGTAAGATCGGATTATATGCAGAAGACCACTTCAATACTTTTTTGATCCTCCACGAGCCCGATTACAGACTTACAGCAGACCGGCATAGATGATATCAAACGTTAAATGTAATCCTGGCCAAATTCATGGTGCCAAACCCTAATGTTTTTCAGTAGTGTAAACTTAGTAGTTGGCTTCTTTTCCGCAATTTTTGTACCCATTATGTGACAACAACTTTCAATAGTATTAAGGTCGAGACTGTTCCCAGGCCAGTTCGAAACTTTAATACCACAAGTTTTAAGATAGGTGTGCTGTGCACTTAAATGATGGAAATATTTTGTTTAAATATCGGTTTTGTTGTTTGTATGAAAACATGTAAATGAGGCATAAAATCGTACGGGAAAAAATTAAATCCTATTTACCGATTTCGCTGTATGACAGGGTGCAAAGCCATGTTGAACAATGCAATTTCTTGCTCTTTTTAAAATAGTACCGAATAACTGCTTTTAAGCTTAGACCATTAAGACATAGACAAGCCATTCCATTCAGTCGCTATTGTATGCTCTGAAGCAGGGATAAGGGTGACAGGTTTGACGGGAAGGGGAGAACATGAAAGAAATTTGCCGTCTTGTACCATGTGGTTGAGCCTTTTGGATTTGAGTTTTCTTCCTACCTAGGGCACGTGTCCTCGGTCATTCCAGTTCTTCCATTGCTTAGCATGGTGTACTGTGCGCATAATTGTAATGAAAGAGCAAGAAAAGGAGGATTTTCGTTTCAGAGTTTTTCTATCTTCAGAGAAATAACCAAAATTCATGGCATTAATAAGCCAAATTTGTTGCAGAAAATGGTTTTGCTAACTTTGAGAAAGATAGATTGTACTCGCATTTTTAAAAATCTGGATACTCATATATTAGAATTTGAAGCAGATGAAAATCAAATACAAATAAATAAAATGAATTGCTAAAAAATATTTAAATATAAGAATGCACCACTTCGTAAATAATATTGACACATCTAAGTCTACCCCACGAGTATGCAGCAAGTGTACGAAATTAGTTTTATTTAAAAATCAATGATTGAAAAATAAAAAAAAATTCTTTTGAATCTTGTGTTGCAATTAATTTTATTACTAAAACAATTTTTCCCTTTAATAATCACAAGTGTTGAATAATTTTAGAAGACATAATGACACAGCGCAACACAGTTAAGCACACCAAAATTATTTGCGCTTTGAATGTACTTCACTAAAATCGGCGAATCTCTAATTTGTGAAGTCTATGTGCAATTGCATTTTGGTTTTGATTAAAGACTTTTCCCATTTCGGGAAACAAAATATTTGAAATGTGTTCAGAATTTCTAAAATTTTCTTAATTTTTCTGCGTTCGATCTATTTTGGAAAAATAAAAAAAAATATAAATTAGATTAAAAAACGCAAACTTGAAAAAAATTGCAGAACAGGTTTAGAAAGACCCATTTTCCGTTTCCTGACTTGAACGGGGGCAATAGGCTAAAAATAGTTTGAAACACATTATACATTTAAAACTGCTAACATAATTTTTACAAACTAAGTATTGTATTAATTTTTTGAAGGCATGAAATAATGAATGAATTAAAAATAATACTAGCTTGCATTGCAAAAAGAAAAAAAAAAAAGTAATTTCCATTCGTTGCAAAGAACAAAACTGCAAAGCTAGAATTTACCTTGTTTCGAAAACGGGCTGAAATCGACTCTTTCTAAAGGAGCGCAACCTTTAGGATCATTTTTAAATCGGCATAACTCAGTACTTAGTAACAGAAATTTAAAAAAAACACTTTTCCATTAATTTATAAACTATACACTTGCAAAGGATGGAAAATAGTTGTGCCAAAACATTTCTGGAATAAGGTAATAAATTAAAATTGACGACTCTTAAAATCTCTACGAGAATCAACACAGCAGTACGAAACGCTCTTCTGTGGAGGTCTCAGTCACGTGGTTCCCCCCGCGAAGATCCCTGCCTCAACTACCACGCCTACTTGCCTTATCTATGTCTAAATGATCTAAGGCTTTAAGCACTTGTCCAAGATGCCAATGTAAATTGGGGCTTTAACAGTGCCTCTAATAAATTTGAGGCGCAATCCCTTTGCTTGATATGTTTCCCTAAGCCATTTGGATCCCTTTGAATTTCACATTAGGCGATATGCAATCTGGATGAAATGCTTCGTTCTTTTTTCGCTGAACATATCGCTTACCATCAGATCCATATAGGTTGAATTTTGATTCACCTGAGAAAATTACTGAGTTCCATTGATTCATTGTCCAAGAAACAGGTTATTTTGCCCATGAAAGTAGCTTCTGTTTTTTTTTTTTTTTTTTGTGAGTAATGGCTTTTTCTTCGCTCAATGGGCAAGCAGACCACATTTTACCAGCGGTCTTTGAACAGTTCGTGCCCTTAAACTAATACCAGGGGTATTCTGAAATTGATTTTTTAAGCCAGGAGCACTTGCATGACAATTATTGAGATACATCCATTTCAAATATGACCCTGAAACTTTGTGGTTACCCTTTTTCCTGCTGATACACCTCTTCTTTAAACATCGCCAGTTTCACGTTAAAATTTAAGCACTCTCGAAACAGTAGATTGATTACAACTTTTTTTTAGCAATCACATGTGCAGAGTATCCTTCTTTAGCTGAAGCAACTATTTCATTTTAGCCTGAAATAAGTTAAAAACAATTGTAATGGAGCTATAATTAGCACCCAGGCAACGCCGGATAACAATCTAGTGTGTAATAAAGCAACAAAATAAAACCCCGGGCTTTTTCGAGAACCATTTTTAAATCATCCATTCTCTGTTAAAACATTGTATTGCAGACTGTGGCTTGCTACTTCTACTTTTTATAGAATTAGGGAACCTTGAAAAGAGGTCACTGTGACCTCCTGAATAATTTTCTTATTCAGCAAGTTTGGAGAAAACATTGTAATATTGAATTTTTCAAAATGCCTAAAGACTTTATTATCAGATGTGTCATGTGAGTGCATGTACATACTTCCATAAAATGATATGAGAATATAAATTGTGTGTGTGTGTCAGGTATTAATGGTTACTGTTTAAGGAATCAGAGGCTCAGTCATCACACAGGTTGACTACTTTTAGCTAATTTTATGTAACTATTGTGAAGTAACTTTTTCGCTTGGCAACTTTGCCTTAAGCAGCTGTCAAAACGACAATCCTTGTTAGTTTATAGAAAAAAAAAATCTCCAACAATGAAAAAAAAGAAAAAGAAATTGGCTGAAATAATTGTGTTTTTTTATCTACTAACTTATTAAAAACATAAGTGAAATTCATATGCAGTTTTGATTTCTATTACTTAATAAATTGCCCAGAAAGCAAGATTGCAATTTCTGAACCTGATACTGACCAAGACTAAATATTATAACACACTAAATATCCTTACTAAACTGATCAATACCAATATCTGGACTTGGTATTGATCAAAATAGTAGCAATATCTAGTTTTTGCTTGAAAGAAATGTTTTCAATTTGCTATAAATTGTGAGAAAACCCGCTTTACCAACATAATGGGTTTTTTCGGGCTGGGCCCGCATTGGCGAACCCTGACATTCATAGAACTTTGGATCATAATCATAATTCTGCTGCAGAAAATTAATAGTTCAAACGATACTTTTTGGGTCATAGATATTAGAACTCCCAAGTTTTGCATTATTAGCATGATGCACTAATTGAGCCAATGAGTCTCCATTTCAAGACGTTAGTCAATTTAAAAAAGTTTGGTTTTTTCGACCAAACAATCAAATCAAGGATTGTCTCTTTGTTTTCATCCAACAGCAATGTAAAAATCTTTAAAATGATGTACTTTTTTTACATTTTGATAAAGTATTGAGAAAATTATAGCCTTCTCCCCAAAAGTATCATTGAAAAATAATGATAGAAAGCTAAGATTTTTAAATATGAGCTGAAATTTGTTTGACTTTTCCAAGGTGATTAGAAAACAAATTATAATTACTTTTGACTAATTTCAAGCTAAAGTGTAGATGAGACTTCAATTAGAAATGGCAGTTATTTTTGAAGAATACATTTACTCTATGTCATGATATTTCATCAATTTGGCTCCAGTGACGCCATCATTAGATTTTGGATGATATAGTAAGATTGAAAAGAATATTATGCAGTTATTACTAAGTACAGTCTTGTAAAAAATATAAATTTTTATTACTAAACATTTCATGCTAATAAATAATTAGCATGATAATCACATTTTGATGGAAAACAATACTAGCAACATAGCTAAGTATTTGAACTATATAAACAACATTTTCAGAAATAATGTAAAGATTTTACAACAAAATTTTCAATGAGGAATCATAACTACATCAACATGAGAAACTTTTAATCAGCACATATTGTGTGAACATTTTAAAATCACTGTACACTATTAATTGTTTAATTGAAGTTGATGTATTATTCTTATTACATGATGCATGTGTTCTAGCTGTTCATTAGACACAAACAATAGCATTCATACAAAATGTTGACATAAAAGCAAAAACTAACTTCCCTAACTAAAAAAAAAATTTTTTTTTTTCAATATTTATTTCAAAATACCTTCTAAAGAAAAAATGTCTTATTTGTGCCAACATTTTTAACATTTTCAAAAAAATAAAAAAGAAGAAGAAAGGATGTAGTCAAATTTTCCAATTCTACAAAGCTTAATACCAAAGATTTTACCAAACAGATCATTATTTCATTATTGTTTTTCATAAATAATTCTTCCACTAAATTCTTACTCTATAAATAACAACACTAAATGTAGCAAAAAGAAATGACGACTACAATTAAATTTCAGAAACTATTTATTTATTTATTTTTTTTTTTTAAGGATACGGTTAAGCAATAAAGTTTTTCAGACAATCTTGCTTTGGACACCTTTACTTTTGGCAAGATGAGCAAAATAGCATGCTTTTGTTTTTTACCCCTGTCATATAAATGTTTTGAATTCCAATTATTTGCTTAAGTTCTCACCCATCCTTACACTGAATTAAACTTGGCTCTGCCTTTGTCATGTGGTATCCAACGATTTTAATTCAATTTTTGGAAGGAGGCTTATGATCAAAGAATTTTGCCATAAAAGCAGCAGTTTTCAAAATTCAAAAAATATTCAACTAATAAATTAAGAATAAGAAAAATAAGTGGATAAGCAAAAAGTGATGTAAAGGACACAGACTTATTTGGATATTTAAATGTGTTCCTAATTTGAAGTCTTTACAGACATAGGGAATTTATTCCCTGATGATCCCCGCTCTAAAATGAATTTATTCTGTGTTAGATAATCCATGCCATTTAGTAGTAAACATACCATGTGCTAAGTATTGGAATTATGGTAACAACATGGGTAAGCACCACACAATATGAAAGAATCAAATGTGCTAAATGTTGGAATCACTGTAACTGCATTGTTAAGCACCATGGCAGAATCAAGTGTGCTAGATATTGGAATCAGGGTAATAGCATTGTAAGCACAATGGCAGAATCAAGTGTGCTAGGTGTTGGAATCACGGTAACCGCATTGGTAAGCTCCACACAATATGAAAGAATCAATTGTGCTAGATGTTGGAATCACGGTAACAGCATTGGTAAGCACCACACAATATGAAAGAATCAAGTGTGCTAGATGTTGGAATCACGGTAACAGCATTGGTAAGCACTACACAATATGAAAGAATCAAGTGTGCTAGATGTTGGAATCACGGTAACAGCATTGGTAAGCACCACACGTGAAAGAATCAAGTGTGCTAGCTGTAGGAATCAGGGTAACAGCATTGGTAAGCACCACACATGAAAGAATCAAGTGTGCTGGATGTTGGAATCACGGTAACAGCATTGGTAAGCACCACACGTGAAAGAATCAAGTGTGCTAGATGTTGGAATCACGGTAACAGCATTGGTAAGCACCACACATGAAAGAATCAAGTGTGCTGGATGTTGGAATCACGGTAACATCATTGGTAAGCACCACACGTGAAAGAATCAAGTGTGCTAGATGTTGGAATCACGGTAACAGCATTGGTAAGCACCACAAATGAAAGAATCAAGTGTGCTGGATGTTGGAATCACGGTAACAGCATTGGTAAGCACCATACATGAAAGAATCAAGTGTGCTGGATGTTGGAATCACGGTAACATCATTGGTAAGCACCACACGTGAAAAAATCAAGTGTGCTAGATGTTGGAATCACAGTAACAGCATTGGTAAGCACCACACGTTGAAATAATCAAGTGTGCTGGATGTTGGAATCACGGTAACAGCATTGGTAAGCACAATAAAATATCAAATAAAAATATATGCAAGATATTGAAATCATGCTAGCACTATATCACATGCAAGAAACTTGTGAGCAAGATGTTGGAATCAGGAGAAAGCACTATCCAACATCAAACCAGCAACTGTGCCAAATGTTCAGGTTACAGTAATGGTATTGGTATGCACAGCGCGTATGACATGAAAGAAACAAGTGTTTGCTGTATGATGCTAAAATCATATTAATAATATTGGTGTTTATCATTTGATTCAAGAAAATTAAATCAGCTAACATCAATATGCTAATATATCATTTAAGTGCTAGATCAAGGCTCACAGTAACAATATCTGTATGGGTCATGTCACATAAAAGAAACATGCTCTAGATATTGTAATAACAGTAATGGGATTCGTATGCATATGCACCATGTGAAGTAAAAGAAAAAAGTGCTTATATAAAAGGAACAAAAAACATTATATAATTGTGGGAACACTTGCATGTTTATTTCAAAATCAACTTAACTTGTGTCAAATGTAAGAATCACGGTAATAGTATTTGGTATGCATTTTTTTCACATAAGGACAAGTAGTTCCAGAATTTAAAATTGCAGTCATAATATCTATGTGTAGCATGTCACATAAAAGAGACAATTGTGCTGAATGTTAGAATCACGGTAATAGCATAAGCATGCAAAGAAAAGTAAAATACTAAGAAAAGATGAAGATAGTAAAAGAAGATTTCAGCATTTGTATGGTACTGGAGTGAAATAAATGAACGTAGCTAAAAAGATTTCTTTACACAGTGTCAACATACTTCCTTAAAACGGTATTTTTGGTTTGTACTCGCTTCTTTTTAGTATTATAAGTTCACGAACATATGTGTCATTGTTTTACATTTATAAACAGCATAATAATATGTGATTTGTCTCAATAATGGATTTAAAAACAAGAATCACAATAATAATATTTGGTATGCAAATGTTTTTGTTTAACTAGTAGTTTTAGATATTGGAATTATAGTAATGGTAATGTGCAGAACATCAGAAGACAAACAAGTATTCTGAACGTTAGAATCATGATAATTGTGTGATACATCTCCTCTCTGAAACGGAGATGACGACATTGAAATTATAGTCCTACTAAGAAGAGTTCTAAGAGCAACCCTAAGTAGTGTCAAATGTAAGAATCACGGTAATGGTACGGGTATGCAAACATTTAAAAACTAAGACAAGTTATTGCAATACCACTGGAATACATGGCATTTCTTTTCGAAATGCACGCGGTGCCGAAATCACGGAAAGAGTGTTGCATAGATATTCCTTGGTGTTTTATTTCTTGTTTAAATTCAGGAAGTTTGTATAATCTCAACTCTAAAAATACCCATAACTTCATGAGACTTCAGATACATCTTGATTTTCGAGTAAAATATACACATGTTATTGATGACAGCTTTCAAATCAAATTAAGTTAAAAAAAAAAAAGAGTCCATCTCTTGGAAATATATCATTTAAGATTAACTTTGTACACTATATTTCGCATGTGTTACAATCTGCTTTTTCATTCACCTGTAAAGAATTCTACAACAATGTTCATTTTCAAGTTATTTTTCTTTCATTGGAATTCATCTGCAACATAAAAGCCAATGACGGAGAATCAGATTACAGCTAGTATAATTAAATGTTTTGTCCCAATAATTTTAAAATAAGCTAAATTTCTAAAAATTATATTCTTACCTCAGACTTGGAATATTTACTTGATTTATATCAAGTAATGATATAAATCGAATAAATCCATCCTTTTCCTTCTAGTTTCCAACTTGGAAACTTCCATCCAAGATGGAGTCCTTTCCACAAGTTTCATTGCCTACAATTTAATTACTTTATACTTTAAGACTTACAATTTGATTCCGTTATTGTTTTTCTGAAGGATTTTTTGTCTAACTTTTCACTTATCTTCATTCTCTGGTTTATGCTCAATGGAATATCATCTAATAGGATCTCACTGGACATTATTCATATGTTTTAGGATATAAAAGTACTACTTTGCATTACTTACTTTTAAATATATGTTCTGGAGGAAGCAGTGTTTCAATTTGAACCTATAGGTTTACCATGTTTTGCAATCCTGGGTGATCAATGCATGTCCGTTCATTTTGATTTCAACTTTTAAAAAGTGAAACGGAGAACATCATAACATTAAATAAAATATTTTTAATGTACAATATTTTACACGGCGCTTCTTGGCTTGCAAACAAATAATATAATACATAAAATGTTGAATATTAATTTCTTTTAAATACATAAAATTGCTTAAATTATAATAAACTAAATAAAGTATATATTGTTTCTTCTAGAATTTTGAATGAAAAATAAAATGAAATAAAGTTACTTTCCTATGTAAATCCCAGAGCTGAATGCTTGAATACTTTTGATGATTTGAACCTTTGGTAAGGGATGAATTACTAAATCAAATGCTGATGGCGTCCTGTCGCCAACCAGCGAATAGTCCGCTTAACTGTGCGGATAGATCACTACAAATGTAAGTAGAAGGGAAAACACAAAGAATCATATTGCAACTTGCGCTTTTCAAACAGTTCTCTGATGATATCAGTTCATGCTATTTGCATATGAGGGCGGAAACCGTCCACTAAGTTTTCTTTTATTCTTGAAGCTTATTTGAACCGTAATATAAATTTAATAAAAATCAATACAGCTAACTGCAGTAATTTTGTTTTCATGTCACCTTTTCATTAAATTTTTCAATTCATCGTAATGAAAAATCTTTCCAGATTAAATTATTTTTTATCACTTATAGAAGACAAAAAGCATTATTTCCCTCTCTTTGCTGTGCAATGTTCCTGCACACTTAGTACTCTTTTTCCTATCAGTTTGGTCTTAATAAAAGTTAATGTAGTTTAAGTATTTAAGAACTGATTGTAAGAATATCAAATTGTTTGTCTTACTAAGTTTTCTTTTTTCCTTGCCTGTACAGAGAGACCCCAAATAAGAAATGTGGTGTTCATTTAGATATCTGGGCAAAACTGGATAATAAGGTAGTTTTACAGCAAAGCGTTAAACTAAAATATAGTTTTTGTTCCAATTATTGACTAACTTGCCCATTATCGCAATTTTCTTGTCATTAGCAAACAGAAAATATGATGCATAGTGAATTGAATATTATTTAAATGTTCATAGTATTTTTTTAAATTTACATTTTTGAATTAATAGAATTTTTTTTATTCACTATTTATTTTATTATTTACTTATTGATTTTAAAATGCATGGACACTAAAACATGTTTGTAAGAAAGAAAATGAAAACTTGAAGCAAAAAAAGACAAAACTAAGATAAATGCAAAATAAATTTTATTAATTCATCTCCTTACAAAATTAAGAATCTATACATTATGGCTTACATCTACTTACAGTGAAATGCATCAGCTTCTAGCACAATCCTGACTAATAATTTTGAGCCTTACCTCCAAAAAGTATGTTCAGGATGACTACGGATGACAAACTGTTATTACCTGTTCTTTGACATCACACGAGCATAGAAGACTCTATTTAAAAAATAAGTAAAGATGAATGTCACTACTTCTCTTTAATACTTTAAATGTATCCCTTCCAATTCATAATTACTTATTTGCAGTGGGGGAGGGAGGGGGGCGTCCTCTGAATTATCTAAGTTTTTTACTATAAAAATAATGCAAATGTAATGCAAGTTAGTTCGAAACCACCTTTTCTTGGGGTGGTTCCTCCTCAGGGAGGGTTTCCACCCTCCCTAAGGTGAGTTCCCTCAAAGATTTTTTCCCCCAGCTACAGCGCTACTTATAAACATTAAATTATGAGTGAACTTTAAAAGCAGAATAATTAAATGGAAAGTTGAACATGACACAAACTATTTTAAAATAACAGTAATGATTTTTAAAAAAAATCCTCTTAAAAAACAATCAAATCTCATCATCTTAACAACAGGAGGACACATCATTTTTCAAAGACAGGAAAATATGGCATATACCGTAAAAACCGGCGTATCGGCCGCACCCGCGTAAGAGCCGCATCTGGAATAATGCTCGAGTTGAAAAAAAATATCGCGGATGGGCCGCACCTCTCGTATGGGCCGCATAGTTATTCTTCAATTTAGATACTTGCAATGTAAATGACATTTATTCTACTAAGAAAGTGGAAATCCCCCACTCCCCTCGCCTTCCCCATGCCCATCAACCCTTTTCATGTTGCTTCTTTGGATCGCACTACTTTTTGTCCCTCATAAAAGAAACACAAACGCCCCCAAGTAGCTTTTAAGAGCCACTTCCTGGAATTTGGTTAAGTAGCCGATTCAAGGAACCTCCCTTTATTTGTTTCCTGTTCAGATGTCCGAACAGGTGTTTCCCCTTTTTCTTACTTGCGTAGGGTCAGCAGAGATAGCTGACAGCTACCTACCCAGGAGGGCCGGCCGGAATGTCGGCGTCAACACGCTTTTGTTAAAGCCCTGGTTTCCTAGAAGTGAAATTGTCGATCTCTTTTGAGGCGAAGGTCGCCGCCTTCTTCTGCGCATGCGCTTGAGCCGCACATTGACGTCGCTTCACGCCACGCTCCAATCAAACTGGTTCCGATTCCAGCATGCACTCGCGCCCGTAATCGGCGATGATTGTCACGTTCTAGGAAACCAAGGCTTAATCCCTGTCTGCTTTTTTCTACTCCCCCCCCCCCCAAATCGAAGTTGTACATTGAAATTACAGGGGATTTCCGGGCCTTTTATTTATTCTCAGAATTTTCTGCTCTTAGGTCTGGGGAAAAAAATCGCGTAAGGGCCGCAGTAAAGATAAAATTGCATTTTTTCACGCATGGACCACAGCCGATACGCCGGTTTTTACGGTAATTTTAATGTTTTAACTAGCTGCTTGGCCCGGCATTACTCGACCTGCCTCTGAACAAAAATTAACAAAACTTGAATATTTTATAAAGACTGGGAGTCTTACTAATTTTTTTTCTGAAGGTTCTTTTGTTTTTACATTTCCCCATGTAATTTCTACTATATATTTATTATATACATACCATTGCGTGATGTAATTAAAATAGTTTTTTAATAGAGTGTTGTTTTATTGATGCGGGTGAAACCGTGAGGCACAGCTATGCCCAATGAAGATTTTTGAAGTAACAACTTATATCCATTATAATGCAAAGAATTTCTCATTTTTTGTTCAAGTTTTGTTACTTTTTCGTTCATAGGTAGTCCTTGCAACGCCAGATCACACAGCTAGTTGTGTAAATTAAAACTAATAAAAGGCTGAAAAATTACGAATCTATCGGTACATAGTTCGACGTTCCGTTCATTCGCGTTCAAGGGAAACAAGCAGGACATAGATAGAAAAAAAAGAAAGATAGATGCTCAGTTTTTAATATAAGTAGATGGCTTTTCAACTAATTTATATTTCAAAAATTTACAAGTTGTTTACAATAAAAATACTATGTACATGGTCCGCCAATGAGCTTCATGTTTGATTTAGTTAAGCCTTCATTCAAAATTCTCATCATTATTATTACTGTTTCATACCAGCCATGTTTTATAACAATTGATTTTATATTTAATCATTTGGGACAAATCCCTTTAAATTTAAGCCTAAATTTGAAGATTTTTCTCAATTTCTTCAGAAATCAAACCTTATGTAAGTTTAAACTAAATGAAATCTAAAAAATTACGAATCTATTGGTACCCGGTTCGACTTCTAGTTCATTGCCGTTCAGGAGAAAGAAGCAGGACATAGCCAGATTAAAAGATACTTTTTTAATCTAAGTAGATTACTACAGAAACAAAAGAAGTGCTGTCGTCTTATTGCATTCAGAGCATATTTTTATACATAAGTACCCTGGTTTTCATTCAATGTGTAAAAATACATAAAATTGGAAAGAAGTACTACAGCTTAGTTTCCATGAATATTAAGTCACTTGATAAGTTCTGATGGCAGCCCATCTGAGTCCTCCAGAATCAAAACCCATTAAGTCCATTTCTTGTGAAAAATAATGTTATTTAAAAAATGTAAGAAGATTAAAAGCATCTTTACCTTTGGCTTAAAGCCAATCTATATACATAAATGACTACTTTTGTATGTATGTCTGGGGTAATCTTCAAAACTGCTGGACCAATTTTAACCATTTTTTCACCGTAGATAGCTACATTAACAGGAATCAGGAAAGGCTATAATTTATTTCTAAAAAACTTAGTTTTAAAAAGTTATTATGAAAAACAGTAAATTTTCTACAGTTTCCCCATTAAATGATTAAAATTTCAGTCTATTGTTGCAAAATTTTGTTGCCTTGCAACAACAATATTAATAGTGATCATAATGAAAATTTTGAACTAAGGCTTCTCTGGAGTAAGTATGAAATTTATAGCTTTCTTAGGATTTTTATATTCATCTGTGCCAATAATCGCTAACGGGTTAAATAAAAAGAGAATTGATTTTGGCAATAGTTAGAGAAAAGAAAGTGTTTATAGTCAAAAAAATTTCTAAATTAGGTACATAAGATGTTTTCACCTCACCAATGTAGTCACGAGGATAGAAACTAATAATGGGACTTATTTAACATGCAATATTTGGAAATGGTTAATTCCCGTGCGATTGATACTGTAAATATATATTTATTTCAATATACCAAGCTTATAACATTTCTTATTTACCTAAACATTATTTGTAGCTTACATTTGTATTTAGGGTGTGTAATAAAATGATTTTAGTTTATCCATAACATAGCCATTGTTTACAGAAGCAGCCATTATGTTTATAGATATGCACTTTAATGTTGAAAAATTTATGAATGAGTTTCACTAAAACACCCTACACCCAGTAGAAACCCGGGCAAGGCCGGGTACCCGGCTAGTAGATCATTATGCACTAGATGTCAAAAAAAAAAAGTGAATATAAAGTAAGGGTTTTCAGTCAAATCCCTGTAGATCCATAGTTTCACTTTCAGAACTATGGATTTTGAGAAATGGACTAAACAAGTTTTGTTTCAAAAATGACTCGATAGCTCTTTATTACTTTACTGTATACCATAAAAGGAAGTTTGAAACTGAGAGCTATTGAGTTTCAGATTAAATCAAAAAGCATCTTTAGCTATCAAAAATGTTTATCATCAAATAGGTATATAAGGAAGTAATGGGGTGCCCCAGATATTTTTCTTTCAGCCTACTGAATGCAAAATAGAATCTCACAATGCAGGAGAGCTTCTTTCTCAACTTCCTTTCTCTTTTTAGACATCTAAAATGTTTACACATATGTGGTTCCAAAAAGTAATGATGCTTCGGGAGGGGGGGGGGGTACTGCATTTTTGTTAACGAAGAAAAAGTTGTACATCTGGATATCTCGAATTAAACGGAGCCTCAGGTTTAAGAGATTTTATTTTTGAAATTATTGTATTTAAAATAGAGAGAGTAAATAAACCATTTCAAATACTTTACCTGAAGATGTTCAACTTTTACGGCAATTTTGATTCATTTTCATAACAGACAAAAGTCTAAGATTCCACAACAAAAATTTTCTGATTTAGCTTCAGTTCTAGCAGTCTGAAAATAAAACTCAATTTAAAGCTTATGAAGAAATACACACCCACTCATACTTTAAGCATTGACTCGATAACAACATTTTTAGCAAATTTGTTCATTGTGATTTTACTAAACTGTTGAAAGTATTGTTTTTCCCTGAAGAGTTCATAAATTTTAAAGGTGACTCAAGTATTTTTTTTCCCTTACCTAGTCATATATAAAATTTATGATAAGTAAAGAAAACAACAACATTCACTTCAATGAAATTTAGAAACATCAAAACGAAAAAAAAAACATTTGTTTTTCCCCTGATATTTGAGTAATTCTTCAATTGAAAAAAGTTTCTTTTTTCGCACTTCTATAGGCAACAAGGGCATATGAACGGGTCCAAACCATCACCCATGAATCTAAAAACTAAGTTCCTACACTTAAAATTAAACTTATTTTTCATGATCTAATAAATTTTATTCATGAATGACGGTCTACTTAGTAAATTTTAAATCAGACTATATTGTGCCTATATCTATATATATAAAAATGAATGTTGGTATATGTGTGTGTGTGTTCCCTAAGATCTCAGAAACTACCCGGGAGATTAGGCTGAAATTTTCACGGTTTGTTCCTTTTGGTACTGGGATGGTTTAGAAACCAGTTTCAACAAAATAAGATGGGTAGTTATTTTTTTATTTCAATTTTAGACCCGATTCTGTCTTTGTAATTTCAATTTAAAACTCCATTTTCGAAGGCTTTCATCAATCCAATCGAGTATTTAGTGTATCAACTCAACTCTCTGGCAGATAGTTGGAATTGCTTGCTACCGTAAATTTGGCGATCTTTTAAATCGCTCCAAGAGCCCTCAATAATGGAAGTTTTCCCAATAACTATCTCAAGTATAAAGGATAAAAAAGGTATTTGATTAGCAGATTAATCTTTTTTTTTTAAACAAATGAGATTGAGTTTCATATTTCGGAACTCTCCTTTAGATTTGTAGAGGCTTAGATGTCATGCATTATTTTCCAGACGAACACTATTTTGTTCTTTATTGCTGTTTTCAAACAAAGTATGTTTCTATATTTTCTCGCCAAACATCCAGTCAATAGTTCGTTTTCATGTCCATACTATTTGCTATGATATACCGCAATGTTGGATATTATTTTAACGTCTTACGGAATGGTGGACATTTAGCGCCAAATATAATATTCAAATTGATTTCAGATTGCCAAAAAGTAATCAGCTTCATAGAGAATACCTCAACATTTGGCGACAATTTCTCTTTCACAAAAGTGATATAAGTTTTTTTATTTATGAAAGGGATAGGGGTTCAGAATTATCCAAGGTATCCCAAATTAGTTACCAAATTGGCGACTTTTTAAACAGCGCCAAGAACCTTCAATAATTGAAATTTTCCAGCCAAGAACCTTCAATAATTGAAATTTTCCAAGGCGCGTTGCTACGCAACTATTTTTGTTTTCGAGAGTAGAAAAAATTATTTGTGTATGATAAATAGCCAATTAAATATGTTTCCATCTCAGACAAACATATTCTTGCATGACAGTACTCAAATGCTGCCATATTTTTTAAAGTGTTTGCTTTTTCATGTCTGTAATATTTGTCATTAACCCCAATGTTAAAAATTATTAAGGACGTACGGAATGGTGGGTATTGAGCACCAAATAGGTCATTAAAATTGTTTTCAGCCTTGCAAATAATATATTCATGCTTGCCCAAATTGTGCCACATGTGCAAAATTTGTGGAACTCATTTCTTCGCATTAGATATGTTGTTACTTAATTTTCAAACAGTTGTGCGTATGGACGAGTATTTCCCCATAGCTTATGCCATCAAATTACTAAAGTACAAGCATTCCCCCATGCTTTTTTTCTTATTCAAAAGGATGTGTTACTTTTCTGCTTAAGGAAGTTTCTTCAAGTACTGTCAAGTTTAGGGATCGTTTGCATTTTTACATTGCAAAATTTCAACAAGTCCGCCATTGTTGTTAAGCTTAGTTTAGCCTTCTAAGTGACTTTATTAACTTTTTAAGAAGTGGACATCTGTGTTTTCCAACTCTACAGAACATAGTTTTATAGTTTTAAAGGAAAATGAACATTTTTATTGAATAGACTTTCTGAAAATTGAATAACTTTATCAGAAGATAACTTTGCTTGACTTAGAATTTTTAAAATCTTTCATGCCTATTTTCAACAACGCTTTATAGATTTTTACATCCGAAACACCATGTGGAGACGAAATATACATCAAGGCAAAACAACGTCTGCCGGGTTCTGCTAGTATATATATATATGTTTCTAAATATCAGAGCAAGCTACTTTTAAGCTGGAAACCTTTAAGATTTTTTTGCTATGCCTGTAATATCAGGCAGTACCTAGTAAAAACCGACTTTTTTCAACTATTATTTTACAAAATATTATTCATAAAGTATGACGTTCAAATAACGGAAAAGGTTAAAAAAAATATCGGAACTTTATGTAGAATTAATTATTTTTGTAACATATTCTTCAGTTCATTTCCAAAATTAAAATTAATTTTCTACATAGAATTAAAAAAAGAAAAATTTTTTTTGAAGAAATACATTATACAACATATAATAATAATAACCTTGCTAAAATTAAAATGAAAATGCAAGCATGCATAATGCTTGTAAATAAGGATGGAAAATTACCATATAATCTTAGTGTCCTTAAAAATGCTTCTAAGTCAATTTGATGAGTTGATGTTGCCATGTGTAGAAAATCCTTTAAAAAAAGATTAATTAATTAATTGAAATGCATTGTAAAGTAAAGGGAAACTGTTAAATTAAAAACTTTAATGACATTATGATGGAAATGTATTAAAATAAAGCAAGGAGATAAAAGCTTGTTGTTAATGACATCAAGTATGCAATATCAATAAAAATTATTACTGCAATTTTGTTCAGTGGAAAAATTTAAGCATAACATAAATACCAAAATTTTCTCATCCATGCTTAAATTTCTAATCCAGGATCAAAATTTGACACCTAAAATTTTGAACTGAATTTCTTTTTCTTTTCACACACAATCAGAACTGGCAATTGATGTTAAGAAAGTAGAAAAAAATATTTTTTCAATCATGAAAATTTTAAAATGCATATGTAAATTAGGCCATGATATGCAGTAGTCAATTACGGATTTACAGGTTTGAGGGCCTGCATGCACTCTTCGGGACCCCTTTGTGTATCACAGGTGAATGTAAAACAGTTGCCAAGTGAATTTTTTTATCCTTTGGAAACCCAATTCCGACATGGTAAATCCACCACTAGCAAAGTCAGATCCAGAATTAATTTCTAGAGCAGACACTAAGTTTTCAGTCGTATTTTGCAGAGTAGAATGCTAAGACTTTTCATGTGCAGTTTTGGATTCTTTAAATTTAAAACTATAAAATACAGAAAATTTTCCAAATCATTTACTTCAAATAAGGATGCATAGCATATTTTCAACACATTTAGCACTAATTTCAAAATGTAAACCAGGGCCGTATTAAAGGGGTTGGTTTTTAGGGTTCAAGCCCCCTCCAAAATTTTTCAAAACTATTACTTTTACTTTTCAATTTCATTTGAAAAATGAAATTATCATTTTTGAATGATAGTACAAATTAATTGAATTTATTTGCAGTATTTATCTTTATTGCAGTTTTTGCAAACATAATTTTATACACAACAATACACCTTTTTAACAAGGGACAAAGATGATTTGTAAACATCAGAATTTTTTCTTTCATTAGAAAGATATGTTATTATTTTGTTTTTCATGCTAATGTACCTTATGCATCTACTGTAACAAAAAAAAAGCAATAGAATATACAACATGAAATCAAATTTTATTTATCATACAGTTTTCAGGAGAAATGTGTTAGTAAAACCCTCCTCGAAACAATAGTCTGGTTACGGTCCTAGTCTTTTCAACAAGTATCATAATTAATAAATGTACAGAATAATAATAAACATTTTAAAAAGAGTTTTAAACATTGAACCAATATATTAAAATTGCACAAAAAACCATGCTTTGAGGGCACTTGTTTCAGAGTAAAAGAAAACCAGAGAAGCACATTCTTTAAGAATTTCAATGGTGCAGCCTGCGCTAAGGCCCCTCGTGTGTTGTGTACCCTTGTGAAACAGGGTTCAATTATAATTTTAATGAGATAATAAATTTGATTTATAAATTTAAGGCGTGCTCCCCAGCTTCTTCAAAAAAGGCAGCCACTGATGATAAGAAAAATATGATTAAATGAAGAAAAAAATTCTTAGTAAACAATAAAATTTCATCTAATACAATAAGTAAAAAATAAAATATTCCAGACCGATTCGTTCGAAAAAATTTGCTTCAAATATAAATTCTACAGCAATGGATGTCAGCAAAATTTATTCGAAATGACAGTGACATTTAAAAGATATGAAAATAGTAATTTACTCGAGCAATACTACCTTATCTTTCGTATCGATCGTTTCATCATTCGAACATCAGCGCCCTTTTGTTTAACGACAATCACAACCACAACACATCAAAATAAACGAATATAACCGGCGCTTTGCCAGCATCGTTCCCGCCCGTCTCACTACATTCTACACTGCGATGGAAAAATAAAATGCTTCTCTGCAGGGAACTGAGAGAAGAAAGGGGAGCAGGGTTGCCTCAACAATACTCAGAAAATCGCCAAAACTAAATCGTCGCCAAAGTTTCTATAACCAATTTTATAGAAAATATGCATATACAATACACTTTATCGAAGAAATTGATTTTTGAACTCAAATCGTGTGCTCAAGATAGGGAGGGGGGGGGGGGGTAGAGCCCACACACCAAAATTTTATTTTTGGGGCTGTCGGCTGTCAGTGGACTCTCCGAGGGGAGAGGTTCGCGAAATTGTGACAAGGGGGAGGGAGGGGTTACAAGAAATGTGACATGACTCATTTTTTACAAGAATTATGAAAAATGTCGTGACATGTGACAAAGAGGGCCATGGGGTAAATTGAAATGTGACACTTTGTGGCAAGGGGGGGGGGGTCAAATCCTTTGAAAAATATGGCACAAGGACAAATTTTGTTGTTGAGTAAATTGATAAATTCTGATAATTATGATAAATTATTTCATTCATTATATTAAATGAAATATATCAATGGAACTCATTTAGTGTATTAATTTTCTCTCTCATTCTCTTGCTTTACATGCGCATCGTCGAATAGAGCAAGCAGGTGCGCACCAATGAGAAATCGCGAGAGGAAGTCACCGTAACCTCCCAAAAAATTTTTTCGACAATTTTTTTTCTGACTATTTGGCGCATATTTGGATACAAACAGAACAAAACTAGCTAAAAGTGAGGCTTAAGGCCGACAATACTTTGGAGGCCCCCAGCGGCATACGCAGACCAATCATTTCCTTAGATATCATTTCAGGGGTGGGGGGCACCTCATAAAATGCAGCTAAGAAAAGTAAATGTTTCGAATTTCTGATATCAATACTAATTTCAGATAACAAAAATATATCATTAAAATATTATTTTATCAGAATAATTATTGTTGAAAAGTAAAACGTTTTGATGATAAAATATTTTCGAAAAAAAATAGAACCGACTTCAATTGGAAATTGCTCTAAAAAGTAAAAAATGAATTTTTTTCTTTGAACACCATAGAAAGTACTTTTAAACATAAGTTTGAAGTCGACGCAAAAGCGATAGGTAAAATGATATTTAACCATATTTTGCCAACATTTTTCGGAGAAACCATTGAATATTAAAAGCAGAATATTTGTACCATTACACGAATGTGTGGTAATCAATGAAATGTATGCGAATGCTCTTAAAGAACCTGGATCAAAATCCTGGAGATAAAATTTATATTTATAGTTGAATTGTAGTTGCGTATGATTCTATACATTGTTTTTGCGCCGACTTCAAAACTTATGTTTAAAAGTAGTTTCGATGGTGTTCAAAGAAAAAATGTATTTTTTACTTTTTAGAGCAATTTCCAACTGAAGTCGGTTCTATTTTTTTTCCAAAAATATTTAATTTCTTTCTTTTTAGTCTAAATGCACTTAAAATAACCAAAATATAGTTCAAAACTAAAAATTACGCTTCTAAATAAAGTTCAGAATAAAGTTTAAATTTAGTTGAATTTCATGTTTGATTTAGTTAAGCCTTCAATTCAAAATTCTCATTATCATTGTTATTACTGTTTCATATCAAACACGTTTTGTAACAATGGATTTCATATTTAATCATTTAGTACAAATCGCTTTAAATTTGACTACTTATTAATTGATATCTTCGCTAATTAAAATCGTATACTTTTCAAATTAAAACAAATGAGGCCTGAAAAATTACCTATCTATCGATACCTGGTTCGACTTTCAATTCATTGGCGTTTCGATTTCTATTCCGATGGATTTCTGCAGGTTCCCGTTATCAAACCCGGACCCCGAGAGGATGGGACCAATTGGAAAGAAAACCCTCTCAAACAAATAAAGAAGTTTTGAAATCGGTCCAGGCGTCTTGAGTAATCTTATAACATACAAAAAAAAAGTTCTCCGACGAATTGAAAACCTCCTCCTTTGTTGAAGTTGGTTAAAAATAGAAAATGGTAAAATTGAAATTGGAAAAATTTTCTTAATTGAAGAAGTTGTTCCTTAAACAAGTGCGTACAGTATTTTTGCAAATTTGAGCTTGAATAACATTAATTTTTACTATATTCCTAACACTGGGTTTGAATCACACATTTGTGTAAATTTATTTAACAGAATTAGATGAATGAACAAGCATTAATTGTTGTTTCTGAAACATATTTGGAATAAATGTCAACAAATTGAATCATAAGATAACCATACACGTCACTTACAGTAAAATAGAGCGATAAAAAAAAAGAAAGAAAAGAAGAAGGAGGAATTTACTTTTTTCCCCCTTTCCTTTAATTTGGCCCCATACTAAATTTTCTTCTCAAAAAAATTCCAGCAAGAAAGTAAAAGTAAATTAACAAAAATATAGATAAACGATTTCAGCTTAAATTTTTAAAATTTCTTTGGAAAATTTCGGAGGGGGCTGCAGCCCTACCAGAACACTCCCTGAGTATGCCACTGGAGGCCCCCTCTACGCTTTGCCTTTTTACGTCAACGAAATATAATTTTTAACTAGTGAATAAAAAATAATTTTTAATAAGTGTCAGTGCTGACCCCTTTTGGGGGTCATTGTATATGGCTCTGCAGGGCCTTATGCAGTCGCACTGTAGTCATTATGTCTAGCATATTGGTACTGTTTTTTTTATATCCATTTTAGCTTAAGAGCTTTATATAGCTAATTCTCAGGAAAGAAATCTTTTTTAATTGCATAAAATGAACTAAATAGGAAAAATACTAATTAAATACCAAAAGAGTTTCTTTTTCAGTTAATAAATTATTATTTTCTTTTAAAAATACATAATTCTTCAATGCTATGCACCAGTTTTTAGAAAAGTAGAAAGATGAGACTCACTCTAGTCCCAGGCCTAGTTGGCCTGTGCCATAATCAGGTGGTGGATACAGCTATGAAAATTGTATTGTATTTCTTTCTTTCGTGTGTACTCAGTGCAAATTTTAACAGAAAACAGCAAAAACCAAGTTTATTGTTTTGCGAAAACATTACTTTTTCAATGACGGGCTCCTGCATCCTCCCGCCTCCCAAATAACGGGCCTGAATGACTATACTAGACAGCAACTCAACTTGACACTGAAGGTCACTACGGGCGGAGCCAATAAGAGCTCACAAGCAGTCAGCGATCTCCTCTAATTCGCCAAGTAGGCTGTGACGATTTATCTAGCTCGTTTTTCATAGGCTAACGTCACGCTGACGTCACGATGTTTTTGTCAAGACGTTGCAGTGTAGTATAATGTCTCTTCTCATCAGATGTGATACTCCAATTGAATCATTCGGTAAAATCCGGTGTTTCATTTTAGGAACTGGAGAATCCCCCAAGCATGTACGCTGTAAAAAATAGATGTTGCTTTTACAGCATAATACAGCTAGTTTTACAGTAATCAACTGTAAAATATCCAATTTTACAGTAGTAGACTGTAAAATTGCTAGTTTACAGTAACAAACTAAAATTGCTTGCAGAGGCGCACCCAGGATTTAACTTAAGGGGGGGCTAATTTCTGACATCAAGCACCCCTACCCCTTTTGTATCCAGAGGCCATTGGATTAACTTCAATTGCTTGGTATGACTACAAGAGAAACTGAAACAAAACCTTCTCAATCTTTACTTTAGAGTTTTTTTGAAGACATTTAAGTTGTCTCTGATTGTGTTTCGTCTATTGAATCCAGGCCTGAATTCTATCTATTGAAATTATCATTAGACAGTTATCTAACATAGTCGATGTGTTGCAGAAGCCATTTCAAGACAGTGTTCATATAATTCCCACTTACCCCGTGGACGCACTTACCAGAACTCACCCTATAATACAGCTAATTTTATGGTAATATTGCTAATTTTACAGCAATAAACTGTAAAATAACTAGTTTACAGTTTTTAAACTGGAACCTCAACTCCCAGTATTATACTGTAAAAACAACAGCCTATTTTTTTACAGCTAGAACTTTGTTAAGATGAACACTGTCGAAAGTGTTAATTGTTAGTTGCACCAGTTAATATTAATCCAATTAGAACTAATTATTAAAAGATGATGTTTAACTCAAAAAGTAATTTATTTTTTATTAAAATTGATAGAACCATTAATTATAGTTATTTAACAAATTTTTTTTATGAAGTAAATAAATCATTGAAAGTATATAAAATTCATATTTAAATTAATAACGATCGTACAATGCATCTCCCTGAACATATTCTGTAGTTGTTTTAATTTGAAGTAGATTCAATTTTCCAATCAATGACGCTAATTTGATTCGAAATTCATCATTTGCGTAGGAAAAAGATCTTATAAACAGGGTTGGCAAAGTTTTTCCCACCCCCGGTAAATACCGTGGTAAAAACCGGTATTTACCGTCCTGGGAAATACTATGTTTTTCCCACATGGGAAAAACTGATTATTTAAAACATAAATTCAAAACAATCTTTAAAAATGTCAAAATTGAGTTCTAAGTAAATAGCTTGAAAGATTTTTTTTTTTTAAAAAGAAGATATACAAAATCTAACAATGGAATACATTTATTTGAATATTTACATACCACACAGTTCTAAATATTTACCAATCGTATTCGTATTTTTCATCTCCCCCTTACACATTGGATTTTAGCATCATGTAACAAAATACTAATTTACAATAATTTTTACTGGCTTTTTGTAAACCCAGTCTATTTCTAATCTTGTTTTGGATGAAAGAAAAATTAAAAAAAAAAAAAAAACGCTCAAGAGATGATGATGATGATGCAGGACATCCCTGAAGATGTTCCATTAATTGGAGAAATTCTGCATCTATTCCGGTTTTACTTAAATTCCTCAACCAAAGTGCACGATCAGATTCCTCCAGATCTTGTGATAACTTTTCACCTTTATATTTCGGATTCGTCAGGTGTGCCAAAAAATGGACAGGGGTCATTGCTTTATCAAAGCTTAATTTCATTTTGCTGAAATGTGGAATGAGCTCTTTACATTTTGTAAATATTACACCTTACACCAAACCAAAATTGTAAAAAAAAATTGTTTAAAAGGTCAACGTAAAAAGTACCAAAATTTTTATTTAAATTTGAACACAAATTATTTATTGCTTCTTGATGACCCTGATATTTTTAAGTTTAATAATTTTATTTTATTGTGTTCCAAAAATTGTGGAAATTAATCATTATAAAACAACTTTATGAGCAAATTTTATGCTTTTTGCAATAATTCCTATTTTGTTATGTCTTTTTTCTGCAGAATAATTTTAAACCTAATGAAAATTTGTATAATAACAAAATATTTCTAACTTTAATTTTACACATCAGACAGAAAAATCCAGAATTTTGTTTACACATCATTGTCATTTCTTAGTATTTACCAGTTTTTTCCGGTATTTACCAGTTTTTCCCGGTATTTACCAGTTTTTCCCGGTGGGATGGGAAAAACAAGTTTTGGACGGGAAAAAGCCAACCCTGCTTATAAAATTTTGCAGAAAATTGCAAATTTATGCAAAAAAAAATTTACTATTTTTAAGAAATACCTGCCAGATCCGTTATTTCGAGCTTTTATGGGGGTGGGAGCAAAGAGTATGTATTCAAAGAAAATAATAACAAAAAACAGCAAAAACCACGCAAGCCGGAGGAGGGTGGAGCAAGGGCAGGAGACCCCCGCCCCCGTCCCAAATGACGGACCTGGTAAATGCAGGAACAATGCAGAATTACTCAATTCCCGCGGATGTTCTCGTGTTCTGAATAGATTCGGAAGCGGAGAAACTGCACACTTATGAAAATACTAGCGGTGCTCGCACGGCTTTGCCCGCGGTATAAAATTAAAAGGTCATTTGGTAATGAATTGATGTCACAGAAAGAATACTCAGATTTAGTAATAATTCAACTATAATTCATTAAAAGTATGCCATAAAATAAGTCAAAAGAGAAAACAAGAACAATTTTGTTGCTTACAGAAACCAACAGAAATCTTACCAAAATTCAAAAGAAGAAAGAAGTTTCAAATCAAGTCTCTTCATCAAGGTCTGCTCTTCAAGTGTGAGCAGATCGAGGTTGGTGGAGCACCTGGAAGCGAGACGTTGACAGACTGCCAATCTGAAAGATGGACTACACGACGTTTGAGGTCCAAAAAGAGATTTGTCATTGCTTAAAAATTGCGCTTTTCAGACCTTTAGTTCTAAGAAGTGAGTAAGAGAGAGTTTCCAGATTGACTATTTGTCCCCCAACACGAACATTTTTTTATAACCCCATCCTCTAAAGGTCCCTCATTTCGAATTTTTAAAAGGGGGAGGTGTGTACACTTACACTCAATGGAAATTAATACAAAAAAAAAAAAAAAAAAAAACAGCAAAACACGCCCATTTACATGCAAATACATCAATTTCTCAAAATGAGGGGAGGGGGGAGTTTACTTCCCCCTTAAGCTGATAGCCCATTAAAGATGGGGACTGACTAAGGACGGGTACAAGGGAGGAGCGACTTTCCCGCCTCCCTCTTGAAGGATCCTTACCCTACAATTTTTCGATTTTTAATTTTGTAAAACGAAATATCAAAAGACCTTTAACGATGTTTATGAAGAGGTGGAGATTCGCCTCCCTGCAGATGTTTCAAAATGAGTCCATCAAAAAAAAAAAAAAAAAAGAAAGAAAAGTCGCAGTCCACATTGATGATGTCGATGACAGGAATGATGCTCGGTCTTCTTTCTCGGAAAAAGTATTTCGAAATTGAAATCTCCCCCCCCCCCATAAAAACTCAATTACAGACGACTTTTGATTAATCTAGACGGATTAGAAGTTATAATCCCCTCCCCCGTTCATTCTGTCCTTATAATTATTGATATTGAAGTTTAAAAGATGCAATTTTAGGCACGTTCGATGATTTTGGGGGGAGAGGAAGATTCTTGACTCAACTCTGAAAATGTTTCGAAATTTTTGACTGAAACATTTGTATTCAAATATGTAGTCAAGGGTAATAAGTAATAAGAATCAATTGCCCCTCCCTTAAAAATTGCTAGATCCGGCCGCCCTTTTCTGCCTGACCGCCCAACCATTCATCTGCCAAAACAGATTCTGTTTTTCTGTTCAACCTTTACGCCAAAGAGCACTTGCGGTTTTGATATGGTAAACCCGACACGAACCCCGGATGTCAGACAATGACGTCGCAGATATCCGATATCGCCGTCTACTAAATAAACACTATCTCTGAGAAGGAAGAGTGCTTCGTCCTGTTATAATTAGAACCTCTTGCAGAGCAAATTTACTTTATACTTGACATAACATGGATAGAGAACTTTTTAGATATAGTGTATAAAATATTGTGTTGTTACTGAAACTGAACGAACTTGCACGTAGATAACTTTCTGTGACGTTAGCAGAGCCATTCATGGAAAAAAAATAGTATTTTATTTTTCATAAATTACGAGATGTTTTTTGAAACATTAAAAACAGCGTGTGTTATTAAAAAATTCAAAAGGCGATGATATTTTTTTCCATGAATGGCTCTGTGACGTTAGCAGAGCCATTCATGGAAAAAAAATAGTATTTTATTTTTCATAAATTACGAGATGTTTTTTGAAACATTAAAAACAGCGTGTGTTATTAAAAAATTCAAAAGGCGATGATATTTTTTTTCCCCATTTCATGGCCGTTAATGCATGGCCCAAGCTCATGTAAGCACTCTCTTGAGCGCTTTGTTGCTGATAACTGGTTTGTGGCAAAAAATGAGCAAAACTTTTCATTACATTACAAAAATATATAATTACCAGGGCACTTTCTTGACCCTTGCAGTGGTGCAGTTGCATTTAATTTAAAAAAATTGTCTAACTAGAATATGATTCAGAACTACATAAATAAATGAATTTTTTATGCACAATTGTGAATTTGAAACGATATCGAATGATTCGTAAACTAATTATATTGGTTTTTAGAATAACAAAGTCAAAATTTTTTTGATTTTCCCTGTGAAAAGCAGAGACCCGCAGATCAGGCCGTCATTTGAGGAATCAGGGGAAGGAGGCAATTGCTCCCGTTCCTCCCTGACTTTGGAAAATCAAAATATAAGTGGGCGTGGTTTTTGCTGGTTTTCGGAATAATTTACATTGAATATGTACCCTTTGACTCCCCCCCCCTACCCTGGAAAAAATCAAGAACTTTACTTTTTTGGACAGGGCGGAAATGATCAATTTGCCGAATGGTAAAATACGGGTATACACTGGTGGCTGGTGGTTCTTTAAAAAGGAACTTTTGAAATGTTAAGGGGTTACAGTACCTCAAAAATGACAAAAAGACAAAAAAAAATTTTATTGCTTATTTCAAAAGTAAAAGTTATTTAAAACACTCAGAAAAAAACAGCATTCTTCTAACTAAATTATTTAAAAAGTTATGAGTGACTTTAGGGCATACATGCTATGTGTTCTAATGGAAAAGCCAAACTTTAAAGTGCTTTTTCTCGGTGATCAGTTTTTAGTGTTTCTATGTTACTAGAAATGCTAAGGAATTTTTTCTATTAAAGATATAACTTTAAAGCAATATTTTTTGCACTCAGGATAATATATTTAACAAAACTGTGCATTGAATAAGCGTTTTATAAATTACAAAAAATTTTAGAGTTTGTTAAACCTCGAAGAACAAAATTTTCTAAGAATTTTTTACATAAAAGGTCACAAAATATTTTCTAATCAAAATATAAGAAATTGAATGCACAGATTTGTTGAGGTTTTCCTTGTGATCATTTCGCAAAAAGAAATTTTGAAATTAGTGCAAAAACAAAAAAGCCTTAGGGTTTTAAAAAAACTGAAATTTTCTTACATTTTTCAAATTTTCAAAAAAAGTTTTCAAAATTTTTGATGTTTGAAAATAAATTATTGATTTTTAAACAAGTGCAGAAACAAATATTTCAAAGAATTAACTTTTTCACTTAAATTAAAGAAATTTGTTAGAAAGGTACTGTAACCCCTTAATGGGGCACCCTAACAGTTTGGTTTATGCCCCAAAATAAGACTTCCATGAAAATTTCAGACTTATAAAATGATTTTTAATTGTCGCTACCGAAGCTCAAAGTTTTGAAAATTCAACACTTTTTCAATAATTTGAATAAATTTTTCATCGAACTGATAAAGTAAAAAAGTCAATACCAACTGCTAAAAAACGGGGAAAGTTCCTCGTTTGCAAGATCAACTTACATTCAGCTTCAGTAATATTTGGGCGATTCTCTGTAAACTCGTCATTTTTCACATGAAATCTGTCCGGGCATGGTTTTTTGAAATGTTCGTATAATTATAATACTATTGCTCAGAAAATGAATCTATTACTTTGGTTTGAAAGAGGGCCAATTGAAGTTTATGTTTTTCTGATAAATTGTGATAGGGGGTAAGTCCCCCGCCTAGTATAACTAGGCAGGGGACTGTGGCAGGTGACTATGTTTCTGCTCTTCTTTGCGTAATATCTGCAAAACTATTGGAACATAATTAGTTACGAGACTACCTATCAATTAAGGCACAAATCGTGGACATAATAACTAGTATGTTTTATAATTAAATTAATTGACATTAATAAAATCACTTCCCAGAGGACTGTTTTCGTAACGACCCTGATGCATACTTTATCACAAATGTGATTCTCAAACTAAGCAAAGTAGCGTTTCAACACCGTTCTCGGCGATTTCTGCAAATTCACATTGATTACTTTAAACTTCATGCCAAAAAGGATTTGCAAAAGTTATAGATTTTTCGTATTACAGCTTTGAATTTGTTGCAGAAGACTGTTTGAAAAAACTCCGGACAGAATTTACATGACAATTTTAAGTTTTAGAAATACGTAATTATACCTTATTTCATACGAAAAATATAGCTTCATTATTCTATTTTTAGATATTAATTGCCAAATTTATGTAGTGTTAATAGGTTTTTTGAAATACTATCTTTAACAGTTAGACTATGGGATTGGGACAGCCAGGGGACTGTGTTTTTGGGGCTTAGATAATTTCTAGAAAAAAAAATTAAATTGTTATCACTCTAAGTACACTTAGGCCACAAAGTATTAATGCCTTACTTGTACTAAGAGCGATAATTACTTTATTACACTTTATTATTTTTAAAATACTCAGTCCGGACAGCCAATTACCAGTTTACAGAGAATCGCCCATTTTGATACAAATTCCTATGAACACAGGATCAGAGCGTAAGCCTTCAACAGCTATTATATTGCCCAACGCGTAACTACAGTTATACTAGACATAAAAATCGCAATGTATAGTTCTGATTTTTTAATATGTTGTTTGGGTCTCTTAGGGTAGTGTAAATCTAAGTTTGCAGTTTTCAAAAATCTCGCTGAAAATGGCGAGAATCTGCGAAATTTTCAGTTTTTCCTTCACAGCTCTTAAATTATGCAATCAACTATAATACATGTGGATTGTGGATACCCATTTTAAAGAGCACTGAATTTGCAACAATTTAAGCTGAAGCAGCGATCTATAGGATCATTAGTTTAGTAGATATCGTACTACAAACATTGGTCATTTTTTGCGAAAAGTGAAAAAATATACTTCGATCATATTTCGGACCAAATATCGACATAAATTCCGACACGAAAAGAAATAAAACAAACGCGCATGAAGTTGCAGTAAATTTCGTAATAATTGAGTGTGTGCGGGGTGAGTCATCGTCAACTCTCTTGGGGGAGATAGCCCCCCCCCCTTTTTTTTTAAGTTCCAGCACTCTTCTTCTTTTCTTGAGTTTCGCATAACATCTTGGTCTCATGAAAACAAGCACTCCAGGCCCCCTCCGTACTTACCACTATGAAATAGGTCCCTTTGCTACAGGAAACGGAGAACTCAGTTTTTTTTAATCCAAATCAGAAGCCAAGCTTTCCCAATCCAACACACCCGAGTTATTGAATGGGAACTTGGAGGACTTTGTGACCACGAACGTATTTAACGTGCCCCATTCGCCATTAGCGAGTATGAAGGGTCTTCGACCGGCTGGCATCGAACCTGCGACCTTCCAGTTACGAGTCCGACTTCCTATCGATCAGGCCATCACAGCTCCATTAATATCATGCAACGGCACCTTTAAAACTGTTGGGGAGGGAGGGGAAGGTTGATGGATATTTTTCTAGGAGTCTCGTTCTGGGATGCTCATCTCCCCAACAACAAAGGCGCACTCCATAAGAACGCGAGACCCCCTCCCCCCCCAAAAAAAAAAAGAATTTGAATTTTGATATCTCGAATTCAAATTATGTTTTCCGCAATAACGAATTACGACAGTTGGTGTCTATGTGTTGTCATGTGTGCTCCTGTGTGTGTGGTAGTGCGTGTGTGTGCTACTTTGCCACCATATCCTGCATGGTGGTGCAGCGGGACTGTTGTTGACTCCATCTTGCTGCGCCACCATGTGCTGCAGGGGCCGGTGAGCAGGTCCTGGTTGGTGGTGTTCCAGGAAGCGAGACGTTGGCAGAATGCCAATCTGAAAGAGTTACTGCACAACGAATGAGATCCAAAAAGAAAACATACAACAACTTATCATTGCTCGAAAAAATCCTCTCCCCAAAAAATTTTAATGGCACAGTCTGCAGCTGCACCACTGGCCCCGTTGTAATTCGCAATTCTGTGTTGTTCCGGGGGAGGGGAATGCTCCCCATTTCGATGTAGCAACTTTCTGGTGGAGAATGGCACCCCTGTATAATGAGAACTGCATTAATGCATAAAATATAGTTAATAGTATTATTTTTCTCCGATTCACTTGCAAGACTTCAGCAAATCTGAGCAAAAAAGACAGAAAAAGAACCCGTCTCTTGAAAAGGAACAAGTCCTCCGCGACAGCTAAAACTAACTAGCTAAACTGGTTTGTAAAGAGTTAATTTTTTTCCTCTCTATTTGCTCTAGTGAAGGTCACCAGCCATGACCATCTAAATGGGCACATCCGCCATCGACTACTATTCAGCAGGTCATGAATTGCGTATTTATGAGGGGATAAATTAGGCGCGGGAAAGAGTTGATGGTTTTAGCAAATGTCGGCGGTGAAAGGAATAAAAGAGCGATAGCTGTTTACCACGCAAATACCAGCTTTTAATTTTAACACTGACAAAATTTACTATTTAAATTACTGGTTGCAAAATGACAGTGGAGTATACATCATCAAAAATTTTCTGAAGAAGGGCAAATAAATAAAAAATAATACTTTTGATATCTTGAATTCAAGTTATGTTTTTCGCAATCGCGAGTTTCGATAGGACCCTATTCCCATTTAGATATGTTTCTTCATATCTAAATTCTCAATTTGCAGGTTTTTTTTTATACTGAAGCCATCAGCTTCGACATACATGAGGACTCCGTACTATGCGCCTTGCCTCCTGACAAACACAGGAGATTTACGGCACAGAGAGGTTGAAACAGAGGCGTATTTAAAAGTGAGGTCGCCCTGAGCTTTTGAAACTGGCAGCCCCTCCCCCCCTTGAGGTGTTAAATTTCAAAGTTGTTAAAAAAAAAATATTTACTTGCCATAAAATGTGTTTTCAAGGTAAACTGTGCAAAGCCCGGCCACACAGCTAGTTAAACATGAAATTGGTTGGTTGTTAACAACCAGCCAATTGGTAAACATTCGTCTTTTGGGAATCTCAACTTTTACTACTACAAATCTGCTCTTACATTATTATAAATCAACAACGAGGGAAACGAGAATATTTTGTTGGATCAATGATAAGTCTATGGAACAGAATTCCTTTTTAACGAGCAAGACCCGGTTTTAATGAACAATTATTTCTGTCTTGTTGTCTTTTTTTCTCATCTTTCTAGTCTTATTCCTGTCTTTTCTTCTTTTCTTTTTTCCCCCCTGCGGTTTAATACTTTTGTATGAAAAATTCCACCAGCATTCCAGCGTTATTAAATAAAGAACAGTATTTAATTCAATTAATTGATGTAATTCTCGCAACCGATCCGCCCTGCTGTCTAAAAAAAAACCAAAAAAAAAGGTCTTTATTTTGCATGGAAAAGGTGCCCCCCCCCCCAATCGTGCCGCCCTGGGCTATAGCCCATTAAGCCCATACGTAAATACGGCACTGGGTTGAAATAACATCCATGGGCAGGGCGGGACTCGATCCCGCGACCTCTTGCTACGAGGAATAGACTACTTCTAGGCCACCGAGGCCCTATTTGCATAAATGAACTCCAAATTTTGCCGATTGATAAGACACGACTATGCGACTATGCATGCATAAGCAGTGGTGGCCATTGGGGCTTAATAGTGAGGGGGCAAAATTTTTTTTAACGAGTTGTACCCTTGATTTTAGGCTGTCTTTTGATGACATCAGGAAAAGAGGCTGCGGAGGTTCTAACCCGTTTATGCTTCGGAATTGTTGTTTGAAAAACGCAGTTTTAAAATAAAATAGTTCTGGCAGCGATTGTAGAATTTCAGGTGATTAGAGAGCTCCATCGATGGGCTCTCCTCAAGGGCGGATCCAGAAATGTTTCAAGGGAGGGGCAATCGATTTTTTTTTCTTACTTGCCCACTTTTTTCGCCATGCATCCTTGGGAACGCATGTTGATTACAAATGTTTTGGTCTTTCATTTCGAAAAAGTTCCAGATCAGAGCCCCGATTCCCCGCAGCTTTTCCCTTAATATTATCCAAGATCAATTAGAATAAACAAAAATATCTTCATGTGAATTTCCGATCATGTGTCAGCCTTAAAAATATTCTTTATGTCATGACAAGAAAATGTCAAGATTCTGACATTTTCCTGTCATAACAATCTTTATGCAAGATTACAAAAGCGAAATCATCTTGCATAGAGATTGTCACGACAAGAAAATGTCAAGATCTTGACATTTTCTTGTTATAACAATCTTTATGCAAGATTGCCTATCAAGAAAATAACAACCTATCTTGTTATTTTCTTGATATTAGGCTGCATGCTTCTTGTCAGACAATTTTGTGGCAAGACTCTGACAATCGGAAATCAGTAACATAACAATCTTGAGGCAAGATCTAAAAAATTGTCAATCAATTGCAACTAAAATTGCCTTTTTTGAACTTTAAAATCTAAAAACTGCTGGAGAAGAGTCTCTCAAGGGAGGGGCGATCGCCCCCATTGCCCCTCCCTTGGATCTCCTCCCGGGAATTCTTCGAAGCTGAAGTCTTTAAAAAGAGAGAGAGAGAAAGAAAAAAAATCCCTTTGATCTGTGCTTGGTGATATAAAGAAAAGGGTGAAATACCTTTCATCATCCCCAAAACTTAGAAATTGGTACTTTGAAAACGAAAGTTTTGGCCAATTTTTTTTAGCGAACTTTGGTGTTGGGGTCTTTCACGAAGATTTTGCGAAGTTAAAGCATTAAAAAAGTTATTTCTCAAGCTAGTTTTGAGTGACTAAAAGCGGATGAAAGGAGTTTGGATGCTCCGTCCATATAGATTTTTTAGCTGATGAAGTCCTTAAAAAAATTTCAATTTTAGACTTCTTTTAATTATTTCAGAGGACGATTTTGAGGACCCCGGATTTTTTTCCAAACTGAAGCTTTAGAAATGCAATTAAATGCTATCTTTGTTGGTACAAGATTCGAGAAAAAGTTTTTAAATTAACTTTGATCTATCTGTGGTGACTTTAGAATTCGGCTGATCTCTGTAGAAATTTCGAAATTAAAATTTTAAAAACGCTTAGACGATCTTCGATAATGAAAAAAGTGCACCCCCCCCCTCCCAACCGCCGCACTGTGCGTAAGCATATCTAATGAAAAGGATCAGACGGGAATTTTAAAATGGTAATATTGCAATTATGTTCCCAAATTTTTCGAATCGTCCGTCAATATTTTTCCGAGTAAGGAACTTTTAGGAGGTCAGTGACCTCTCGTGACCTCCCATTTGAAGCCCCTGGGCACATTTTGCTTCTTTTGGAGTTGTCATGTGAAAAACCGTTTAATTTAGGCCTGCAAATAGATGAAGATAGTTCTTAACTGTATTCCAAAGAGTCCACAGTTTAACTAAAATGTCAGTTTTCAAAGTAAAACAATTATGAATTTTTTTATAAGTATAAAATTTTCAATTCACATGCGATCCTTTACAAAAGATCCTTCGTTCTTCTTTCAATGCTATGCAATGTTTTTAAGTTTTTTAGCTAACTAGTTTAAAAAAAAGTGAGTAAACGATGAGTGAGGGGGCGGGAGGAGGGGGGAAGGGTTAGCGACTTTGCGTTAGACATTTAATGTAAAGGTTCTTTGAGAGAAAAACGAAAAAATCCTATCCGAGATTTTGGATTAGAAAAAAAAAAAAGAAAACAATTTGAATAATAACTATCATTTTATCGTAATTTTTCATAACTGATTCTCCATTTGCTTTTGTTAATTATACCACTCGGCTATATCTACCCGATTAAAAGGTCGAATAGGTACGACTTCCGTTTTTACGAGCACCATTTAGCTCAACACACATGCCATAAGACCCGTTTTTGGGTAGGCAGTCATTTACAATGCTCACATTCACACAGAGAAGGAACAAGGACAGAGGTGAGAGAAAAACACATCCATGACCGAGCCAGAATTCGAACCCTGGGCCAACCCATCCTGGTCACACTTCTCACATCTCAAGACAAGGCCAGCGATCCATTTTACAGCATATATTCAAGTGTCAATGGTTTGTATAAACGTATTTTATGAAGGGCTCAAACAGGGGTGCCCCGAACTTAAATGCTTGAGAGAGGAGAACTTCTCTATTAGCCGAATGAAACTCTAAATTATGCCGAATCATAAAATATGGGTTTGTTCATCAATGAGAGCAGTTTCGCATCTAAGAGAGCCCCAGGTGTCCCCCATCTCGATCTCGTGGGGAAACTGGGAGTCAGAATTCTCGCGGTAATAGCATCCGCCAATAGTGGCGCTTACCTGAAAGACTGGATGCTATTTCAGGGGATCGCGTTAACAGGTTCCAGTTCAAAACTGTAAAATTAGCAGTAGTTCTTTTACTGCTTATTGCTGTGTATTTTACAGTTTTAAACTGGAACCGCTGCTGTTAGTGTTATGCAGTAAAAACAAGTTGTTTTTTTTTTTTTTGCAGTGTATAAGAAATAAACTCCTCTATGCAGAAAAGTAAATTAATGTTTTGCAACGTTTTAACGCATAAAAATTAAAGAATTCTGCAGATACGTTTTTTGGCGTTACGCCTTTTTACTTTCTTCTATATCTAATATATAGAAGAAAGTAGGGGAGACTGGGTACGGTTGTGACAATTTTCATTTGCTCCCCCATAGATCCCTTAGCAATGCCTGTGAGCTGGTTTAAAGTTGTTTTTATGTGAAAGTGTTTATTTGCCTGCTTATAAACACTAAAATTTTCTCCCTAAGTACAATAGTTAACTCACAGCACCAAATTAAACAAAAAAGGGAAAAATGTCACAACCGACCCCACCCCAGGGGCGGTTGTGACAGTGCTTGGGGTCGGTTGTGACAAGTTCAAAAATACAGCAAAACAGTCTAGATCACTTTTAATTTCAAGTAATATTAAACGTAATTCAACATAACCTTCATCTGGGAAAGTTTAACACTTAACAATGTGTCTCGTTCAGTTGAAGTAGCCTTATACCAAGTCTTACAAAAATATCAGGCTTTTGGAATTTCGTAACGTCTGTTTTGGCAACATTATGCACATCCTGTGGGTCATAACCGTGTCTGTTCATAACAATTATCAAGTATCAAAGAAAAATTCCACATTTATTTGTTTTATTGAAGCTTGTTACTCTTGAAAGGCTAGTTGCATGAGCTACACGAACAGACGTGAAACATTTCTATTCATAAATGAGCGGAACCATTTCTCAGTAGCCATTTTACTCTCATATCTGCTTTCAGCGTATATGTAAGCTCAAAAGCACTTTATTATGAGCAATATAACCTATGCACACGTTGTTTTCATTGTGACAGCGCCGGCCGGCTCCATCGCGTTTACGAATGAATGTTTCGTAGCAACGATTAACGTTGCATTTCCAAAGCTGTCCGAAAGAAAAAAAAGTTTCACTTCTTTATAAGCTTCTTTATATTTCATTAGGTCACACTGCCCTATTTCTGTCTTCTCCAAGCGTATTATGGGCATCAATATGATAAAAACATGTTTTACTCGTGTCACAACCGTCCCCACGCAATTTGTCACAACCGACCCCAACCCACTACTTTTGAAAACAGCAATCGCCATGGCAATACAAAATAGCCTACATAAAAAGTAATCACTGCTATTTCACTATTAAGGTTCACTACTAACGGGGAGAAAACTTTCATTTCTCTATCTGTACCCATTCAACAGGAATTACTAAAAGACATCGAACAAAAAAACTTACTTTTGACTGTTAAAAAGTAACCAACCCCTCTGCTAGCGTTAATGTCGCTCGATGGCTACCGCAATACTTTGACACACATTCAGACAAACATGCTGATACTCTCTCTCTTTGCTTCAACCAGGTATTAATTATGGTTTAGCTAATATGACGACTGTCACAACCGCCCCGCGTCACAACCGTCCCCAGTCTCCCCTATTGGTTTCGTGAAAATTTTCGAATGTCGAATTTTGACGGATTTGCACGTTTTGAGGTGCGCTGAGTCCATTTCGACCATTTTTGGAAAATGTCTGTCTGTGTGTGTGTGTGTGTGTCTGTGTGTGAGTCTGTATGTGTGTGACCAGTTTTTGTGGCCGCGCTAGAGCAAAAACTACTGCATGAAATCGAACAAAAATTTTTGCACATATGTACCACCATGTGAACTGGTGCACCTGACTTTGTTTAGCGAATTCCTCCAAGGGGGGCGGAGCAATCGCACGTGTTCTGCGCGGGAGGGAGTGCTATATCTCAGGAAGTAACCGGCGGAATCAAACGAAAATTGGTCCATAAGTAGACCCTACTGAGTACAGGTGCTGATTCAATTTGTTTGTCAATATCTCCAAGGGGGGTGGAGCAATCGCACGTGTTCTGCGCGGGGGTGATTGCTATATCTCAGGAAGTAACCGGCGGAATCAAACGAAAATTGGTCCATAGGTAGACCCTACTGAGTACAGGTGCTGATTCAATTTGTTTGTCAATATCTCCAAGGGGGGTGGAGCAATCGCACGTGTTCTGCGCGGGGGTGACTGCTATATCTCAGGAAGTAACCGGCGGAATCAAACGAAAATTGGTCCATAGGTAGACCCTATTGAGTACAGGTGCTGATTCAATTTGTGTGTCAATATCTCAAAGGGGGTGGAGCAATCAAAAGTGCTTATTTTGTCATTGCACCTACTGTATCTCGGGAAATATTGCTGCGATTTGAATGAAATTTGGAATAACACTAACTCAATATGGAAGCAAGCATCGATTAAATTTTGTCGCCAATCTCCTCAGGGGGAGGATGGGGTGATCTTTGCGCTTAGTCAACAATGCGAAAAATTAATTCATTAAAAAATCGCTTTCACGCTATTTAATTATCAAAACAGCTGAAAACTTTCAATGATTTGAAATTTTTAACTGTTGCCAATTTCTTTTTACTACTAAATAAAATGTTTGCAATTTATCTAAACAAGGCTTTTGCAATGATTTCCAATTTCGCTCGTTGATTCTGAATTTGCAGGGTTATTACGATAATTGGGAAATTGTAGCTGTCTCCAATTACTCGGGCGAGTACGTATTTTATTTTGTAACCGGAATTCATAAGATAGATATAGAAGAAAGTTTCGTGACGGCCACGACAGCTAGTTCACAATGCAAAGAAAGTGAATTTTCGATAAAAAGACAGCTATCATTCGACCAAAAATTACCTTACCCCTTACCTATACAATGTTTATTCTGCACGGCAAAAAAAAAAAACATTCATTGGTTATTAATGCATTTTTAAGCATTAATTTAATATTGTTTTGTTGAAATTTGTAGGAATTTTTTAAAATTTTGGTTTGGAAATAACCCACCAAGCAACTGGAGTCATAAAAAATGTGGGACAAATTTTGTACTACCAGCCTTGAAAAAGTTAAGTGATATATGAAAGTTACAAGTCATGAAAACTGCAGTTATTACAACTATTATTATTATTATTATTATTATTTATTTTTCTATTTGTAATATCTTTCGAAGTATTTAATTACTTAATTACTTTTAAAAGTCATCAGCTGCAATTAAAGCTCATTTTCAAAGCTTCTTTTAATTCTTAAATTTTTTTAAAATGATCCTTGTGAGAGAAAACGAAGCCTGATTGTTCAAAGATGGTCTAATTAATTTTGTGAAAAATATCTTTTTTAATTGTTAAAAAACAATAGCATTTTCACTGATATTTTCTGCTTTAAGTAATAGATGGCGCCAGCACATAATAACACCCTCATTCGATGACTTCCAGGGAAAAATATTTCAACATTTTCCTTATTACATGGTAATTCAGTACTCGAGGCTAAAAGATGGGCTGAAAAATATGAGTCATTCAAAAACTAATTATTAAAATCAATGAAGATAATGCCTTTCAAATGACTCATTATAATCAATGGAAAATGGCTCTGAATCCAAATTTGAATTTGAGCATAGTAAATAGACTGACTACGTATATAGAGAAAATAACAACGTAAAATAGGCACAAATAAGCAGGGATACTGCATCCCTGCTTATTTGTGCCTATTTTACGTTAACTGCGTATAGTTTCGATCTTATTTTTGATTTGAGTTTAAATTTATTAATTTTGCTGAAAGAGAAAATGAATCGGTATTGAAAAATGTTTTTCGAAGAAACGGAAAAAAAAAAAAAAAAAAATTAAATTGAAAGTGTGAGATAAGATTAATCGAAATACAAATCAAAACAGAATTGTCTCTTACCGAGAGGCAGTATGAGGGGTTCAATAAAAGGGTATCAGGCTAAACATAGGCAAACTCTGATCCTTGAAAATGTAAAATGGGAAAACCGACATAACCTTCTTTTACCTAAATATCATCTAAACCATTCCCAGAAAATTGAGTACTGAAAAAACATGAAAATGACAAAGGAAAGTGTTTGTCGATAGCAAAACGGGAATGGAATTTGAGTAAGGTATGAAATAAAACTAAAATTGAAAATTTTAAAACCCCCGACTAAATTTGCTTGTCAACAAAATCAGAACCAAAGGGAAAATTGAAAGCCTTTTGAAAAGCCTTAAACTATAAAATCAATTACAAGTATTTTATTTGTTAAAAAAATAGAAACTGGCAACTGATAAACATTTTAATAAATTATAAGAATTTGCTTTCCTTGTCTGCCAACAATGACAACGGTTCCGATCGCGTGAATAAAGGCTAAGCTACATTTGCTAAAAAACGCTTTTACTCGCGTTCTATAGAACATGGAAGATCCAATTACATTGTATCAGACGCAGAAAATTTTTCTCTTTCATTTGCTGCTATTTTTTTAAGTTTTGAAGTATGTTTTCACTGTTAAAATCTCGAAAAACCTTTCAAAAGTTTTTAATTAATATCTTCGTTAATTAATACCATCCGAAGACGCAACCTAGCTAAGAACACTCTCGATCAACTCCCCTTTCGATCAAAAAAAAAAAAAAAAAAAATAAGTCGGTCAATCCGTTTAGGTTGCAGAATGCCACAGACAGATACACAGATACACATACACGTCAAACACATAACCCGCCTTCCTTTGTGTGTCGGAGGTTAAAAATGAGAAACAGAAAGTAGAATAACGATAAAAATAAGGAACGGAAAATAGCGTAACAGAAAAATAAGAAACGACAGTTCCGTAAAAACGCAGAAAACCGGAAAAAAATATAGCTACTGAAAAATAAGAAATGGAGCTTTTGTATTGTAAAATCACGGAAAAATAAATGACACAAAAATAATAAAAACGAAATAGAAAATTTCCGGCAACTCAACTACCAGTACCTTAGGTTATTTTCAGGAATTTTTTTAAACAGTGTGGGGAAACAGTTTTTTAAATTTATTTTTCATGGTGTGCGGGGATTGGGATTAAGTCGTGTGAATTAACACACTTTCGAAAATGAAAGATTTTTTTTCTTTTCTTTTCTTTTTATTTATTTATTTTGTGAGGAGGGGGGGGGGGGGTATCGAAAAGACGTATGTTGTATTTGGCGCTGTTTTACCTTGCGTTACATTCACAGCGGCGTTGCAACCGTAACCCATCTAAATACCAACAACTTTTTCTTTTCTACATTCTTCCAAAGAAGCCTACAAAAATATAAGAATTCTTTTTGTCTGAATATTTTAATTTGAACAAATTTTATGATGTCACAATTTACATACATCCATGGCCACCGACAGCCAAGAGGGGTCCAGTGTCCTTTAGATCGTCTACCCCCTCCCCCTCTTAGAAAACTTCATCTTATAAAATTTACACTATTTTGATTCTGAGCCTGACCACTCAAGCCTCAAGCTCCCCACGGACCCTAGTTTTTCCCTCTTTATGAGAAGACTGGCATGGCTTCTCGTTAGCACTGCAAACCTCCCTCCCCCTCAAAGCAGGACATTGTTTATTTTCGACAACTAGTCACTGCTGTTCGCTTTCGAACTCCACGCCTGGCAGCCACGAACGGTTCCATTTGAAAAAGGGGTGATTGCTTATGGATGCACACTTCCCAATGCCTTCAAATTTTGTCTGCTTCTCTGTTGAATGTTACTTTGCATTTCCTCCTATTTTACGAAAATCTGAAGAGACCTAACGCATACGCAAACTCGAGGAAGGTCGCGCTATAAAATATCTAACAGTAAGTGGAGCCCAAGATATATTTATTCAAGCTATGAGCGGACAACCAATACAAAAACCAAAACCTTAACACAAAACTAATTTTGAGTAATAAAATAGAACAAAAAGAACCAGGCCCGTCATTTAGGGGGGTCAGAGGGTCAATTTCATTCTGACTTTGAGAAATCAAAGTATTTACATATAAGTGGGCGTGGTTTTTGTTGTTTTCTTGTGAAATTCTACTGTGTTTTTACCCTTTGCCCCCCCCCCCTGGAAAAACTTAAAATGACGTCTCCGAAAGGAATTTACTTTGAAATACAAACTAACAACTTCATGAAAATGTCAAAATGGAACTTGGTAAAAATATTGTAATTCCTGATATTGTTATTCAAAGGAAAAATGATGCATCAATTTTAGGAAGCTTTTGGAATGTCTTTTATTTTATATTAAGTTGGCTCAAGTCAGTCTAAGAAATCAACATTTTCATTGTTGTTCCTGTTTTGAGTGGGTGTACCTTTAGGAAAATGTCAGTCCCCCCCCCCCCCCCGCCCGAAAGATGTAAGTTTTTCAAAGAACGCAAACATTTAAAACTAAGTTGAAGTCTTTTCATGAAGAGCACTTTGAATTCGACTTCATTTTAATTTATTGCTTCTCCGCCGGGATATAATTCTTGACGTTTTAGTTCACTCTCCTTGATTAAGATATAAACTATTATAGGGATCAAAATTTGAGTAAAGCCGTTACCTATTTATGTTAGGGGTCATTCCATAGAAATGTCAACCTCAGCCGAAGGAAAAAAAAAAAAAAAAAATACCGAAGTGAAAAAGGTATCAAAAAATCTATATCTATAAAAATGAGTGTATGTATATATATATACTTGTTCTCTATACAAATCCACAGTTTGCGTCAGATTTTCATCAAACTTGACACAGAGGTTCCTTGATGCCCTAGAATTCTCATAGGCGGGGTCTTGAAATTTTAAAAAATCTAAAAAGCTCAAATTTAAATTTTTTGTCAAAAAATGACCCTTTTATAGGAATCTAGCCTATTTATATTGTAATCGAGATAGGCCTTTTAGTATTCAAATTGATGAAATTTAAGATTTTTAAATATTAGTATTTTCCAACAATGATTACGATTAAAGTAATGAATTTTCACTTTAAGGCTCACCTATTTCCTTTTAGCATTGAAGTAAGTAAAAAGCAATCATAATTCATGTGGACTTTATAAAAAGAACCACGGATTTGAATTTCAAATTTGCAATGCGACAACAGTTGCGTCTGTAATGGAGATAAGCCTTCAGAACGAGAAACAGATTTATTTCAGACAGATTTATTAGATTGAGTTATAATAATTTTTACTTTGTAGGTGGGAACAGTTAATAGAGAAAAGTTAATATTTTGAATTTGGCGGGTGAGATTGATGCACTTTTTTCACTTCCATGTGCATATATTTCATGCCAGTGGACGCGGCTAAGGCCCCTATATATACGAGCCGGCGCATCAAGATTAAGTTTCACCACTTTGGATCCAGCGCGTGTTATTGTGTTTGGGTGGTTGTCTTTTCTGGCCAGTAATCGCGTTTTGGTAATTTTTCACTGTGAGCAAATATTAGTGGCACGTGGATTTGGCAAAGCTTAGCAATGTGCCAAAACTTTTTTCTGGTAACCCTACTCCGCAACAATGAAAATTTGAAAGTAAAAGTTAAGGAATTGGATCCAAAGTGGTGAAACTTAATCTTGATGCGTCGGCCTGTCTATATAGCGGCTCTAGACGCGGCAAAGCACAGACAAAACATTTCTCTTTAATTTTCACCTTTTGATAAGACTATTTTTCTGTAAACGTTTAACTTTCTGTAATATTTTAGTTTTTTTCAAAGTTTGTACCTAAGAGACTGATTGATGCAAATTATTTTATACCCATATGAATAGAACTCTTTCAAACTTATTTTCCCTGAATGCTATGTTGTATTAATAAGCACCCGGGCAACGCCGGGTATTAAGCTAGTAAATAAATAAAAATCATACAACATTTGTTGTTTTAAAAAATTTGAAAAAGTATTATTATTATCACTGAGATTAGCCATAGTAAATACTGTCTAAAATTTTTTCGTACGACCTCCGCCGCATTTGCGCACGCGCCAAGTCTCTTCGGACTTTCTCGAAATAGGGGGGAAAAGCAACGAGGAAGTAGTAAGCGAACAAAAGCTGAAGGCATCGGGTAGTGCGCATCCAAAACCTAACTCCCCTTTTTCAGATGGAAGCGTCCGTGGCTGCCAGACGCACAAAACGCAAACAGACAGTAGTTTGTTGTGTGTTTACTGCTTGTTATTCGATGGTTACGTTAGTCACACTCCATCTTGAGTAAAAGTAACACTTAAGACTAAAAAAAATTAAGATTTAATAAATGCGTTTTGTGTTTTTAAAAGCCAACTTTACATATTTTTCAAATGTATCATTCAATTTTTAACACTTGCTTAACTTTGAGAAATTTTTCCTCACAACATGAGCATTCATTTTCAGGGTTGCAAAAATGTTACGTTAGTCACCCTGCTATTTTGGTTGAAAAAATATCTACTGTCAGTAAATTTGTTTTAAATTCTTAGCAGAAATGATACATAGATACCATGTACTGTACATTGTAAATCCACTAGCAAACCTAAAAAATATTTTTTATCTTTTAAGTTACAAGTACAAAAAGCTACAAAATCAGCTCTGAATGTTACGTTAGTCACTATGGAATGACCCTTAGGTGTTATCATTCCCTTAGTAAAAGCGTTGAAAATCAACAACATCACGGCTCCCAACAGATTTTTAGTTCGTACCTAGGGAAAAGGACCAGTGGCGTACGCAGACAAATCATTTCACGGGAGGCTGAGCCGAGAGTCTTTGAGGGGGGGGGGCAGCTCATAAAATGTGGCTAAAGGAAGTAAATGTTTCGAATTTGTGATTGCAATGTTAATTTGTGAATTAATTTAAAATGGCAAAAAAAAAATAAATAAATAAATAAAATCATTGTAAAAACTTTAAAAGAGTAAAACGCTTTGATGAAAACAGAAAATGATAAAATTAAAGTTTGATATTTTCTCTTCATTGATGGAACTGTTCCTGAACCCTATGCTTGCAATATTTGCAAAATTTGTGTTTTAATATAGTTAATTTTGCGATTGTTCCTAATACTGAGTTTCAATCATATTTGTTTAAATATAATTAATAGAGCTAGATGAATGAACAACCATTAATCAGTGTTTCTGAAACATATATTTGCAATAAAAATGAACAAAATTGAATAATATAAGTTAATCATAAACGTGACATAGAGTAAAATAGTGGAGTCAAAACTTTTAGATAAAAATAATTTTTCTTCTTTTCTTTTAATTTTGTGTTATACTTAATTATTTGATCTGAAAACTTGTCGTACGTTGCAGCTTAAAAAGAAAGGAAGGAAAACACCTAAAATTAACAAGAAGTTCTGTCAAGAACTAAACGAGCCTACTTTCCCGTACATCGATATCGGCATTCTAGCATCTGATCAATATTCTATTAATTATCTGAAACTGAAAATTATGTCAAACATACCTTTATAGCACTTAAAGCTGATTTCTAAAAGCAAAATATACCCCTCTCATCAGATGAAATAGACACGTAAAAAGTAAATAAACGAGTCAATAAAGTTTTGTCGCACCATTTAAAGAACGTAACTGTCATAGTTCTTCCGTAGAAAAATTCCACAACCGTTTTCAAAAGAAAAAAAAATAAATAAAAGAACAAAGAACATCAAAACACATTTAATCAAAGAAAGAAAAAAAATCGTTATAAAATGTCTCGAATTTCATTTTTAATCCGTTGCCAGTTAATAAATATAAATAAAGAATAAAATGCTCTCGTGAATGAAAAATTTTTGTTAACAAAAAAAAATCGTCTGCCAAAAAAAAAAAACAATAGTTATAAATTAAACAAAACAAATAAATAAATAAACAAAAAATCGTCTGACAAGTCAGTCCTTTTTTCTGAGCCTGCATTTCCGCCATGTTTGCGTTGTCGGAAAAGGAATCAGAGTCCTCACAGAAGATTATTCAGAAAAGTACTTTACAATACATTATTTAACAAAACCATTTTCTTGCAAAGTTAGTTTGAAGGAAATCCGCCTTGAAGTTCAGAATCAACATTCAATTTAAATTTCTCCGTAGGCGCTCATGTTAACATTTTTTCTGAACGGTTCATCATTGAACGAAAAATGGTTCAACTTGAAAAGTGAAATATAGGAATGAACCTCTCCAAAATCTTTCGAACAAAAAAAAGTTTATTCCATTCGGACGGTTCACGAAAAAGTTATTAGGTGGGGAAAGGTTGTTTGAACGGTTCAATGTTGAACGAAAAAAATGTTCAAATTGAAAATTTAAATACGGTAATGAAGCATCCTTGCCGAGATCTTTTGAACAAAAAAAAGTTTGTTTAAATCGGACTGTTCATTCAAAAGTTATTAGGTGTGAGAGCTTGTTTGAACGGTTCAATGTTGAACGAAAAATTGTTCAAATCGGAAATTTAAAAACGGGAATGAAGTATTCTTGATAAGATCTTTCGAACAAAAAAAAGTTTATTCAATTCGGACGGTTGACTTAAAAGTTATTAGGTGGGGAAAGGTTGCTTGAATTGTTCAATGTTGAACGAAAAATTGTTCAAATCGGAAATGTAAATACGGGAATGAAGTATCCTTGATAAGATCTTTCGAACAAAAAAAAGTTTGTTCAAATCGGACTGTTCATTAAAAAGTTAGTATCGCGAGGCAGGTTGTTTGAACGGTTCAAAGTTGAACCAAAAATTGTTCAAATCGAAAAATCAAATATGGGAATGAGCTGTACTCGCCGAGATCTTTCCAACAAAAAAAAATTTGTTCAAATCGGAATGTTCAATCAAAAATTATTAGGGGGGGACAGACAGACCGACCGACCGACCGACAGACCGACACACAAATTCTCCATCTCAATACCCTACTTTCAAATTTTTATTTTTTCGATATTCATTTTACCTTTTTATTTCTTTTTGGCTTTTTTTTAACTTGGCGATATTTTTTGGACTTGGCGATATTTTTTGGGCTTGGCGATATTTTTTGGGCTTGGCGATATTTTTTGGACTTGGCGATATTTTTTGGGCTTGGCGATATTTTTTGGGCTTGGCGATATTTTTTGGACTTGGCCATATTTTTTGGGCTTGGCGATATTTTTTGGGCTTGGCGATATTTTTTGGACTTGGCGATATTTTTTGGGCTTGGCGATATTTTTTGGGCTTGGCGATATTTTTTGGGTTTGGCGGTTCACTTAAAAGTTATTAGGTGGAGAAAGGTTGCTTGAACGGTTCAATGTTGAACGAAAAATTGTTCAAATCGAAAATGTAGATACGGGAATGAAGTATCCTTGAAAAGACCTTTCGAACAAAAAAAAGTTTGTTCAAATCGGACTGTTCATTCAAAAGTTAGTATCGCGGGACCGGTTGTTTGAAAGGCTCAAAGTTGAACCAAAAATTGTTCAAATCGAAAAATCAAATATGGGAATGAGCTGTACTCGCCGAGATCTTTCCAACAAAAAAAAGTTTGTCCAAATCGGAATGTTCATTCAAAAGTTATTAGGGGGGGACAGACAGACCGACAGACCGACAGACCGACCGACACACAAATTCCCCATCTCAATACCCTACTTTCAAATTTTTAATTTTTCGATATTTATTTCATTTTTTTGTTTCTTTTTGACTTTTTTTTACTTGGCGATATTTTTTGGACTTGGCGATATTTTTTGAACTTGGCGATATTTTTTGGACTTGGCGACATTTTTTAGATGCATTAAGCCAATTTTAATGCTTTTTTCGTCTCTTTTATTTTTAACGGGAAAGTAGGCTAAAAACAATCGTTTTGAAAATTTTGGAGGGGGCTGCAGCCCTATCAGCCCACCCCCTGAGTACGCCACTGAAAAGGACAGAAGGGAGACCTTTATTTTAATTTTTAAAGTTTAAAATAAGAGATGCACTGGTTAATACGCCACTTCATTGAGTAACCCGGCAGCAGAATTATTTTCAGTTGTTTGCAGTGGAGATTAAAAATCCATAAAGTAGTCTGTAAGTAGGCGCGGATTCAAAGGCGGTTAGGGGGGTTATGACCACCCCCCCTCCACCTGCCTCCTGTAGCGACCAAACATAGCCCAAAACGGCATATTTTTGGGGCATATATTTTGAAAAAATCGCACTATATCCTTGTTTTTGAACGAAAACTGCACTTTGACCCCTTCCTTTACCACAAATACCCCCTCTCCAAAAATCAGAAGCTGGATCCTCCTACTTGTATTCGTGGTGAACCAGTATTACAAAAATGACAAAATGCAAACGGATAAAAAAGGTTACATAAATAATTGAAAAGGAAACTGAAAAGTTAAAAGTAAAAGGGACCAGCAGTGGTGTACATTAGGGTGGGCCGAAAAAACACTTTTTTTTATTTCGAATTTGTAATAGCGCGGAAAAGTTGCGAATTATGAAGACAAAAAGAAGGAAAAAAAAAATTATTGAAATCGGTTGATATCTTCCGATCGCGCATAAGGTCTAAAGTTTGACAAAAAATGAAAAAACTTCATTTTCGCGATTTTTTTTTTTAATTTTTGAATTAGATATTTTCGCAATGTAATAGTACGGAAAAGTAGCTAATTGTGAAGACAAAAAGAAGGAAAAAAAATTATCGAAATCCATTGATATCTTCCGATCGCGCATAAGGCCTAAAATTTAATAAAATATGAAAAAAACTTCATTTTTGCGATTTTTTTTTTTTTTTTTTGAAAAAATTTTGAATGAGATGTTTTCATATTTTTTTCGCGCGGAAAAGTTGATAATTATGAAGACAAAAAGAGGAATAAAAAGGAGGGAAAAAATATCGAAATCGCTTAATATCTTCCGGTCGTGCCTAGGACATAAATTTTGACAAAACATGAAAAAACATCATTTTTTGCGATTTTTTGTTTGATTTTTTGAGTTAGATGCTTTCGTAATACAATAGTTTGTAACGTTTACTAGTACAGCCTTAAAACATTGTGTTTTAATTTGGTTTTGGTCAGTTAATATCTTCCGGACGCGCATTAACCCCAAAATTACCCAAAATAATAATAAAAAAATTTACATTTTTACGCGTTTTTGGTTTTTGATGAATAATTTTTTGTGAAACAACCGTAGTATTTTTTGAGACAGACTGACAATAAGATAGAAAAACAAACTACCACAGGTTCAGTCGATGTTATCCAGTTGCGAAAAGCCTTAGAAACTCTCATGCGCAGACGTCGGGCAGCAGTTCAGACAACGTCGCTCGCCTGGCAACGACTTTCTTCCACTCCATCGCCGCCTTCCTAAGACCATGTCAGCTGTCTGCCTATATTGTTTTTTCAGTCTGTGTTTCTATGTAGTAATCGCAGTGTACTATTATTTAGTTCAATCTAGCTGTTTTGATTTTGAAAATCTTGTAGTCTTCTGTAATGATGTAGTTTCCTGCTGTGTGTGGACTCTGTGATTTAACAACAAGTTATGCAATAGCAAGACAAATACTCTAATGACTACTTGTTACTACTCAAATGACTACTAACTACTTGTTTGATGGCAGTTCTTTTGGAATACCAAAAGTAGGGCAGCCAAATATTTGCTTGTTATTAGAGTATTTGTCTTGTTATTACATAACTTTTTGTTAAATCACAGAGTCCACACACAGCAGGAAACTACATCATTACAGAAGACTACAAGATTTTCAAAATCAAAACAGCTAGATTGAACTAAGTAATAGTACACTGCGATTACTACATAGAAACGCAGACTGAAAAAACAATATAGGCAGACAGCTGACATGGTCCTAGGAAGGCGGCGATGGAGTGGAAGAAAGTCGTTGCCAGGCGAGCGACGTTGCCTAGATTGCTGCCCGACGTCTACGCATGAGAGTTTCTAAGGCTTTTCGCAACTGGATAACATCGACTGAACCTGTGGTAGTTTGTTTTTCCCTCTTATTGTCAGTCTGTCCCAAAAATATACTACGGTTGTTTCATAAAAAATTATTTATCAAAAACCAAAAACACGTAAAAATGTAACTTTTTTTATTATTATTTTGGGTAATTTTGGGGTTAATGCTCGACCGGAAGATATTGACTGACCAAAACCAAATTAAAACACAATGTTTTAAGGCTATATTAGTAAACGTTACAAACTATTGTATTACGAAAACATCTAACTCAAAAAATTAAACAAAAAATCGCAAAAATGATGTTTTTTAATATTTTGTCAAAGTTTATGCCCTAGGCACAACCGGAAGATGTTAATCGATTTCGATAAAATTTTTTCCTCCTTTTTATCCCTCTTTTTGTCTTCATAATTATCAACTTTTCCGCGCGAAAAAAATATGAAAGTATCTCATTCAAAAATTTTTCAAAAAAAATCTCAAAAATGAAGTTTTTTTCATATTTTGTCAAATTTTAGGCCTTATGCGCGATCGGAAGATATCAATGGATTTCCATAATTTTTTTCCTTCTTTTTGTCTTCACAATTAGCTACTTTTCCACACTATTACATTACGGAAACATCCAATTCAAAAATTTAAAAAAAAATCGCGAAAATGAAGTTTTTTCATTTTTTATCAAACTTTAGGCCTTATGCGCGATCGGAAGATATCAACCGATTTCGATAATTTTTTTTTCCTTCTTTTTGTCGTCATAATTCGCAACTTTTCCGCGCTATTACAAATTCGAAATAAAAAAAAGTGTTTTTTCGGCCCACCCTAGTGTACATAGCACCCCTGCAGTCCCCGCGGTGAGGGGGGAGGGTGCAGAAGGTTTGAGGCCTCACAATCCAGAACAAAAAAAGCATTAAGTTAAACTGAATTTTTTTTTCTTTATTATTGAATATTTTAATTTTCTTCTTAGCCAATGTCACTCCAGGGCTTCTTCTGGGAACGGGGGTGGTGGGGGAAATTATAAATCTTACGGGTGGGGGGGGTGGGGGGTCCTAAGTCTATGTACGCTACTGGGGTCAGGTTTTAAAAAAACGGACTATGACTTGAAACTGAAGGGGACTTTTAGGGGCGAAAGTAGCTCAGTTAAGAGCATTGTAGTATGTAATTTTATATCAGGAATACAACATTTTCTATTTATATATTACTTAAAGTAAAAAAGGCATTCCCCCAGGGCACAATTAAATATGTTTTCATTGTGTCCCACATTGAGCTTACTAAGCAAGCAATTATTCAAAATCTTTTAATGCTATTTGTTTTTATTCTGGTTTAGGAGACAACTACACGAAGGTAACATTGCATAGTAAGCAGAACTATTGTATGTAAAACAATAAAGGAAAAGAAACAAAAGTGCTATCAGTAAATAAACTCATATTCAATGATGGCAACCAATTATATTTTATTAACAAGCTAATTATGTGTTAATGTTAATGTATCAAAATCCTAGTAACTGGATAACCATAAAATTAGCTGTATTATACCAGAGGTGCCCATCCCCCTCCCCCCCCAAGCTCAACGGCGCAATTCTCCACCCCCCCCCCCCCCCAATTTTTCACAATTCTATTGTGCTTATTTTTTATCCCTCTTTATTTTATTTTATTTTTTTTAATATCATTTATTTATTTTTTAAATATTATTTTTTAAAATATAATTTATTTCTTTAAATACTATTTATTTCTTTAAATATTATTTATTTATTTTTTAAATATTATTTATTTCTTTAAATTATAACTATTATTTTTTTCTATATTAATCTTTTAAAAGTACTGATTATGCGCAGAATTTAATCGCTTTTTTCCCCCTTTTTTTCCAAACATTCCAAGCACACACACACACACAAAAATAAATAAATAAATTAATTAATAATAATAAAGAAATAGTTTAAATTAAAAAAAATAATTAATGAATAACTTCAATTAAAAAATCAGTAAATAATTTAATTTAAAAGAATCAGTAAAAATTTAATTTAAAAAAATGAATAATTTAAATAAATAAGTAAATTAATTTAAAAAAATCCCCCCCCCCGCGCCCAAAAATTTTGATGGCGCAACTTGCGCCGTAATCCCCCCTGTGGGCAGCACTGTATTATACTGTAAAAACAACAGTAGAATACTGGCAGCGGAGGTTCCAGTTTAAACCGAAATGCAGAGTAAGAAACTGTAAAATTAGTAATTTCACAATTTATTGCTAAAAAAATTAATTATACAGTTCATTACTGTAAAATTAGCAATTTTACAGTTTATTACTGTAAAGTTAGCCGCATTATACTCTAAAAACAACATTTATTTTTTGCTGTGTACGAAGCTCTCGTGTGATCTATACTTTCTTCAGTGATTTTTTTCGTCAAAATGTTTTCCCTTTTTTACCGTTCAAGATTATTTCTTTCGCTTTCAAAACTTTTATTATTTACTTATATATAAAAAGGTGTACTATGTTCACCGCTTATTTTTCGCAATCAAAGTATAAAAAAAAATTCAATACGTAAAAAATGCTCAAGGATGAAAATCATAATTAAATTCTTAAGAGAACCTTCATAACACAAATGAAACAAGAAAAAAAAAAGTTAAAACGCACTAAGAATAATGTTCTTCACAATTTTCAGCCGTGAATATTTCTCTTTATTACTTGAAAAAATCACAAAAAAAGTTTTAAAATAAAAAGTTAATTTAATTCGTAGATTGATCATCTTTATTCCTGAAAACGAGAATAGATTTTTTTTTCTTCAACTTTCTAATTTCACTTGGACGAGATTAAATATCTAATTTCACTTTTTCTTATGCACGTATATTTGATTTTTCAAATTTAATTTCTTTAAAAAATGATGAAACGTAGAGCACATAGAATTTCGCGTACAATTATTGATAAGATTTCGAGATAAATTCTTTCTTTAAAGTTTCCTCAGTATTCAAATTACATGTTTATAAACTTATATCAGTCGGCAGTAATGTTTGCCAAAAGAAACAATGATTTCAAATATGTTTTCCTTAGAAGTTCCTCGTGCAAATTACTTGTTTCAAAAATTTGGTTTAAAAATAAAGAAATGAGTAAATGAAACTGTTGCACGTTTGCATTTACTATTCATTAACAGTTATTATTAATTGTACTACTATGCTTATCACTTTAATGAGTAACAAATCACACTCTGTTTTCCACCGGATATATTACTGTTTTTATTTTTACCACAGTCATTAAGGGTAACTAAAATATCAATTAATAAGTAGTCAAATTTAAAGCGATAAAGCCTAATAAATGATTAAATATGAAATCCATTGTTGCAAAACGTGGTTGCTATGAAACAGTAATAACAATGATAATGAGAATTTTGAATGAAGGCTCAACTAAATCAAACACGAAACTCATAAGTGGGCCACTTACGTAGTATTTTAATCGCTAGCTACTGGTAATATTTTGAAACATTTATTTGTTGAAAAGCCATCTACTGAAATTAAAAACCGAGTATCTATGTCTGTTTCTTTCCCTTGAGGGAGCAGAACTTGCTGTAACTTTCCTCACCATTTTGAAGGCGCGAAGCATCTCAATAATTCGAATGATTGTTTTGATGCAGGAAAAAAGTGAAAGCGTGAAGCGCCTGTTAGCGAGCCGCCTAGGCGGCGAGTATTTTTTTCGAAACATTTTTCACTACTTTAAAGGTGCGAAGCGCCCGTGCAACGCCGGGCTACGCAGCTAGCTACTTGGGCATCAGTGGGCCACGTACGTAGTATGTCTTAAAATCTTATGAAAATTGAATTATACCAAATAATATCACATCAGAATGAGGTAAAAGTTGGGTGGCGGGGTGACAATATGCATCAACATGCCGCAGGAAGCTAATCTAGCTGGCAGCTAGTTATACCCTGGCATTATAGTTTAGTTTAGAGTTTTAGTTATGCCCTGGCATTACTAAAACTCGATCACTAACGGTAACACACCACATTACTACATTGCAAAAAATGAACTGTTGTTTTTACAGTATAATGCTGGCAGCAAAGGTTCCAATTTAAAACTAAAATGCACAGTACTAAACTGTAAAACTAGCAATTTTAGTTTCTTACTGTAACTTTGTCAACTTGACAGTTTCTTACTCTAAAGTTAGCAATTTTGCAGTTTATTGCAGTATAATTTAGCTGTATTATACTGTAGAACAACAGTATAATACTGGCAGCAGAGGTTCCAGTTTAAAATTGTAAAAATTACGGTAATAAACTGTTAAATTAGCAATTTTACAGTTCATTACTCTAAAATTAGCAATTTTTACAGTTTAATACTATAAAATTAGCTGTTTTATACTGTAAAATCAACATTCATTTTTTACAGTGTAAACAGTAGTCATCAAGAGTAAATAAATAAGTAAATAAAACCTTTCACACATTTTGAGCGTACCAGTTGATTTTCATCGGAAAGAGTAACAATTTAAGAATATATTTTCCGAGGGATAGATTATTGCTTTTATTTTTACTAGTCACTAGGGGTAACACACTTCATTGCTAAACTACAGTCACTAAAGATAACTAGGTAATTTTACATTACTAAACGACAGTCACTAAGGTAACACATCTCTAAACCCTAATAACTAAGGGTAAATAAATAAGTAAATAAAACCGTCCACACGTTTTCACTGTACCACAACGGTTGATGTTTTTAACCATCGTTGTTTCGCGTTCCTTCGATGTCTATGTTTTACGTTTCAGCAAAAAAAGTTTCATAAAAATTTGCGATAAATAAAATAGTCATCGTTAATCACTAGTTTTTGTGTCTATCGCATTGGAAATTTTTTCTCTAATACTGATGATTTATCGTTAATGATTTTTAAACATCGTTGTTTCACGTTCAAAGTGTTTTCGATGCCGATGCTTCACATTTCGCCGAATTTTTTTTTTGGCATTTTTTGCCGATGCAAAACAGTTTCATAAAAATATTGTGATTAAAAAAAAAATACGTCGTTAAACATTAGTTGCAGTTTGGGCCGTGGTAGCCCGATCGTTAAAGAGTCGGACTCGTGACCGGAGGGACCCGGGTTCGATCCCAACCGATCAAAGATCCACCGTCTTGGTTAATGGTGGCTGGGGGACGTTAAAAATGGTCACAAAGTCCTCCAAGCGAAACGATACCTCTGGGAGTGCTGGGCCAAGGGTTTGCTCGACCCTTGGTTCTGGTTTAAAAATAACAGAGGGCTCTTCAGGGCCCTATCCCGGTTAAACCACGAAGCTGTGGTAGGTACGGGGGCCCTGGAGTGTGTGAAGTGTGAAGTAGTTGCAGTTTCAAGCAGTGAGTAACCACCCTTAAGCAAGAGCTAAAGCAGGAACATGCCGCCAACACCGCCAACTCGGGTATTTCGATCCATGGACTGCAGTGTTTATCCCACTGCAAAAAGTTTTCTGTAATTTCCATTGATCTCTTACGATCGATGTTTAACGCGGAGTTTCTGTACATTCAAATACTGTCGTCCCCGCTTAATCGGTTAACGGATAAACGAATACCCCGCTTATACGAATAAAATATCTCGGAACCGATGCCATAGACGTAATGTTAAAGATCCCCGCTTAATCGAATACCTAGTATAATCGAATAATATTTCTTGGAACCGACAGTATTCGTTTAAGCGGGGCCGACAGTATGTATGTAATTTCTTTTTAGAAGATCGATGTCTTGAAACATCGATGTGTTTTGGTCGATGTATCAAAACCATCGATGTTTTAATTCCTAACATCGATGTCACAACACTACTACTGGTCCGAAAGATTCATAGTAATTTGAGGTGCCGTTCTCGGGTAAAATGAATTTAGTATAACTGCTACAACATATCTTATTGAACAAGCGTCAAAACTTTGAAAAAAAAAAGCTGTATTCTTAAACAAAAGTTTACTTAGTTCTCCTCTTCATAGCTTTCAATTTTGGTCTTCTTAACTGAAATTAAAAATCACTAGCTATCTATTATACTCAGTTAAAAAATAAATAAAAAATGCGCAGCTGAATCTGATACTCCTAGATGAAAAGAAAAAAAAATGCATTCATCCAACTGAAGGATGATTCTTTCCAAACTCGCGAAGATCCTTATCGAATTCTGTATCAACCCTCAAAGAAAAAAAAAAAACTTCTGGTTTTGAGCCGGGAAAGGTGAAGGAGCTTTCGTTTTCGTTCCATTTCTCCCCCTTGAGGCTGCAGAAATGATTCCCCAAATTTCAGAGGAAAAGTTTGATCGACTGGAATCTGATCTCTCCTTGAAATTTTCCATCCTTTCAAAAATATTAAAAAATGGTATACGGACTGCAATTGATCGCGAGGTGAAGGTAAAGGAAGTAGTTAGCACGAACGGTTTTTCGTACTAAAAAGGGTTTGTAGAAAAAAGTTGAACCGCTTTCTTTCCGTTTTTTATTCGGATTTACCATAAAGATTTTGAAATCGAGTCTTTCCTAGTATTTCAAAATACAGTAACCCCTCGTTATATCGCGCTTTTCGGGGGACAAGAAAAAGCGCGATACATCCGAAAGCGCGATATAAAAGAGGTCATTAAAAATAGTTTTTAATCCAACATACAAGTATATATACATAAAAATTCATTTATTCGAACATTAGCTTTTTTTTCAGTCAAAAGTAACAAAAAAATATAACTTTTAGATTACTACTACACATTACTAACAGATGCTTTTCACTCATTGTATGAATACAAAAGAAAGTGTTCAGTAGTTTCCAAACTGTCTCTGCAGTATGCAAGTTTGGGGGACAGGAATTTGCTGTTTCTTTTCAGCGAATTCAGAAGAATAGAAGAACCTTCGTTTTGTTGATTGATGACAAAATGAATGGGAAAGAGACCTTTTCTGAGTACCTTACATATTTTCTCAAAAATGGTTTCGAACTAAAAGTTTTTTTTTGGGGGGAGACAAAAGAAGAGAGCGATATATCCGAATGAGCGATATAACGAGGCGCGATATAACGAGGGGCTACTGTATTAAATTTCATGAATTGCACGAAAGAAATGTGTTTTTAACCCCTAACGCAAGGAAGGGAGTAATAATTTAACGTGTCTGTCTATCTGTCGATCTGTGATGTATGTGTCTGTGGCACCGTATAACCGATACGAATGGACTGATTTTGAAAAAAAAAAAAAAAAAAAATGTTTGAAAGGTGAAGTGATCGAGAGTGTTCTTGGCTAGGTCTCGACTTCGGATGACATTAATTAAGATATTAACTAAAAATCTTTAAAATAGTTTTCGCGATTTTTAAAAAGAAAACATACTGGAAAATTTAAAACAATAGTAACAAAAGAAAGAAAAAATCTGCGTCTGATAAGATTTGTTTGGAACCATGTAAAATAGAATTCGAATCATAACGTTCTTTGGCAAATGCGGCTAAGACATAAATTTACACGATTGGAAACCGATGTCATTGTTTGCCGACGAGGAAAGAAAACTGAATGATTTAAAATGTTTATCTATTGTCAGTTTCTATTTGTTAACTATTAAAATACTTGTAATTGATTTTTGAATAAGAATTTTGAATTTTCCTTCTTTATTCTGCTTTTGCGACTAGCAAATTTTACAAGTAAGGATTATCTTTCATTTTCCGTGTTTACCTCATCCTCTCCAAAACAATTGAATATGTTTGTATTTAAAATGATTTATGACTAGAGAAGCTCGTTTTAGTATGAGATCGGAAATCAGGGTTAGGGGTTGTTTAAATTGTTTAATTTAATCTTAGTACGTATAGTCTGTGGGCCAAGAATCGATATCGTTCAAGTTCGTTTACCAATCTTGGGGACAAAGGGAACTTGATTGAAATCTATTAATAGTGATGTACTCAATCGAAAAATCCAATGTTCCCAAGCAAAGCTTGTCTCATTAATTTTTAATTAGTAACTGAAACAGGGACTATATTCCTCAGCATGTTGGCTCTTTCACAACAGAAATTGTCTCTAGGTGGCGCTTTTGCACAAAATATTTGTAATTTAAAATTTCAATACACAGTTTTTCTACCTTAATTTGTCTTTTCCATACGATTTTCTGTTGCAAAATATATTAATACGTTTTAATATACTTACTTCATATCTTTTGTGATTTAATAACAAAGAAAATCGAAAACTGTATCAATCCGCATTTCCGCTTGCTCTTAATTGGGAACGGAAAGTAACTATAGAGGGCGCTATTCGTCTATGCTTTTCTAGCAGACGATTTGCTTTTTAATTCGTTGATTTTACAATTATTTTGGCCCACTTTTCTCAGTATAGGATCGTTTCGCTTATATTTGTTACTGTTATTTCATTTTCAATGTATTGATCATTTTTTTAAATATTTTTTTACTAAATTAACAGTATTTTTTACCACAGCGTTGGACATAGGCGTAATTTGGCCTCGAAAAGTGGGGGGGCAAACTTTTTGTAAGGGTTTTTTTTTTCAATTAAAATAATGCAAAATGTGCTTTTTCAAAAAAAAAAAAATATATATATATATATGTATAATAATAATAATACTAATAATCATAATAAAAATAAATAAACAAACAAATAGTAATAATAATAATAATGATGATGATGATAATAATAAATCAAAAAATCGAAACACTTTTTACGAAATGTATATGTTAAATGTTTTAAAAACAGAACAAGGCAACAGAGACGAAGTAACATCTTACTCTCTGTTACTGAGAGTAGATTAGGGTGATTCAAAAAAAATTTTTTTTTTTGCTACGGACCAAGGCGCACCCTACTATTTTTACATTTACGTATGAGATCACTCCCCTAAAATTTCAGCTCCCTGCTCTTAATGGAAGATGGTGCTCAAACACCCTTCATTTTTACGCTTTTTCGTAATTTTTCACAATTTCCAAGTTTTTCAGACCAAAGAGACCATTTTCTTGGAAGAGATTTTTTTTTTCATTTTCCAACGCATAAATATTAGTTCAAACAATTGAAAAGTTTCTTAACCGTTTGAATCTATATAGCAACACCTTTGATACAATCGATTATTTAGTAGATCGCAGCATACAATGTAGATTGCAGTACTACTAGTCTACATGTTGTACTATGATTTTCAAAACTTACGCTTGCCGAAATAGAGTTATGGAAGAGCTGTGCAAAATGTTTTTTATGTTTTTAAAGTAGTGGAATGCAGAGAAAAAAATTGCAAGATTTAAAGTTTTAAACTAATAGGGCTAACAGTATCACAAGAAGAATGAATTAAATTATAAAAACTAATTGCACAAAATAAACTATTGTAGCTGGTCTGGCATAGAACTAATCTGAAATTTAGGCAAAGATATTTACTTCATGCTTACTTTGGCCAACATATTTCTCACAAGTTCTATTCTTTTTAATAACTTTAAAGCGAAAAAATGTTTGGCAAAGAATTAAACAAACAAAAAATAAGTAAATAAAAAGAATGTTGCACATCAAACTTTAAAAATACTTTAGCAAGTTTGAAACTTCAACTCTAAGCTTTTTATAAATCTATGATCACTCTTGCTGATTATAAAGAGATAATTAGTTATTATTAGTCAATTAGGGAGCTTATCTGAGAAAATCCAGTCTCTTATATGCCGCAAAATATTTATGTTCTTATAAAAGAAAGAGATTTTGCATTTAATCATGAGAGAAAAAACCTAGGTACAACACTTTCTACAGTTTAAGCGCCTTTTTGTACAGTAAAACAAATAGATTGAACATTAATAGATGCTTTATTTACTATTAAAACTTCTGGGAATATCTAAACTTCGGAAAAACCTTATAAGATACACTAGGTGGCCAAAAGTATCCGGACACTTTCAAAAATTCACATTCTTACATATAGCTCGAGAAATAAGTGATCAATTGTTCTTTAACTTTAGTCATACAAAATATAGACTTCACCCAACATTTCCAAGTTGAAATTAAATTACCCTTGCATTTGGGGGACGACAAGAAGGGGGTTGAAAGAAAAACCGCTTTTTGACTATAACTCTTCGAAAATAGCTCGGAATAAGCTATCAATTTCAGTAATTAATTAGCATACTATGTATAATTACTGTACAAATTTTTATGAACGTACCACTCTTACTTCTGAAGATATGAAACATTTTTGAAAAAACGGCAATTTTATTTGAAGGGTTTTTGCTCATAACACGCAGAGTTTTTGATCAAACCTTATCACAACTTCAGGAAAGATGACAAAATACAAGAGAAAGAACATACTAAAGCGGTAAATAAAAATATTAAAAATTCGATGAGATATGAACGTTAAAAGGAAATAATTTTTCACGGCGCATGCGCGAACGACAGAAATTTATAACTACAAAAATATTGTAGCCTGATTTATACTGCATCTTATAAAAAAAGTTCCAGTTGAATATCATGAAAAATGAAAAAGATATCAGCGATCTAGTGAGCTGTATTTCATTCAGTCGCAAACAATACATAAATAGTGAGGGGTTGTCCACAAATAGTGTGGTGACAATCGATCATTTTTTTTCAATGTTAAATTGTATACAGTTTGAAAATTTATATTCGGCATAGAAGTCACATTTCGTCTGTTCGGCCAAAAAGACCTTATACGTACGTTTCCAAAAGTATCCGAACACCCTCTGAAACGTTGGTTTTGAAAGACGACGCAATAACCTTTAATTTAAAAATAGCTCTTTGTGGACAGACCCTCACTATTTATGTATTGCCTGAGAATGAATGAAATACAGCTCACTAGATCGCTGATATCTTTTTCATTTTTCATGATATTCAACTGGATTTTTTTTATAAGATGCAGTATAAATCATTCTACAATATTTTTGTAGTTATAAATTTCTGTCGTTCGCGCATGCGCCGTGAAAAATTATTTCCTTTTAACGTTCATATCTCATCGAATTTTTAATATTTTTATTTACCGCTTTAGTATGTTCTTTCTCTTGTATTTTGTCATCTTTCCTGAAGTTGTGATAAGGTTTGATCAAAAACTCTGCGTGTTATGAGCAAAAACCCTTCAAATAAAATTGCCGTTTTTTCAAAAATGTTTCATATCTTCAGAAGTAAGAGCGGTACGTTCATAAAAATTTGTACAGTAATTATACATAGTATGCTAATTAATTACTGAAATTGATAGCTTATTCCGAGCTATTTTCGAAGAGTTATGGTCAAAAAGCGGTTTTTCTTTCAACCCCCTCCTTGTCGTCCCCCAAATGCAAGGGTAATTTAATTTCAACTTGGAAATGTTCGGTGAAGCCTATATTTTATATGACTAAAGTTAAAGAACAATTGATCACTTATTTCTCGAGCTATATGTAAAAATGTGAATTTTTGAAAGTGTCCGGATACTTTTGGCCACCTAGTGTATGAACGACCTGGAAATTGAAATAACAAGTAGGACAGTTTTATTAAAGTACTTGTGACACCTTCCTGGTGAATTAATTAGTTTGACTTAGTTTTTCGTGTCAAATTCTAGTTGAAAGAAAAGCAAGTTATTACAAGAATAAAGATGTGAAATATAACAAGTGTAGTACAGAACAATAGGATTTTTTTCAAACATGTATATTAGGGATTATTTTCTAACATTCTTCGTCCTACGCCCCAACGAATGCAAATATAGTATCAATCACAGAATTAAAAGAATTAGCAAAAGTTAATAAATTTTAGCTATTAAAAATGCATTCTGTTTGTCTATGTATTTTAGTAGGAAAAAAAGAAAATATATTAATAAAAAAATGTATCATGAAATTTTAAGCTTTAGAACATAATATTGTTTATTTGTTTTCACGGATTTGACAAATTTTATAATTGAAAAAAATATTAAATTAATGTTGTGAAAGCGCAACACTAGCAGGGAATGGTTAGAGTACTTGTGGCACCTTTCTGGTGAATTAATTAGTTTGACTTAGTTTTTCGTGTCAAATTCTAGTTGAAAGAAAAGCAAGTTATTACAAGAATAAAGATGTGAAATATAACAAGTATAGTACAGAACAATTGGATTTTTTTCAAACATGAATATTAGGGATTTTTTTCAAACATGAATATTAGGGATTATTTTCTAACATTCTTTGTCCTAAGCTCCAACGAATGCAAATATAATATCAATCACAGAATTAAAAGAAAAAAATTAAAATAAGTAAATAATGGTGAATAACATTGCTGAGGAAAATGTTCAACTAATTCAAGAATTATGTTGCACCAAAAAAATAAGTGTACAAATTTGAAGCTGGAAAAAATGAGTTGTTGATGATATGTTAAATATTTTACGGAGGGGAGGGGAGGGGAAAATACCCCCATTAGTCTCCTAACTTGCAAAAAGTGTTTATTATTTTAGACTTTTCACCTCTCTAGCCCTATAGAAGAATGTTAATATAAAATATAATGCTTCCTTCCCCTCCAAAATATATTTATGAAATTGTCGAAATCTGGTGAAAATAGGAGGGGAATGGGGCGCTATTTTCGAAAAGTTGGAGGCAATGTGGGAAAAGAGTAGCCATATTAGGATTCAGGGGATCATTGAACATAAGAATCAGCAGGAATGATAGCAAAACACCTGGATTTTTTTTTTTTTTTTTGGCGCTCAACCGAAAAACCCTTGAAATTGACAAAAACTGGAGAACTATTTGAGCTTTGAGCACCGTCTTTTTATTTAAGTAGGAGGTTGAAAATTTGGCACAAAATTAGGGTGGATAAAGGTAAAAAAATGAGCCACCGCCGTGACCTCTAGGACAATTTTTTTTCACCATAAGTTTGTGAACCACCCTAGAGTACATCTTAAAGAAAACCTACAGAGGGATTAGTCCAGTTATTCATAACTTGAGTGAAAAAATCGTGGGAATGGGTTAGATATTCCCATACGCCTTTCATGGTGGTCTGATCCATAAAATAGTGGAAGAAACTAATAATAGCCAATAGCTTCCATAAATAATGACAGATGTTAAAGAACACTATCTTAACTCTATACCAAGATAAGCTTCAAGTCCTTCTCACAACTTTAAAGGGACTGACTTCAACGAAACCATCAAGGATCCAAGGAACCGTCAAAGCTGAGAGACCACCTTGAGCGTCAACTCGGGAGCCGGCTCTCAAGGGAATCATGCCCACCGTAGGTCAGCTTCTTAAACTGTAGAATCAATGGAATCAGAGCTGTGTTCCGGGCTTCAGCAACGTCTAAATAACTACAGCGGATTGTCAGTATTGCAATTAAAAACAAGAAGTTCTGTCAAGAACTAAACGAGCCTACTTTCCCGTACATCGACATCGGCATTCTAGCATCTGATCATTATTCTCTTGATCATCTGAGACTAAACATTATGTCAAACATACCTTTTTAGCACTTAAAGCTGATTTCTAAAAGCAAAATATACCCCTCTCATCAGATGAAATAGAGACATAAAAAGTAAATAAATGAATAAATGAAGTTTTGTCGCACCTTTTAAAGAATGTAACTGTTACAGTTCTTCTGTAGAAAAATTCCTCAATCGTTTTCAAAAAAAAAAAAAAAAAAATTAAAAGTACAAAGTACATCAAAACACATTTTATCAAAGAAAGGAAAAAAAACTCGTCCGTCGATAAAATGTCTCGATTTTCACTTTTAAACCGTTGCCAGTTGTTAAATATAAATAAAGAATAAAATGCCCTCGTGAATGAAACACTTTTGTTACAAAAAAAATCGTCTGCCAAAAAAAAAAAAAATAACAGTAATAAATAAAATAACACAAATGAATAAATAAACAAAAAATCGTCTGCACAGTCAGTCATTTTTTTCTGAGCCTGCATTTCTGCCATGTTTGTGGAGTCGGAGTCGGAATCAGAGTCCTCACAGAAGATTATTCAGAAAAGTACTTTACAAACATTATTTATCAAAACCATTTTTTTACAAAGTTAGTTTGAAGGAAATCCGACTTTAAGTTCCAGGATCAACATTCAACTTAAATTCCCCGTAGGCGCTAATGTTAAATTTTTTTCTGAACGGTTCAATATTGAACGAAAAATGGTTCAAACCAAAAAGCGAAATAAGGGAATGAACCTCTCCGAGATCTTTCAAACAAAAAAAAGTTTATTCCATTCGGATGGTTCACTCAGAAGTTATTAGGTGGGGAAAGGTTGCTTGAACGGTTCAATGTTGAACAAAAAAATGTTCAAATTGAAAATTTAAATACTGTAATGAAGTATCCTTGCTGAGATCCTTCGAACAAAAAAAAAGTTTGTTGAAATCGGACTGTTCACTCAAAAGTTAGCATCGCGGGACAGGTTGTTTGAACGGTTCAAAGTTGAACCAAAAATTGTTCAAATCGAAAAATCAAATATGGGAATGAGTTGCACTCGCCGAAATCTTTCCAACAAAAAAAAGTTTGTTCAAATCGGAATGTTCATTCAAAAGTTATTAGGGGGGGAAAGGTTGCTTGAACGGTTCAATGTTGAACCAAAATTGTTCAAATCGAAAAATCAAGTATGGGAATGAGTTGTAATCGCCGAGATCTATCCAACAAAAAAAAGTTTGTTCAAATCGGAATGTTCATTCAAAAGTTATTAGGGGGAAAGGTTGCTTGAACGGTTCAATGTTGAACGAAAAATTGTTCAAATCGAAAATGTAGATACAGGAATGAAATATCCTTGAAAAGATCTTTCGAACAAAAAAAAGTTTGTTCAAATCGGACTGTTAACTAAAAAGTTAGCATCGCGGGACAGGTTGTTTGAACGGCTCAAAGTTGAACCAAAATTTGTTCAAATCGAAAAATCAAATATGGGAATGAGCTGTACTCGCCGAGATCTTTCCAACAAAAAAAAGTTTGTCCAAATCGGAATATTCATTCAAAAGTTATTAGGGGGGGACAGACAGACCGACGACAGACTACGACCGACAGACCGACCGACACACAAATTCCCCATCTCAATACCCTACTTTCAAATTTTTAATTTTTCGATATTCATTTTACCTTTTTATTTTTTTAACTTGGCGATATTTTTTGGACTTGGCGATATTTTTTAGATGCGTTAAGCCAATTTTAATACTTTTTTCGTCTTTCTTTTATTTTTAACGGGAAAGTAGGCTAAAAAAGGGGAAGTAAAAAAAACAGAGAGAGGGCTAATCTGAAACAGAGTCGAGGGAGGAGGGGGGACTGTACTGTAACATTTATTTAAAAAAATGTCATATAAATGTTTCTTTAAAAAATAATAAAAAGAAATTGAAAAAGGGAAACATCAATTAAATTTGCCAAACAACTTTCAAGTATCAGCTACAAGTATTGTTTTATTATGCAATTTTATCATCTTTTTTCGTTCAAATTGCTTTTTTCAAAGATACCTTAAGCAACGTAAATTAAATAGATTTTGTCCTTTCAGAGCCGCTTGTTTGACCATGTATGTCTAGGGAGGTCTTATGGATAAAATCAGACCCTATTTATTGCTTAAGCAGTTTCCGAGGAACAGGGGGTGGGGGCTCGCTATCAGAAAGAGAGGTTGCTTCCTTGTACCGAGACTGTCTCTGTGTCCCGTCTTTTCCTACAATGGTTACATTTATTAAATTACATTTTTTTCTCGTTTGAAAATAAGGTATGCATCATTTGACAAACAATTGAAAAAAAATTTTTCACATAAAAACTAGAGGGGCGGCAAAATAATAACTCTGCCCCTGGACCAAAAAAAGTAGGGGGGCACTTGCCCCCCTATGCCCCCCCTAGATTACGCCACTGGCGTTGGATACGCTAGCACTATGTTGCTTTTCCAAAATGCTTAAGTCCTTTTCAAATCTTTTCTTGTTTAAATCTCTCTTGTTGTTGAATTCTAGATGGATTAAATTAACGCAGATTAAAGACGATTGCAAAGACGCATTTAAACTTTAAGTTATTATTGCTTGAAAGATTGGTTTCGTATCCACATGGATTAAAATAGGCGGCTCGTGAGTAGGATGAGTGACAAGCGGTCACGAGACAAGAGTTTTCTTATGACGCCTTTATCAGATAAATCAGGAATAAAACCACCTGAAAGTTGGTTTCTGCAAATCTAACAGCTATAGAGCTTTCTCTTTTCGTTCAATTTGTTAAGATATACTGAAGATTTTTTTTCCCTTGATTAAAAGCTAAACACACAAATCTACGAGCAATCGCCGTCTGCACAAAAAGCTGCACAAAAAAACATATTTATTGACAACTGAATTTAGAACATAAAACAACTCTAACTCTGATGCCATGTGAAGCAAATATTATAAAATTAAACATTAGCAGACGATACACTAAAACTTAAAAAGTATGTCTCATTTTCTTGTTTTCATGTTGAACCTTTCTGTTTCTTATCATTGCTGCATTTTTTTAACAGACAAAATTTTAAAAGTTAATTTTGTACGACTGTTTTATAACTTGGCATGCAGTTTTATTTCTAATTAATATTTTATAATACATCTTACTGTTGGTTGGAAAAATAACACATTGGGTCTTTACTTATCGTATCAACTACGCTCGTTATTTACCCATTTATTTACATGAAATACTAAATTTGCATGTGATACATGCGTATGCTCACAGTGAATGAGTGTTTGTAAATTTGTGGCTGATATAGGGTAAGTGCTCCAGTAGTCGGCCATTTAAGAGATCTTTTGTAGATCTTATCTAACCTAGAACTTTCAGCTATCAATACAGCAAAAAAAACAAGGTAAAACTTTAGAATGAACCTTTCTGATAGTAAATCACCTGACTGTTTCAGAAATTTAAAAAAAAATATGTTTAAATCCAAGCTGTTGTCAACACTAGTAAATGCTCCAGTAGTCGGCCACAGAAATCCAGTGCTCGGCCACGTTGAATCCAGTAGTCGGCCACTTCATTTTCATTGATCTTATCTGATATAGGGGGTTGAATTATAAAAACAAAACAAAGGGAAACTTACAACGAATCAGACCTGTCATTTGGGGGGTCAGGAGGGAGGGGGGTCAATTGTTCTCCCCCCCTCCCGGTTTTGAGAAATCAGTTAATTAATATATAAGTGGGCGTGGTGTTTGCTTTTTTCCGATGAAATTGATTTGTGTTTGCACCCTTCATTTGGGGGGTCAGGAGGGGGGGTAATTGACTCCCCTCGGTTTGGAGAAATCAGTTAATTAATATATAAGTGGGCGTGGTGTTTGCTTTTTTCCGATGAAATTCCATTGTGTTTGCACCCTTTGTACCCCCCCCCCCTCTTCTAAAATCGTGAAATGACGGGCCTGCAGCGATGCATTATACTTAGTCTGGTCATATTTTTCGTGGTACCTCTGGTACTCAACTGTGTAGATGATCATGTTAGTGTACTTCTTGATACACTATGTGCTTTACTTATTTCTCTAACTATCAATCTACCATTATTAATTTTAGACAGTACAATTAGCGCAGAATTCTCGGGACATTAATGTTTTTATAGTTTAGCTGCCTAAAAACAGTTTTATTTTAAAAACTCGAGCTAAAAAAGTATTTTTTCTGAATAACGTCTAAATATCTATGTCTATATCAAAAAGAAAATAATTTAAAACATCAAAAAAAAAAAAAAAAAAAACTTCATAAGGGTATGGGTATAAATGGCGCAACACTTTTTTCCCAACATACTTGGCCCCCCCTCCATCCCTTTTTCTCAATACTTCACAATTCAAGCTACCCTCCCCTACCACACTATAACACACACCCAAATTGTTCTTAAGGAATTATAGTTGAATTATAACTAAAATTGAGTATTCTTTCTGCTATATGAATTTATTACCAAATGACGTTTTAGTTTTATACCACGGGCAAAGCCGTGCGGGTACCGCTAGTTGTTACATAAAATGCTTTTGTGCGAACCAAAATATGAAAACTCATATTTCTTGTTACCCCCCCCCCTCCCTGCCGCAATCTGTCACAGTTTAATTAACCGTCCCTTCCTCTTGTTAAACCCGGACACCGTTTTAGGACGATCTCCAGAGATAAACGATTTAACTTTGTATTGTGAAATAAGTGATAAAAGATAAAATAAATGTTGTTGCAACAAAGTAATACGTATTGCGTATACGTAGTTTGGGCTTAAAAGAAAGTTAAAAAAAAAAGCTTCTAAAGAAAAGAATTTCAGCAGCACTTACTAAAGATGCAAGAAGGGACAAAATAAACGAAGTTTATATAAAATGTACTTGCTTAGAAGTAAAAAAAAACAGAAATAGTTTTGTAGTGAACAGCAGTTTTTAGTGATAATGACCAAAGAATCAAGAAATGAAAAACTGCTTTACTGTTTATGTAAACATAAAGACGTAATAATATCGACATAATTCATAACCAATAATCACGTCGGCACTTAACTGGTTCACATTCATTAGAACGGAATTTCAACACACAGAACATAAAACTAAAACTGTAGTTTCAGAAATGATTGCTTCCAAAACTGTGCAAGTAAAAATACATTCAAAAATGCGCTGAAAGGAATCTCCATCTTGGCTTCATCTAGCACAGAATGTTCCACTGAAGCAAGTTTATTTGTTTTAAACTAATTGAAGTAAGATGAAATAAGGAAGTAAATGGAACGGGATGTCATGAAAGTAATCTTACAGCTTTCGAAAAGAATATTAGTAAACAAGGAATAACCTTGAAAACAAACCGAAATTTAGTTCGCAACAATGTAACCATGTAGTTTTGAAATTAACTCAGCGAACTCTAATCCTCTAGCGAAGAAAACACAAGAAGTCAAACATTTGGGGAGAATCATTAATGAAAATGTACCAACATTTTGAAACAATTATCCTAAATAGAGCACAGGGGTCTTGAACCATTGGTAAAGCAAAAAGTTAAGCATAATAGCAAAGGAAAGAATAATTACATGCTTAGCACTCACTAAATAACTTGGGCCTATGTGACTATTGAAGTAATGAATCTTATCTCCTATAATTGGGGAATGTTTATTAACTGCCAAATAAGTATCAATAGAAGTCAAATCACTCGTTTCGCCAATTTCATTAGTTTAACATAAAATTTGATAAGAAAAAGTATTAAAACACCATTTGATAATAACTAGATGAGTATTAAAACTTATAATCTTAACTCAACGTATGCGTATTTAAAAATCTCTTTTTTTAGAATTTTCAATTAAATTTACAACACTAGGCGCAATAAAATGTCGAAATGGTAGTCAAAAGAAGTTAAGACATTTAATTTAATTACTATTTTTCAAGAAAAATAAACTTCGAAAAAGGAATTTTTACTCAAAACAGTTAAATTGTCGCTGTATTTCAATAAGTTAATTTAGTTTTAATTTGATGAACCCCTATTAAGAATGAAAAGCTACATTAAGTATGTGGCCGACTACTGGACAAATCATCCAAACTGCTTAGAACCAGTGGTCGGCCTACCATGGCCGACTATTGGAAACGCAGAAGAATTCTGTACCCAGTAGTCGGCCACCCCTTTAAAAAATAATCGAGCCTAACCAGGAGTTCGCTGTTTCATTGAAACATTATGTTAGACATTCCATTAAGATAAAAATCCCTCAAATTTACAGTAGAATTAAATTAATAAGTGTAATTGGCCATTTTAAGAAGACGTGTCCTCTTAGCTGAAAAATAAGCAGAATCGCAATCTTGGAAAACGAGCACACCATTCAAAATAAAATGACTCATTACTAATTCAAAAAAAGTACCCAAAACTTAACTGCCACTGGTTGATGATTGAGGATAAGTACATGAATGTGTGAATGCGCCATATCTGATTTTGAATTAAAAATGTACTATTTATGAGGGGTTTTATGTCATTGTGGCCGACTACTGGAGACTGGCCGACTACTGGAGCACTTACCCTATAAACTATAAATGTATTTTGCAGCATAAAGAAAGACCAGGCTATACAGCAAGTAGGTAATCGAAATTAAAAAACAAAGAGAGGATTGACAAGAATCGAGGGTGGGGCTAACAAAATAAAGGCAAGAGCCCTATAGTCTTCAGAACATATTTTTGAACGTAAAAAGCTTGAATTTCGACTAAAATACAAAAATTCAGCTACAATTGAAACGAAGTGCAGGAACTCAGCTCCAATGAGCTCTGCAGAAAGTTAAACCCTGTTATAGGGGAATCTTTTTCTATTTTGTGCGTAATTTGCTGGAAGAACAAAAAAAAAAAGGGGGGGGGGCAGAGGGAGTACAGGAAAAAAGATTTTTAACCTGCAGAAATCCAAAAAAATAAAAATAAAAAGGTAAATAATTCATAGAGTGCACATTATAAATACTGACATCATTGAAATAGTGAAGCACTATTTCTACTGCACTAGATAATTTGCAAAACACATCTTCAATGCATACCAGAAAACTCCTTCTTCAAAAAAATGTACATGAAGGTGCAAAAATATTCATTAAATGAAGCTCTTGTGTCAGCAGATGTGCATAAATGATTTTTCTGATCATGATAATTCAGTTAGAATTAATATTTGATAAATTTGACGAAGAATTTCATCCATAAACTCACATTTTTAGCATTGAAAAGGGTGCTCCTTGTAACGCCGAAACACGTGTATGTCGTTTTCTTGCTCATTTGCGTTTGATATGTTTTTTCATATGCTTTTTTTCATTACACAAAGGTATTTATTTTCTTTTTTCAAAAAATTTATCTTTAAATTGAAAAATTGCTTACTTATTTTTGTTAACACTTTTTAATAATAAATATCTATCTATCTACTGTCCGACCTCGAAACCAGCGCCTAGCATTGTTGAATGGTTCTATTTTAAAAAGGCAGGCAGCTTGATTACAAAAATGCACCATGGCAGCAATTCTACTTTGTCCGATATCATTTTATTTTCATAGACCTGATAAGGAAGATAAATTAAAAAGAAATAAAAAAAACATCAAGAGGATTGACAAGAATCGATCAACACCTCAAATAAACGAATCCAACGAAAAAAAACAAAACAAAGAAAAATCCCTTCACACTCCTTATCTCTCTTATCACAATCACCCATAGTTTCATAAAATCAATTGAGACCTGACGCATGCGCAAATTCGAGGAAGGTCGCCGAAAAGATAATCAAACAGTATCTATCTATCCACCTATATATACATACAAATATATAGAAAGAGACAGACACATTTTTATGATATTTAACGTAATTATCCGCCCCTGGAATTTCATTTTCGCCTATTTTGTCATGTATTTTTAATGGTCTGTAAAAAATTAATGAGACAATATTTTTTTGGGAACATTGCGTTTTTTTCATCTGTAGACTTTAAGGATTCAGAAAAATATCACATTTTGTAATCCCCGAAGTTGGCAAACGAAACGAATGTTTCTAAGCATCTTTTCTGCCTTCGGCTCACAGACTAGTACAGTGCATCGGTTTCCAACCGGTGGTTTGCAAGCGATACAAAGGGGGTTCGCGAAAATACACTGGCGGGAAAAAAAATCCCAACACCAAGAAAGACTTGCGTTAGATAAACAAAATTTGGTAGGCGTGTTTATACAATTAAATCATGACATCGATTAAAATTTCGCGCTTCGCGCATAAGTGTGGCGCAGCTGGCGACACTCAGAACGTGCAAGTAAGGTTTGTTTTAAAAGCGCGTTGTACAGCTTGTGAGTATTATTTTTCCGTGAAATTTGACGCATTGCGTTCATGTTAGCCAGGAATGCCTTCAAGAAGACGAAGAAGTCATTATCAACAGCTCACCGAGTTTGAACGAGGTCGTATAATTTGGCTACGAGAAGGTGGATTTTCATTTCGCGATATTGCAGAAAGATTTATTCGGAATGTATCCACTGTGCATGATTATTGGAAACAATGGTCCATGATCCAGGGATGGTACTACTTCAAGAAATTCGAGTCTTGAGCAGCTACGTGGCACAACTAAGACGGAAGATCGCCGAATCCTGCGTACTGCTGTGGCGCATCGTACTGCATCTGTTGCGGACATTCGAGCTGCAGTTGGTATCGCCGTGACCCAAAGAAGGTTAAAAAATCGCTTGCTTTAAGAACAGCTCCGACTCAGGCACCCTGTAGCCTGCATTCGATTGACTGCAAACCATTGCCTTTTGTAACGGTAGTGGTGTCAAGACAGAGCTCATTGGAGGCCGAAGTGGAGATCTTTTGCATTTTCTGATGAAAGCAGATTCTGCCTTGGTGCCAGTGATGACCCGTATGTTGGTCAGAAGGAGGCCAGGGGAACGCCCGCATCCAAGCTGTCTGCGGACTAGTCACACGGGACCTACACCTAGAGTCAAGGTCTCGGGAGCAATTTCCTATGACAGCAGGAGCACTGATGTGGTTATCCCAGACACACTGACTGCAAATTTTTCGCCAATCTGGTAATTCAACCTATAGTACAGCCATTCATGAATAGCATTCAAGGGGAAGTTTTTCAACAGGAGAACGCTCGCCCTCACACCGCTGCTGTAACGCTATGTGCTCTACAGAGTGTTGACATGTCACCATAACCTGCAAGATCACCAGATCTGTCTCCAATTGAGCACGTATGGGATATAATTGAACGGCAACTCCAGCATCATCCACACTCAGCAATGACTATCCTAGTATTGACGCAACAAGTGCAACAAGCATGGCACTTCATACCACAAAGTGAAATTCGGCACCTGTATGACACAATGCACGCACGCTTGTAGGTTTGCCTTCAAAATTCTGGAGGTTAAACCGGCTATTAAAGTAACATAATTTAGCATTTGCACAGCATTTTCTTGAGTTTAAATTAGCCTGTGATCTTGTACATTTAATCAATTAAACATGTTAACTAGACAATTACATTACCCAAATTTCATTACTCTACCGTAATTTTTTCTTGGTGTTGGGATTTTTTTTCCCGCCAGTGTAATATTGTAATAGCAGAATTTTGATACATTTTGTTTCAAATGAAGTCTCAACTTAGAGCGTTTTTTGTTCGTCATTTTATGTTACTGGAAGAGAAAAGATCATTTTATGAATCTGAGACATTTTTTGTGCAAGCATTTTTAACGATCATTTTTTAAATTAATATCTGACTCAAAATTTAAAATAAATAAATAAATAAATAAATAAAAATAAATAAATAAATAAATAAATAAAAATAAATAAATAAATAAATAAAATGCGTTGTTGTGTCAGAAAAAGTAAATAGGTAAATTTTATATTACTCTTTAGAAAACTTTTCCAATGGAAGAAGGATTTTCAATACATAGAGATAAATGCGGAACCTTACGTGAAATTGGAAGTGTTTAATATTTGAGTCAAACTTTGAACTTCTTTGCTCCGTAACTATCCTATATATATATATATATATATATATATATATATATATATATATATATATATATATATATATATATATATATATATATATATATATATATGTTTTGCAATCATTTTCTAGCTATCATTTTGGGTTTATACCAATGTTTGTACTTCTATATTTGGCAATTGTTGCTTTGTTCATTTTTTGAGCTATTGTTTCTCATACTAAAAAATAATCCTTAAAATTTTATTCTGTGCTTGGGTGTTTGTATGCGTGGATGTTACTTTTTTCTTAGTACACTAAGGAGCTCGTTAACTTCCTTCAGAGTTTGGAAGGGCCAAGGAAAAAAAGATGGAAACTAAAACTTAAGACTAAAAAAAAAAAAAAAGCGGCCAGTAAACCTCAAAAAAGTATGTGGCCACTTGGACATTGTTGTTGGCCACTTTGAGCTAAGTTCCAGAATTGTAATCCCACTTCAATTTATTCTGCATCAGGGACGTGCCGTCTGGATAGGCAGGGTAGGCAGTGCGAAATTACAAAATGATAAACTTCGCAACGCATTTGGCTTCAGTACAGTTGCGCCGGCTAAAACTTCGCCAAATCAAAGTAGCCAAGCCGATGAAACTCGCGAGATACACAACATGGTTGCGCGCTGTGCTCTTCGACGGAATCGTAGTATCACGTCATTATGTTTGCAAACTAGTCCATGTAAGAACGGCTTACTGCACGTTTGATGAAAATTTCAGTTTATGCTGTATGCTGTAATTCGTAACATGCACAATACGGTATGTCGCCTTGTTCTGAGAAGAAAAAAAGCCTCGCTGTACGCTGTTATAAATACACTGCAAAAGAACTTTTAATTGTAGATCTTTGAAGTAACTCGGATGTTTCATATTTAAATGTTATGTTGATAACAATCAGTGAATCCCTAGAATGCTTTCGTCGCTCTAGTGGGAAACTATTATTATGTATGGGGAAATAAGTTTGAATAAGACTTCAAATCCGCCCGTAGGCAGTGCCTACCCACGAAGAAAACAGACCAACCTCACCACTTCATCCAATGACATGTAATGCGTTGATTGGAAAAAATATTTAAGTATTAAGCAATAAAAGAATATCCAAAAAGAAAAAAAAATGGAATTTTTCCATTTGAGTGCACTCGAAAAGCATCGACCGACGCTGCTTTTCGACCTCCGTATCTATGCAATGCTTAGCATTCCGAACACGCCGTTCCGCACTTTTCCCCCCCTTCGCGTCCAGCAAAACAACGGCGGAGGCAGAACGAAATGTGCTTCTGTGGTCTGTGCGTGGCCGACGAGTTTCTGCTCGTAGGCTACTCTATGTACCTTCTGGTTTCTTCGATTCTCCGCAGAAAATTGGGGACGTCACGTGCAGAGCGATTTGGCGTCTCGATTCGTTTTTTCTGTAGTGTTTTGTTTTCTATGAAATGTTTCCGTAATTTTCAAATGTTTCGTCTTTTCATTTGTCATATTGTTTCCCATGTTTAAGTTCAAGCCTCAGGCTAGTTCTTCCGTTTAAATTTTTTGAAAAAAAAGAAAGACTTGCAAAGAAAAACGGCAAAATATTTAAAAATTCGTGTCATTACACATGGAAGTAAATTTTCAAGAATTATAGCTTTTGGAGTTGATAAGGATGCATTCAGCAGTCTAGCAAAAAAGTACGGGAACTTTTTTGACATTATAAGACGGATAGCAGATTTAGCAGATATTAATGGGAACAAGTTTTTCGTGACAAATGCATAAAAAATGTGCTTGATTTTATTTTTGAAAAGTGAATTGAGCCACCTGCTTCCAGAAACTAATGTTGCAGTTAAAAGAATTAAGAGCAACACAAGAAATAGAATGAGAAATTCACAACTTTCATCTCTTATTTTGATATCCATAGAAAAAGAAAGTGGACTAAATGAAACAAGACCCAACTTTCAATTTTTGTGACAGTCACAGATATTTTCACCACAATGAAAGAAAGAATGGATTTTCTACAGAGTTAGATGAAAATCTTTGTATATATGTTTATACTACGTAAATATCATTCATATTCATACTGTTTAAATACGGTTAACATCATATGAGTTTTTCGACATATGTATTATTATTCCACAAATTATCTACATTTAAGGGTGAATATCAGTTTCAATTTTTAAAGATACTCAGAAAATAAAATTAATAGGGTATTTCAACTACACATTAGTAACAATTTTTTTTTTAAATTAGGGGCATGGTCAAGGTGAACATTTACCTCCATTTTAGGGGGGTTGCCTTTGAGCGTTACCGACATGATGAGAATGCTACCGATCTGACAAATATTACAGATTTTACACTTAGTGTGCAAAAGTAAACACTTTCACTACCTTTTATGCTTAAAAAGAAAATAATTATTACTTAGAATATAATAATATTTACACAGCCTGAGCGCTTTTTTAGTTCATAAATAAAATTAGAGTCTAGTTAAAAGTTAGTTAAAGTTTAAATAAGTGCGACAAAATTTTTTTTCAAACAAATAAATAAGTTAATAGTTAAAAAATAAAAATAAAATAAAATTCTTAACACAATCTTAAAAAACGAAATTAATTAAAGAGTCAGAGTTTGGCGGGGGAGGGAGATTTGCACTAAACTGCTCGTAAGTTTTCCAGTTTAAAACAAAATTATATTTTTGAGTGCAGTAGTTACGAACGAAGGTCTGAATATTGGTGTAAAAGAAAAGAGGGTGAAAAATGGCAATAATTTTGTTTGAAAACTCAAATTTTGCGGAAAAATTAATGCTTTTGAAACATTTAAAAAAAACAATAAACTGCTTCCAATAATGGGAGAATTTGACAGAAAAAACAATGCACTTGAAATTATCTTTGTACTTTAAAATTCAACTCAACAAACTCATAACGCGAAGAAAGAATTGCGAAAAAACATCGGTAACGCACGCATCAGTTTCGCAACAAATATCTTCCACTTCGACGCTGCCGACATGACTAATTTCCCGCAATATGACAGCTGAACATCCCTAATTAAGGATTCGAGAATAAAAACACCTTATTATGTTCATAGCAATATATTTCTTTTCCATTATGGAAAAATATATTGAAAAATTATTATTATTATTATTATTTTTTTGTATCTTAATTTCCGCTGTCGACATGACACTTCATAGAAACGGAAGAACTTTGGTAGAAACGGAAAAGTCAAGATTGAACAAATCTTACCTGCAATTCAATGCAACTGAAATGAAACTTTCGATCGAAACTTAAGCATCATAACATTATATATTAGGGCTTCACCCAGCACACTTAATTAATACCAAAAATGTTTTGTCTTGAAATTATCATCGCGGAAGTTTGCGCTCTTGTCATGTTATGAAAACTTGTGACAAGCAGAAATTGCATTTTTTTATCAATATCAATTCATTTTTATCTAAAACATAAGAGTTAATCTTCATAGACGAACAAAAAACACGTTATTTCCTTCAGCATATGTTTCTTCTGCGATGTTTTAAAATTCACGGGATTTTTTTTTTAATTTGCAATTCGAATGTGTGTCGCTCTGCCGACATGACATTGAAGCAATAAAAAGAGTTCTACTTTTACGAATGAAAGCAAAATTTAAAAATTTTGTTATTGATTGTATGTGCAACGAAGTTTACAGTATGAAAATCGAAACATTTTTGGTTTTTATTTGGAAGTGCTTAGGAAATTCATTTGTGACTTAAATTAGCACTTTTGTTGATATTCACCCTTAGATCTTTCTTTCTTTTTAAAATTTATTTGTCCATATCTCTTGATATTTTTTAGAGCTTTGTCTAATTGTCAGGAATACTAAATATTATTCTTTTGAGCTATGGAAGCAAAAACCTATTCGAAGCTTAATTAGGTGTCAACTATGTGTTAAAATTGAAGGTTCTTGGCGGGGGGGGGGATGCTTCACCATGCGTGTACGTAAACAAGTACTTTTGTATTCCCTCAAAATGTGCTTTCGTTTTGAATAGAAATATTGTAACTCGTTTTTTAATTTCAACTCGATTTCAGGTTTTAGCAGAATAGCACCGCGGATCCCCTGGTTTGAGTTCGTGGACCCCTGGGGGTCCGCGGACCACAGTTAGGGAAACTCTGTTTTAGTGGATTATTTACTTATTACAAAATAGAAACATGTCACCATGTTTTTTTTATTTATTTATTATTTTTTTTTAATTGAAGGAGAAATTTAGAGCGGTTAGTTTTATGCTGTACTGCCGTGCTAAGCGCAAAAGTGGTATCTGCAGTCGAGCTCAAACTGATATAAAACTCTTTAGAGTTTTGCGCCACCATGTATTTGATTCAGATGAAATTTTTTCAGATTTTTAAAAAAATATTTCCTATTCTCAAATGACCATATAATTTTGCATTTAGGTAAAATACGTCACAAAGATCCCAAACCTCAATGTTGATGATAATTTAATTTTGCTAAAAAGTACAGATACGACTTTTGTAACTAACACGGCAGTATGACCATGAACTATTTTTGCGCCGGCCACCTCGTCTAGTGGTCAGCGACGTCTGACCGTGATGCGGTGATGGCCCCGGGTTCGAATCCCGGCTGGGGCATGGGCGCACTTTCTCTCTCTCCTGTCATTGTCCTTTCTGTGTGTGTGAAAGTGAGTTATGAATGGATGGGCCTACCCTATGAACGGGTCCTTATGGCATGTGTGTTGAGCTTAAATCGGTCGTCCACCTAAATGGTGCTCTTAAAAACGGAGGCCGTATCTTTCCTGCCTTAAATCGAGCAGATTTCATCTACTCGGGCTCGGATATCCGAGTGGTATTAGAAATAACAACAACAAAACAACTATTTTTGCTATTGAACTTCCTAATCGGCTAATGGTGAGTGATAAGGTGGACGCTTTTACCAAGATAATGAACGTACAGAAGAACATGCAATGAGTTACCGCCCGTAAGCCAGGGCTAAGGCAGAACTGAAGCAAATGCACCCACAGCTCGATCATAGCATCCTAAAACTGCAGTTCCGTTACTAAAGAAAATTGAATGCAATTGTTGGTTTCTATAATTCAAGAGGATTTTACCAAGTTTTATTCTTCGTCAATTTTTCTCCAATAATTAGTTTATATTAAGTGCTAGTGAAAGATATTAGTGGGGAACCACCTAATAATAATAATAACAATAATATTTAATTGTAAAGGTTTTAGGAAGAACAAAGCAGTCCAAATGTGCCAAAGAATTCTTTTTCCCTTTTTCTAGTTCCAAAGAAAAAGAGTGACCTACAGTATTTTCTAGTTTTTCAATATTTTGAGGACAACGGAGAAAAATCGATTGTGTATTTAACAATTTCCGAAACCTTTTCCAACATTTGCTGTTTTTATGGAGCGCTGGAGAAAGTTTACCGTTATGTTCTATTCTTTTATGACTATTTTTCTGTTGAACGTGTTTTCCAGGATAAAAAATAGAACTTCCTAGAAACTTTCCTAAAAATTCGACCACGCACAATGAAAGCTACATGTAAGGCGGGAATTTTTTAAAAATAGTTTGATAACAGGGAGCAGCGCACCTAAGTCTATGTACGCTACTGCTTCAGACAGAGCACTGAACATATTTAAAACTCTGCCATTCAATCTCCAAGTGCAATATGCATTCCTTATTAAAATGAGGGCATTTATAGTTTAACCTTTTGGAACAGGGCTGTTTTTTAGAAATTTTTCTTTCGACCCAGGTAGTACGACAATTGAACCACAGAATTCTTTTCCATTGAAAAGAGAAGGTATAAACTGTCGTACCAGACATATAAAACCTTAAAAAAATCCTCGGCTCCAAAGGGTTCGAGTGAAAATCTCAACCCCGTCTTCTAAAAAAAAAAAAATAGTTACGGTACAGCATGTGTACCGCCCAGCTCCTAAAGGATAATCATCAATACTCGGGGATACTTTGGTGTTGAGTTTTTGGTACTGTCGCCAAATTTTGGGCAATAATCTTTTTATGAGAGCATCAGCATTTTAAAAAAATGTCACGTGTCTCAGTTATCCTAATCTTCCCAGCAACTCCAATACGGTTCACCTCTGGAGCCCATGATTTATTGAGGTTGACTTTGTGCAAACAATAGAGGTGTTAAAAACTTACAGACAATGATTAAAGGGGCAGATATTTCGACGTTAACGAACCATAACAAACACATATAAAAGACAAACAAATAATAAAGATCGCTCGCGCCCCATCGTCCAACAAACTTCATCACATCCATTCTTTAACATAAACTCAACGGCAGATCCTCTTTTATGTTTAACTTGCAAAGTGAATATATTTCATGGAGGCACAAAAGACTCAACGCGAGTTGAAAAGAACCATTGTATTCGAAACGTTATAACGATCGACGTGAGATACATTTTTATGGCCATTTTGGCCCATATGTGCACATATATATTCCTGCTGGAGTACACTTATGCCTCGGAGGATGAGGTATGGCGACAAGAAAAGCGAATATAAAACGCATCTACTCATCTCGGATAGGATTTTGATCGCGTTTTCTTCTGGAGGGAGAAAGAGGAAAATGATTCGGAGACGGAGTGAAACAAAATTGAAAGGAAACATTTTGATACTATAGAGATGGATGTTTTCGATGTGTAATGGAAATTCTCTATGTGAAATATTGGATTTATGACATTGTTGCTAGCACAATTCTTCTGTTTTTTTCTTTTTTTCTTTTTTTTTATAGAAATTGACAAGAAATAGGCAAATACAGTAAATACCCAATTATCTGCGGAGTAGGTTTGCACGATAACCGAGGATAAGCAAAAACCGCGGATAGTCGAATAATAGGTAAAAAAACAAGATTAATGTGTGCAATTGCGAAAAAACTTACGGTTCATGGTCAATGTAAAATAGTGCAGCTTCAGTTGAGATGTAAAAGATATGAGACCCCAAGGGGCTGAGGTCTGACTTTGCCTCTGCGTACTTTGCTTTAGCTGGGCATAATAAGGCAGTCTTAAAGACCCTACAGATATCGACTGTCTTACTTATTCGGAAATTGCTTCGGAGGCCGAGATTAATATAAATAAGGTAAGTCTGGGGAAGATGCCAGTCGGGGGAAGACGCAAGTTTGATCATAACTCGTTTATGCATCGTTAGATTGCAATACTGAGCCATTTGTATCCAGTGTCAGGTCCCACATAAGATGTGGCTTGGCCATTTGTTTCAATTCATCGACTTTAATCGGCGTTATTTTTTTTTGTCTCGTGAGAATAAACGTGGTGAGTGCAACTTTTGTAATATTCTGTTCCTCATACTTAGAGCTGATAAACGTATTTGCTATTTTTAATAAGATCTTAGCAATATAAGTGAGTTTTGCATTATGTTACACACAACATTTATGTAGAAGAGCTCCACACCACTGTAGCAATAAGGAAATAACTTGGGGGAAGACGCCACATGGTTCAGAAATAGGTTAAATAAACTACATTTTATTTATTTTTTGTTTATAACACTAAATAGTATCGTGTAAAATAGAAAATAAATCACTTACATATTTTTTTATGCTTTCGTTTTAGGCATTATGACTTTTAAAAAATAGAACTCTCATTTAATTACCATTTAGACAATGTCTGAAAAAAAAAAAAAAAAAAAGAAAAGCTTAACACTCTTCTTGGTCCGAATCAAATTTGCTGCAAACTGTAGAAGATGTAAGAAATGCACGAAACACTATGTGAGCTGCAGCAAAGATTTATAGAATTCCATGTAGAACTTTGAAGTGACACAATAAAACGTATCACGGACGTAAAAAAAAAAAAAAAAAAAAAAAAAAAAAAAAAGTCTAAACTAATTCCGAGAAGATAGTGACTATGCGGGGAAAGGTCAAGGAAAGCTAGAAAAGGCGAGTTAGCGCAAAACGCATTCCAAGAAACCTTCGAAAATACAGAAGAAAACGAGACAACATGTCAGCTAGTCATCCTCACGTGAAAAAAATACTCTACATTCGAGTGATGACGGGTGGATGATGATAACAGGGGATTTTTATGCTAATAAAGGTCCCAAGTGTGACTGGATTCAGTGCATCGAATGCAACAAATGGTTGCATGAAGATTGCAATGATGATCATTTGCATTGAGTGAAATTTTGTGTAGGCTGTCATTCAAATTTGTGCTGCTATTATTTTTTTCAAATCAAATATGACTAATTTTCAATTTGTTCCCTTTTGTTATTATGTTCACACTTAAGTTTTTAATGTTGGTCTTATTTTTTTTATTTATTGGGGTGTTATGGCATCTTCCCCCATAACAGGTGGCATCTTCCCCGTATATATGGGGAAGATGCCACAAATAAATGACTTTTTTCAACATTAAATTTTGACTAAATTTTATACTTTGAAGAGTATTCACTGGTATTTATGATTAACTCAATTGTTGAAAAATAAAGTGTATTTGTTTGCATGGACTTGTTATTGCAATTTAAACTGTAATCATCGAAAATTCCTTAACTGTGGCATCTTCCCCCGATTTACCTTACTGTTTGGAGAAAAGCCCCTGTTCATGATAGGTATGAGGGTTATCTTCTTGGTGCTGCTCTAACTTGGGCCAATAGTAGAAGTATACAGACGGCTCTGGCCAGGTTCCGCAGCGGGCATCTTTGTTCTCTGCGTTACGAGTCAGGGTCTAAAGTTTTCCCTCTCTGCCCAAGTTGTAACATTTCTCGTGCTGCTCCTGCACATATTTCGTCGTGCATTGGCTGCCTGAAGAGCCAACTGTTTTCCTCTTCCGAGTTGCTTTTTGAGAAATTGCTTTCTCACGGGTTCATGTACTTGATTTAGATGATACTGTCAAACAAGTGGGATAAGTCACAACAACAATCACAACACATAGCGAAAAAATGCCAATAATACAGCTCATACATTTAAATTATAGATGAAATGACAACATTACAGGGAGCGGCAAAAAAACTCGGACAAAGTTTGTCACGTCCTGACGCCAACACCTTTTACCGTATCCAGTCAAATCTTTTTTTAAAAGATTCTTCATGTTTGCCTGCATTGAGGAGGGAAGTGTCGATTTTGTACTTATCATCGTTGTTTTGTTTGCAGAATGACAGAAAGACGCGTTGCAATTTTGGAACTGTTTCGCGCTTTTAAACGTCAGTTCGTTTGCTCAAAATTCCTCGACAGACTGTTTCCAATGCAATTAGCCGGTACAAAATGCTTGGTCACTCCTTACGCCGTCCTGGAAGCGGAAGAAAGCGGACCGTGATCACATTTTCCTACCTTAGGTTCATCAAGAAGCGAGTGCAGCGAAATTCGAGGGTCTCCATGCAAAACTCGCTCGTGAAATCGAAATCAGCGACCGATCAGTTCAGCAAATAGCTAAAATTGAACTCAATCTCAAGCCTTACAAGCTCCAAAGAGCCCAACTTCTTACTGAAGAGAACAAGAACGTGAGACTTCAAAGATGTCGCCAGCTCAAACGTCGGGCCGCAGGTGAGCAGTGGAAGAGCATCTTCTTCAAAGATGAGATGTTGTTCACTGTCGAACGGGCGCATAACCGCCAAAACGACAGAGTCTGGTCCACTAAAGGTCCTGGTACATCGGCCATCGTCGAACACCACCAAAAATCCACAATTGGTGATGTTTTGGGGAGGAATTTGCGCTCGGCAAGACTCTCGTTGTTTTTGTTGATTAAGGGGTCAAAATCAGCAAAGAAGTGTATCGCCGCAACATTCTTCAGGCCGTCATACTTCTGTGGGCCTAGTAGGACTTTGGTGATGAGGATTGGATATTCCAGCAGAACTCAGTGCGGGCTCACAGGACCAAATGACTCAGGACTGGTGCCGAACCCATTTTTCAGATTTCATCTCATCTACTGAATGGCCCCCTACTCGCCGGATCTGAATCCTATGGATTACAGTGTGTGATCCATTTTGAATGTCAGGGCCTGTACTAAGCCTCAAAAAAGCTTGGAGTCGCTGAAGCAGTCGCTGCTTCGAGAATGGAACCGATTGTTGCTGAAAGAGCTGCGGCCCATCGCTGAAAATTTCTAGTTACGTTTGGATCTATGTATCACCGCTGGAGGAAGCCACCTCGAAACCAGCTGAGTATATTATTGTAAGAAGTATATGTTAACATTATTAATTGTTGTTTTGCTAAATTTCTTTTATTTAATAAAATTATCATAATAAATGCTTGTCCGGGTTTTTCTGCCGCACCCTGTAAATGTAAAAACTATCTTGAAACGCTAAAAACGACCAATAACGCACTTTCATTCTTTTGCACTCAGTAAATCATCACCGTAAAAAACGATAACTAAAGTGTAAAAGATCCGAGGATAATCAAATAATCGGGAGTTTACTGTTGTAGTTCTGTGAGATACATGATTTGTGCCTCAAACTAATTAATAAAGCAATAATTATTCTTCATCGCAAGTTTAACTTATGCAGTGTAATCTACCTCGCTTTTCATGGCACTAGGGAAACTACAAAAATCAACTGCTGTTCATTTTCGGAGGCAAAGACTAGTGAAAACTTATTAGAAAAAGAAAAGAGCTCAAAGTATCAAATCAAGGTTTTCTTTTTCGCAAATGGAGGAGGGGGGAGCGGGTCCACAAAGTTAGAAATTTTCAAGAGAGGATCCGTGGAGGTCTGGGGCTTTGGGAACCTCCGATATAAGAAATTTTTGGAAGATAAAAATCAAGTCATAAATAGCATTATACATTTTCACAAGGCCAAAACTTGATGATTTCTCGCCAATGGTATGGGCTTTATATGAAGTTATTGTTCAGCTCCTGTAACTTTAAACCTGATCCAACAAGTGTTTATTTTTTAGGGGAGTTCAATGAAAGGGGAGAGTGTTCTAAGCTCTGATTTGAGTTCAGCGACCTTTTTTCAGTTCTGTTAGGACGGAGAAACAATCCAACTCAACGCCAATAACATTTATCCTATGAGTGAACTATCCAAGTAGAAAGAACATTCCCAAGGTAGAAAGCTTTTATTTCCAGAGACCTCAAACACCATAATTTGTACCTTGGGAAAGAATCTTCTCTTCTCCATGTCTATATTATCTTACAAAGCTTTATTTGAGGCAATGAAAAGCAAAGGAATGCTAGTGGATTATTTTTTCATTTATTTCGTGAGGTGATATATTTTTGTAACGTAAATGATGAGGTGAGTTGTACGTAGCCCCAACATTATTTATCTTGTGCACCTCACAAAATTTAGCAAAATACAGTGGCAGAATGTTCAATGATATTTTTGTATTGTTTATTTATATAAATAGAAGTAAAAGTGACACATGTTAATTTTTTCTAAACATTATAAAACATTTGAATGAAAAGTTCCAATTCTTCTGGGGTTTAAGATGGATCATCTTAAGCAGTTAAAGGTTAAGTTTCAAGTAAAACGCATTTATAGATACAATCCCTAATTGGTTTTCATTGAAAAGTTTCCTAAATCATACTATACAGACTGCAGTTGGTTTTCAATGAAAAGCTTTTCTAAATCATACTACATAGACTGCAGAGTTATAACTACAGGGCTACTAGTACTATCTATTACCTCGAAACAGACGAGATTATTATTACTCTTACCATTTCTATTACTACTGGTCTCCTGGTTTTTAGTTTTGCCGCTTACCTCCCCTTTTGCTGCTTACTGCCTCAACTGAAATATGAAATCAATTAAATGAATGCACTGAGGGCAGTTTCCGCTTCTGAATTTGGAAGGGGTATAATACTTTAAAACCAACAGCTTATTTTTTGCAGTGTAGTGCACTGACATTAAAATGGGTATTTGGCTTTGAATAGGTACCTGTTGAGCTGCAATGCTAAACCATCTACCATTGGAAAGAAATGAAGTGAACTGTTCCTGTATAGCCAGCAGGGTTGCCAGACGTCCCGGATTTCAAGGGACAGTCCCGTTTTTTGAAATATTGTCCCGCGCCGTCCCGGGGAACCTTGATACGGGACGGTTAAAGTCCCGTATTCTGGCTAGAAGCAGCATTTCACAAAGCGGAACAATATTTTCAGAAAAAAATGAAGTAAAACAAAAAATGTGAAATAGAGTGACAAGAAAATTGATTGAATTATAATATTTTTCCTGTTCTGAAGTAATGTTTGTGTACTATTCATTTAGAGCAGAAATTATTGTGACAATCAATTCAACAAACGTTCGTTGTAAAAGTGGTGTATCTCCTTGTAAATGATTTTACTATGCCTTATTATATAAAAAGCCCTTCTCAATTTTTCAATTATGAAAGAAATATATGTGTTCAGCTACTATTAGTCACTAGATTTTTTGAATCAATCAATTTCAATCTTTTGAAATTTGCTTCGCTTCGCTTTTATACTAAAAGATGTAACTAAATGTTATTCCATTTAGCAAACAAATACGCGTTTTAAAAACATGAAGATACATAATTTTTACAATGAGCGACAGAAATATAAATTACAGTGAGCTTTATGGCAACCTAAAGACCATCAAAACTTAGAAAGAATTAGTGCAGCAGTAAAATCAAGTAGCTAATATGATTTTAAAAAAGGAAGTTTTCACATTATATAAGAATACTTATCATGTTATAATATTCACAAAACTGTACAGGCTTTCCCCAAAAAATATTGAGTATTGGTTTTTTCAAATTTGTTTTAAGTTAACTTCTTATAGTGAGTTCAAGTAGTAAGGTTTAATTCTATGTCTGCTCAATTGAAAACAAAATTTTTGTTAATGACTCATTAAAATTATTTTGCATTCAAATTTCCCCATTGGTAAGTCTATCTTTTTGAAAAAGTACATACTTAACATTAGTCATCAGTAGAAGCGACTATTATATCTTTCACGCCAAGACAGGCCCGTCATTTGGGACATCAGGACGGGTGGTCAATGGTCTCCCCCCTAGTTTGGGGAAATTAAGGTGTTTTCATATATAGGGCCGCGCTCTTTTTGGCATAATGTGCATAAAGCCGTGCGAGTCGCACCCGCCCGCCAGAGCCTAAAAGGCGCCGAGCTCTACGACCAAAAAATGAGCTAGCGAACAGGAAAAACGAAAAAAAACAAAATTAAATTTCAAATCCAAATCAGAAAAAAAATTAAACTCTTCATTAAAAACGAGCTCTGGCGAAGAAATTATAGTGCTCAATGTAACAAGAAATCTGTCTCTCTGACTATCCACACAGGAAAAATTATTGCCTTGTTGTGTCTAAACAAGCTATTCAAAAGCTTAATCTTTTACACTTGGATGCTAATGCATACACCAGCACTTTTCATTCGAATGAGGCACCGTGTATGCTATTTCAGCATGTCTATAAGGGTTATAAGCAAAAGAGTCCAAGCAAATCTTCTACTCTTCAATAGGTTTCTTCCTTCCGTTGAATCAATGCTACGTAGGATTTTCTCTAGTGCAATGCATTTTAGTATTTTAACAATTGCTCGTGGTGATTCGACTGCTTTGTGTTATCGTACATAAAAAATACGGTGAGCATGTTTGCATGTTATTTACCTGTGCGTATTACAGCCGACACGTATTAGAATATCGGTTAAAAGAATATCCCGCTTAATATAGCACATTTACAATGTATCAAATCGCTATAATGCATTATTTTGATCCCGGATAATGAAATATCCCGCTTATTAGAATATTTTTTCGTGGCACAACGGCTATTCCATTAAGCGGACTCAACTGTATTTACATATCATATACAACAGTTAAGGTAAACTTTTCAGTTTCAAAAAGTAACAATTTGACCATAATCACATTATTATCTCCTCTTTGCTTCAAACAGTAGTTTTTTAATTAAAAAAAAAAGAAAGACTTTTGGACAATGCATTTGTATTTCATATTAAATTTAATGCCTTTTTACTAATCCGGATTTTACTGGTTTTCCGGGATAGATTTCAGTTTCCGATTTTAAGGGGAATATCCTCCACTTTATACTTCAATTCAGAAATATAATCAGTACCCTGTTGTCATATTTTGACAAACAAAAAAGTGTGAGTAATTATTTATCAAATGCAAATTCGAGAGATATTTAGAGCTACTTTGACTTTGATATTTAAAATATTTCTTTTTCCAAAACACAATGTTGTATTCAAGGAGCTATTGAACTCGAAATAACTTTGAGGTATGAAGTAACAATGTGCAGCGGTATTCCAAAATTACACATTTGTCATGTTCGATTTTTGACTATACATGAAAAACCGGACGTTACGCTCGATAGGAATTTAAGTGAATCTGAAGACTTTTTATGAGTAGTATTTGACGAGTAGTAGTTTGGTTTAAAAGCAGTAGTTAAAATTCAGAGTTATTCCTACATTTTTCAAGTTAAATGTTTAACGATATTTTTAATCACTTAAATTGTTAAATGTTATTAATATTTTATTTTCAATGTCAAGATTTTCACATTTCAGCTTACAAATGTTTCTGTTTGTGAATTTTTGTTCTATCCAGATTGGCCACAATAGAATAGTCGCATCCTTTTCAATGGTGAAAAATAGCACTTCACACTAGATTTCGTATAGCTCATGTTGAAAACGTCGTTTTGTTTTTACGCCCAATTTGTTGAGTTATTTGCAGTAAGAAAGTCGTGTGTGTGTCCTCTCCTCGCACGTGCAGATTTTTTAAAACTTACAATAATAATAATTAGTATTGACTTTTAGCCAGCTTCACGCTTTTGTAATCACACTTTTGTTAAATTTTGTAATTATTTATTTACGGTAAAATAATGAAGTCTATTTGGGGCAAAGGTAATAAAGGAATGTTATTTGAGACAGAATATTATTTTGAAATGATTGAGAGTTGACTGCAATTATCGAAAAAAAGGCCCGTCGTTGGGAGGGGGGGGGGGCTTTGAGAAATCAATATATTAACAGTCGGCGTGGTTTTTGTAGTTTACCGATAAAATTTGCATCCTTTGACCCCGCTACCAGGACAACTTTAAAACAACGAGACTGTCTATATGCTAATTTTAGCACTTTTTTAACTCCCAAAATAAATAAAAATAGCTAAATAAATGTATATATATATATATTTTTTAATTTGGAACTTTTTCTATACTAAAAGAATACACAGATCTGGTTTCACACAACCAGATGCATGTTTTCCTTATAAAAAATAAATAATTAATAAATAAATACACTAGTAAAATACTAGTCTCAAGCAGTTTATTTGAGCTAGTTTTGATTTAAATAGCTTTAGTTTTTTTCTTTTTTTGCACATGTTATGCTTCTCGAATGCGATTGCATGAAATTATTAAATGTGATACTATAATTTACTGTGAAAAATTACTTAAAAATAAGTATTACCTCATTTATATTTACACATATTTTAAGTTCAAAATTTTTTTCAAATTTGTAACATATTCCGTGTTAAATTAATTTGTTTCTAACTGTAATATTGAAGCTTTGAATTTTTAATTAAATGTATTTGCTACTTCATTAACATTCACACATGTTTTAAGTTCGATATTTTAAATTAATATATGTTGTATACATTATTTGTATATATTATGTAAAGATTTTTTTTTCTTTCAGTGCCATTTTTTTAAACCTAAAAAAGTATGTTTTAATAAATGTGTTTCAGTTTGATAAAACACAAGTTGTTCACGCTTTTTTTTTCTTTAAAAAAAAAAAAAAAAAAAAAAAAAATTATACGCGAAGTTTATTTTTTCTAAATTATATTTGTCGATAAAACATCACTGCTTGTGTTAACTATCGAACGCTACTGCCAGAGCCCGATCATTCTGACATTGGACATGGGGCACATTTCTATTTCAGGGCCCCCGCCCCCCCTTCTCATATCAGTTACGTGTTACGAGTAAAAAAATTCTTACAATACCAGAATGAAATAAAAGTTTTGTGCAAAGATCAAACTTAAAAAAAATAATTATAATAATGCTATCAAATTATTATTACAAAAATATACGTCGACGTACACAGAACGCATTTACTATTAATAGTAAAATATACAGTTGGCATTATTTAGGATGAGTTGGATAAAGTAAAGGGATTTTGGGCCCTCCTGGACTCTAAGAGGAGGGGCATGTGCCCCGTGTGCCCCTGCGGTAATCAGGCTCTGGCTACTGCATAAAGCGCTCAGAAGACATTTGCACAAAGGCGCCGATCAGGCTTGGCGCGGCCCTGATTAATGTATTTTCGAATAAGTGGGCATGGCTTTTGCTGTTTTGGTTAATTTACATTGAAATTTGGTATAATGTACCTTTGCCCCCCGCCTCCCACCGATAAAATTTGAAATGACGGACCTGCGTCAGGAAAAAGAGGGTTAACAACAGGGAAATACGAATTTTCACAATAATTAGTGTTAAACGTTTTCCCACTAATATTCATGATGAAAAATAACTATGCATGGTAAAAAACGAAGTTTTTATTAATATGATTTTTGTGAAAAACGTTTAGTATTTAAATCAGGGTTATAAAAATTCAACCTTTAGATTTCATCTCTCACCCCCCCCCCCCAAGAGCCTGTCCCGTATTTACAGTTCTTAAATCTGGCAACCCTGATAGCCAGAATTGGCTGTACAGATGTGACGTCACTCTCTCTTACCTTATATAATGTCATTGTACGTTCTTCTCGGTTTTGTCTTTTGTTTCTCATGCACTGCCAAAAATAAGCTTGTTTTTACAGTATAATACCGGCAACAGAAGTTCCAGTTTAAAACAGTAAAATGCACAGTAATAAACTGTGGAACTAGCAATTTTACAGTTTATTACTGTAAAGTAGCAGTTTTACTTTACGGTTTACTACTGTAAAATTAACAATTTTAGTTTGTTACTGTAAAATTACTTTTTAATTAGCTGTATTTTACTGCCGTGCTAAGCACAAAAGTCGTATCTGCACTTTTTGACAAATTGAGTTATCGCCACCAGGTGGATCTGTGTGACGTATTTTACCGAAATACAAAATTACATGGTCATTTGAGAACAGGAATTGTTTTTTAAAAAACTCCGAAAAAGTTTCATTCGAATCAAATACATGGAGGCATAATACTTTAAAGAGTAATATTTCAGTTTGAGCTCCGCTGCAGATACCTTTTTTGCTCTTAACACGGCAGTATACTGCCGCGATAAGCACAAAAGTCGTATCTGCACTTTTTAACAAAATTGAGTTATCGCCACCAGGTGGCTCCGTGTGACGTATTTTACCTAAGGCCCCTATACGAGCCGGCGCATCAAGATTAAGTTTCACCACTTTGGATCCAGCGCGTGTTATTGTGTTTGAGTGGTTGTCTTTTCTGGCCAGTAATCGCGTTTTGGTAATTTTTCACTGTGAGCAAATGTTAGCGGCACGTGGATTTGGCAAAGCTTAGCAATGTGCCAAAACTTTTTTCTGGTAACCTTACTCCGCAACAATGAAAATTTGAAAGTAAAAGTTAAGGAATTGGATCCAAAGTGGTAAAACTTAATCTTGATGCGTCGCCCTGTCTATATAGCGGCTCTAATTTTACCGAAATACAAAATTATATGGTCATTTGAGAACGGGAAATATTTTTGAAAAAATTCCGAAAAAGTTTCATCTGAATCAAATACATGGTGGAGCAAAACTTTTTAGAGTTTTATCTCAGTTTGAGCTCGAATGCAGATACCACTTTTGCGCTTAGCACGGCAGTATACTGTACAAACAACATTTATGTTTTAAAGTGCGTAGTTCCTATGTTGTGTTTTTGTCATGTTTGTGCTGCGTGGATGTCAATGTTGTTTTTAATAAAATGCTTTTAGATTTTACAATTTTGAAAACACTGCCTCTGCATATATTTGGATTCACAACAGTACCAGCGAATCAAAACTGACTGACAGGTGCACTGTTTTCAGCTCAACTAATATGCTACGAATGTTTCGTATCTCAACAGTCAACGTGTTAAGTGTTAAAAAAATACTTAAGACTATGTTACCGTGGGGAGTTAAAGTGCGGTATCTGAAGAAATGATTTTTTTGAGATACTTGTACACAGCAAAAATTAAATTGTTGTTTTTACAGAGTAATACTGAAACCGGTTTCAGTTTAAAACTGTAAAAGCGCAGTAATAAACTGTAAAACTAGCTATTTTACAGTTTATTACTGCAAAACTGGCAATTTTACAGTTTATTTCTGTAAAATTAACAATTATACAGTTTATTACCCTAATATTAGCTATACTATACTGTAAAAGGAACAGTGTAATGCTGGCAGGAGAGGTTCCAGTTTAAAACTGCAAAAAGTACAATAATAAATTGTGAAACTAATAATTTTAGTTTATTGCTGTAAACTAGCAGTTTTACAGTTTATTACTGTAAAATTAGCTGTATTCTACTGTAAAAACAACATTAATTTTTTACAGTGTAGGAATGCGTTTTTGAATTCTGTACTAACAATAGGGAAAGGTTGGAATTAAACTTTTTTTTTTACTTTACTTCCAGTGGTAGCCAAATGAGAGCAAGCTTGTACAACAAAACGAAAGTACAATATAAAGACGAAAATGTAAGAAAGTGAAAAATGAAAAATTTGCAGGTACTGCCCTTTCCCTTCACACGTTTGCTTCAAATTGAGCCCTGGATGATTTTATTCTAACTCTCCAATCGCAACAATATCGTTTTCTATCAAGGATTATTTATGTGAAATTCAAAGAAAATTCAATAACATTTGACGCAGACTGCTTTACTAATTGCAAAAGCAAATTTAGTAACCGATAAAGCATCGAATCGCCTAGTTGAAACAAGACTTCCCTTTGCTCGGTCGATAAATCAGTCACACGCAATATTGTTCTCTGTTTTGCTGAAGTTTTTTCTTCTTATCGCTCTCAGTCTCACTTTATTCCACTTAATTGCTGTATTTTGCACATTCTTGAATATCAAATACGACATTCAACAGCGCTGTTATCAGCTCCGGCAATTGGTAAAAGTAACTATTTATGGAGTACCTTTTGTTTTTGGTATTTATTACAAACTTGATTTAAGTAACAGTAATATTGAGTGTAAAATAAAAGTTAAAAATCTTAGATTTCGATCGTTTCAATTTAAAAGCTTGAATCAAAACCTGCCGTGCTATACTGCCGCGCTAAGCGCAAAAGTGGTATGTGCAGTCGAGCTCAAACTGAGATAAAACTCTTTAAAGTTTTGCGTTACCTTGTATTTGATTCAGATGAAACTTTTTCAGAATTTTTTAAAAAATATTTTCCATTCTCAAATGACCATATACTACTGTATTCAGGTAAAATACGTCACAAAGAGCCACCTGGTGGTGACGACGCAATTTTGTTTAAAAGTGTAGATATTATTCAACCTCGACGAGATGGCCGGTGTCAATCAAATGAGAAAACGAGTCTATTCCTTAAAATGGGTAGAGAAGGAAGAAACTCCAGTGTGCCATATTTGCAAGTTTAGCGACATTTTGGCGAAGTGATAAGTTTTATGAAATATTAAATAATTCTTCGAGCCACACCTGCATTTGGCGAGGAAGTGAAAACAAGTCTTTGCTTTCTTTATTGCAACCCTTATGTTACCATTTTGTTTTTAAATTTAAATAAACAGTCGGAGGCGCTGCAGTCAATGACCAATGGCTGCGGAAAGATATAAAACCAAGACCCACCTACTTTCTTGTATCCAGTGGGAAATCTTTCTCGATTGTGCAAAAATTAAAATAGTTTCCTCTTTGGCTAATTTCTCAAATTGGGAGACCAATTAAAGGTAAGCAAGGTGACGTATTCTAGCTTTATAACCAATGCCGCAATTGTGAACCCCATTCCTCAATTTTCATCTGCTTATCACCCCTTCCTAAAAATGGACAATCCTGAAAAAAGGAGGAGTCATAGGCCATCTCTGCGAAGTTGAATAATACCACTTTTGTGCTTAGCGCGGCAGTATAAGTTTCAATTTTTGAAAAAATCGGGGAAAGTTGTTTACACATATTCTATTACTAGCAAAAATACCCGGCGTTGCCAGGGTCAGTAATAATATTGCGAAACAATTTATACTCACCTTTGTTTTTACTTTCTTCTATATCTATTATATAGAAGAAAGTATTGGTTTCGTGAAAATTTTCGAATGTCGAATTTAGACGGATTTGCACGTTTTGAGGTGCGCTGAGTCCATTTCGACCATTTTTGGAAAATGTCTGTCTGTGTGTGTGTGTCTGTCTGTGTGTGAGTCTGTATGTGTGTGACCAGTTTTTGTGGCCGCGCTAGAGCAAAAACTACTGCATGAAATCGAACAAAAGTTTTTGCACATATGTACCACCATGTGAACTGGTGCACCTGACTTTGTTTAGCGAATTCCTCCAAGGGGGGTGGAGCAATCGCACGTCTTCTGCGCGTGGGTGATTGCTATATCTCAGGAAGTAACCGGCGGAATCAAACGAAAATTGGTCCATAGGTAGACCCTACCGAGTACAGGTGCTGATTCAATTTGCGTGTCAATATCTCGAACGGGGGTGGAGCAATCGCACGTGTTCTGCGCGGGGGTGATTGCTATATCTCGCGAAGTAACAAGCGGAATCAAACGAAAATTGGTCCATAGGTAGACCCTATAGAGTACAGGTGCTGATTCAATTTGTGTGTCAGTATCTTGAAGGGGGGTGGAGAAATCGCACGTGTTCTGCGCGGGGGTGATTGCTATATCTCAGGAAGTAACAGGCGGAATCAAACGAAAATTGGTCCATAGGTAGACCCTATTGAGTACAACCGCTGATTCAATTTGTGTGTCAATATCTCAAAGGGGGGTGGAGCAATCAAAAGTGCTTATTTTGTCATTGCACCTACTGTATCTCGAGAAATATTGCTGAGATTTGAATGAAATTTGGAATAACACTAACCCATTAAGGAAGCAAGCATCGATTAAATTTTGGCGCCAATCGCCCCAGGGGGAGAGTGGGTAATTTTTGCGCTTAGTCAACAATGCGAAAAATCAATTCATTAAAAAATCGCTTTCACGCTATTTAATTATCAAAACAGCTGAAAACTTTCAATGATTTGAAATTTTTAACTGTTGCTAATTCCTTTTTACTAACAAATAAAATGTTTGCAATTAATCTAAACAAGGCTTTTGCAATGATTTCCAATTTCGCTCATTGATTCTGCATTTGCAGGGTTATTACGATAATTGGGAAATTGGAGCTATTTCCAATTATTCGGGCGAGTACGTATTTTATTTTGTAAGTGGAATTCATAAGATAGATATAGAAGAAAGTTTCGTGACGGCCACGACAGCTAGTTTTTTCTCCTAAACTGAAAGAACTCAAAACACACCGCTTTGACTATTTTTAAAATGTCGCCAAATTTGCGGTAACTGTTTTGTTATACCTTGGATAATTTTGCTCTCCTCCCTACTTTATGAAAATACATTAGGCATTATTATGTCCCAATTTTTTGTCACAGAGAAATAGCTATCAAATGCTGAGATACTATTGCTCACCATAAAATGATGCTAAAAGTTTTTGTCCTAAATGATTTCGAAATTAATGGGAACATTTGACAATTATTTGTGTAAAAACGCAACTTAATGGTAATTTTAGTCTTGTTTAAGAGTTTTATTAATTTAGTATGCGGATTACTTTACGTTTTGACATAATTTTAAAAAGTGTTTTTAATGGCTACATCCGGAATCGGCCAACAAAAGAAAAAAACTGAGCTTTTCAAATGTGGGAGTATTATATCGATAATTTGGATTTTGCCGCATTCGATAAATATCAGACAATAATTGTTTGATTTTGGTGACGTCGTGTAAGAAGTAAAGTATTATTAAGTAGTCTTTGGCACAAAAACTGGTGTCAGTTGAAAACATCGCCGAGAATCTCAGTTATTAAAATCTTCTTGAAACAAATTTGGCAAAATTCCTGTTCAATTGGATACTAAGTAACTGCTCCAAGTACCCCGACAAAGTGCCCAATCAATGCAAACAAATTTAAGAAAGGCCGTTAAGTTGTATTTAAAGCTAAATCAAATTGGAAAATAGTGAACCTAATCCATTTATCAGTTGCCAATCACTTCAAGCGATTACGTTACCGATACTCTGAAACACATGTTTACAAAACTTGCGAAAATAATTGATGCACTGAACAATCTATTAAAAAAGAAATACACAATTTATTCTACAAAATAATATTTGTACGTTTCAAAGGACAAAAAAAAAAAAAAAAAAAAAAAAAAAAACCACATTGCTTAGGTATAAATATTCTACTTACAGCCAAGACTACAAAATGTTTTAAAATACAAATCATAGTAAAAGCTCGTTAGAGAGCTGGCACCCGATCGTTTCTAATGTCTAGTAGAAACCTGGATATTAACCATGAAGCTGAAAAAAAAAATTACTTTTTGATTTGACTTGAGAAAAGCCTTGAAATCTTAATGAGAAAAATGGAAATGATACACCAATTCTAGCTATCGACAAAGAGTTGAGATGATGCAATAAATACTGAATTGTTTGTTGGAAGCCTTCGCGGATTTATGCGAAAAATGTACCTTAAATTGGAATGAAAAAAAGCGCTACCAATCGAACTTTTTCAAATATCGTTATAAATTATAGCCTATGTGTTATTCTGATGTATAAGCTACATTATGGTAAAAGTTTCATTAAAATCTATTCAGTAGTTTTTGCGTGAAAGAGGAACAAACATCCATACATCCATACATCCATCCATACAAACTTTCACATATATAATAGTAGTAAGATATTTCTTTCAATCATCATACTTACGTGAAATTCAAGATTTTTGCATCTAATTATTTTTTTCATTTTTGTTATTAGGTATTTTGCATTAAATAATTAAAATAAATAAATAAATAAATAAAACAATAACTTTCCCCCTTATCAGTCCCACTCTTCTACTTGTAGATAATGTCTGTGGGACCTAGAAAAGAAGGGATCGGTATTATTCTTCTACGGATTAATGTCGTAACTCTTCTCTCAAACCATTTCAATAGAAGGGCTTGGAAGATGAAGGGTTTAAGTGACAAAACAGAAATTGCGAGTAATTAAAGTTCAAAGTTTTATTGTTGTAGTCGTTACAGCTTTTTTGTTTTCTGGTTTTGTCATTAGTGTGCGCATGAAATAGGTCTATTGACATCTATTGTTTGATGTACTAAGTTTTATTTGCTTACCTGTATCCATTGCTTACCATTGTACAGAGTGTTCATTTTTAAAATGTAACTTAGACCCTTCATCCTCCAAGCCCTTCAATTATGAAATTTTTAGTTGCACGCGGTTTGAGGGTGGAATTATGAAGTAGCCTCCATGTTGTCTACAAAACATGTATATAGACAGAAAGTAATAATTTTTTACTTTGAGATACGTCAAGGAGGAATAGGAATTCAGTCTAATTTTTTGATAATACTTTAAGAAAAAAGACGCACCAAGAAGGAGTTGTCATAATGAAATGAAATTTCAGTATTGTCTCGTGCATTCATGCTAGGGGTGTCCCCATGGGGGCTAAAACCTCTATTCATTTGACATTTTTCGGTAATAATAATTTCTTTTGCTGCTTTGATTTTTTAATCAGTTTCTTATATCAATGTTGTCTTCGCGTACGTAACTGTCGTTTTATTTCGAAAACTACATCTTGGTCCGTCATTTCTTTTGTTATAGCAGCGATAGACAACCTAAAATAACTGCCGATCTCCTTTCAAAGTTAGGCGATCACTAAGATCGACTCTGTAAAATCACGTTCAAAACAATGTTTCTCATTCTTTAAAAAATGTTAAAATACTCGTATCAAGTTTTACCTGTAAGTTCATAGTAACATTTGTTTACATTTCCTCAGGAACAAAAGGTGAAAAGATTTTTTTTTTTCTTAAAAAAAAAAAAAAAAAAAAAAAAAAAGCCGTTTTCCAGCCGTTATTAAAAGTTTTGAAAAAAAAAAAAAAATACTCAAATAACTTTTGATCAAGAAGTTTGAATAAATTTTTTTGTAGAAAGTACTATATTTTTTCTCTCTGACAAAAGAAAAAGGGTCCAAAATGTTGTCACGATCGATTGGAAACAGGCCCGAGATCGTCAGGCCGATCGTGATCAACATGATGCCTACCGCTGTACTATACCATTACACGATTTAATCAACATTCTAATTTCATGTATATAAGATTCATTCGAGCCCCTTAGACTTATCTTTCTAGAAAAGGGCTCCCCAGGAATGATAAATGTTAGAATCCCCCTGTAACACATGATGATAGGGAAGAGCCGCATATCGTTATAAACAGATGCTGAAATTTGTGTTCCGTTCCCATCGTTTGTTAAAGGAGCTAGATGGGGCTCACGCCTCTTTTCGTAAATCGCACGGGGCAGCTCCACCCAAAGCACAAGCCTCATCTATTAATTGCTGCGGATTGGGGTTACACGGGCGTGTGCGAGGGTGCCCGAAAAGTTGGTTCTGTTGCGAGAATGATCTGAGGCGTTTGATATTTAAACTAGTTCCATCCGTTTATAAAAATTTGACAGGGAAGTTTAAAAAACATTTAACGATCTTTTCACTTTATTTTTACAAAGGAATTGATTTTCATTTGAATAAGATTTTATGTAAGAATTTATTTATTTATATTTTTAAATTTTCACTTCACATTCCAGGATCCTCCGTATACCTTCCACAACTCGTGGTTCAACCGGAACGGAGCCCTGAAGAGAGCTCTGTTTTTTTTTTTGATCTAGACCAGAAGCCGAGCAAGCCCTTGGTCCAGTACTTCCAGAGGTATCGATTCACTTGAAGGACTTTGTGACCGCGACCCATATTTAACGTTGCCCAGGTACCGTTTGTGACGACGGTGGATCTTTGATCGGCTAGGATCGAACCCGGGACCCTCCGGTTACGAGTGCGCCTTACCAATTGGGCCACTAAAAATTATCGGTCCCTTAAAATTAGCAGTACAGGCTATTAATTTGTATTGTTTGGTTATTTATCTTTTCATTTTGTTGCTCAAACTGATACGGTTTTCATGTTCATGGTAAAGCCGATGGAAGGTCCCGAGAGGTTACTGTGATCTTCCAAAAAATTCAATTATTCAGCGCAGAAGAAAATTGAAGAATGGGATTCGCAATTGTGGTATTGTTTCTAGAATTTGAGTGGATCACCTTATTTACCTTCAATACGTCACCCATTTTAAGAAATTAGTCAAAGAGGTAAAACATTAAAATTTTGTACAGTCAAGGCAGACGTCTTGTTGGATAGGTCAGAGTCTACGTATAATATAAGAGGGTGGGTCTTTGTTTCACCTCTTCCAGCAGCCATATTGGTCAAAGACTGTAAAGCTTCCAACAGCTAATTTGAACTGAAAACTGCCGAGATTAGGGTTGCAATAACGAATGAAAAGCTTTTCATTTTTACTTTTTCGCTGGCTAAATGTAGTTACTGCTGCAAATTGCATTCCAATGACACATAGCAAAAATACATTTGGAGCCAAGGGCGGGTCCAGAAATGTTCCAAGGGAGGGGCGATTGATTTTTAGCCTACTTTCCCGTTAAAAATAAAAGAAAGACGAAAAAAGTATTAAAAGTAGCTTAATGCATCGAAAAAATATCGCCAAGTCCAAAAAATATCGCCAAGTTAAAAAAAATATCGCCAAGTCCAAAAAATATCGCCAAGTTAAAAAAATAAAGAGGTAAAATGAATATCGAAAAATTAAAAATTTGAAAGTAGGGTATTGAGATGGGGAATTTGTGTGTCGGTCTGTCGGTCGGTCGGTCTGTCTGTCCCCCCCTAATAACTTTTGAATGAACATTCCGATTTGGACAAACTTTTTTTTGTTGGAAAGATCTCGGCGAGTACAGCTCATTCCCATATTTGATTTTTTGATTTGAACAATTTTTGGTTCAACTTTGAGCCGTTCAAATAACCGGTCCCGCGATACTAACTTTTTAATGAACAGTCCGATTTGAACAAACTTTTTTTTGTTGGAAAGAACTTTTCAAGGATACTTCATTCCCGTATTTACATTTCCGATTTGAACAATTTTTCGTTCAACATTGAACCGCTCAAGCAAGTTGTCACCCCTAATAACTTTTGAGTAAACAGTCCGAAAAAAATGACTGACTGTGCAGACGATTTTTTGTTTATTTATTCATTTGTTTTATTGAATTTATTATTATTATTATTATTATTTTTGGCAGACGATTTTTTTTGTAACAAAAATGTTTCATTCACTAGGGCATTTTATTCTTTATTTATATTTAACAACTGGCAACGGATTAAAAGTGAAATTCGAGACATTTTATCAACGGACGAGTTTTTTTTTCTTTTTTTTTTTCTTTCTTTGATAAAATGTGTTTTGATGTACTTTGTACTTTTAATTTTTTTTGAAAACAATTGAGGAATTTTTCTACGGAAGAACTGTAACAGTTACATTCTTTAAAAGGTGCGACAAAACTTTATTTATTCATTTATTTACTTTTTATGTGTCTATTTCATCTGATGAGAGAGGTATATTTTGCTTTTAGAAATCAGCTTCAAGTGCTAAAAAGGTATGTTTGACATAATTTTTAGTCTTAGATAATCAAGAGAATAATGATCAGATGCTAGAATGCCGATGTCGATGTACGGGAAAGTAGGCTCGTTTAGTTCTTGACAGAACTTCTTGTTTTTCTACTTGTCCCGTTTTTTGCCACATATCCTGTTGATTACAAATGTTTCGGTCTTCAATTTCGAAAAAAGTCCAGATCAGAGCCCCGAATCCCAACTGTTTCCCACAGTATCATTGAAAATCCTCTAAAGTTGCACGATTAGAACTTCAAAGTCGAAAAACTGCTGGAGAAGAGTCCCTCAAAGGAGGGGCGATCGCCCCTCCCTTGTATCCACCCTTGTTTGAAACCCCTTTTTTTATTCAACTGATTCTAAAACTTTGAAGTATTAATCATGAAAATTTCGTATGTTATTCTTCATTATAATAATAAAAACAACAAACATAAACAAACTTTAATCAGTAAACGATAAATTAAAAATTAAATTCTTTCGTTCAACTTATTTATTGAAATTCATATTGAAACAAATTATAAGGTAGTAAAATGAATCTTGTTGACGGTAAATTTAAAATGGTATGCAAAATGTTTTCTTTTTCTTGGTCTCATATGGTCAAAGAATTATTCCCTCTTTTATAAATCTTTTCGTATCGCCAAAATGTCGTTTTACTCACTAATATGGCACACGTCAATTTCTTCCTTCTCTACCTATTTTAAAGAATGGACTAGTTTTCTCATTTGATTGACATGTCCCACCTCTTCGCGGTCTGACCATACATCGATGGGAAGATTATTGACTGATTGTGTAGCTCAAACATAAAAAATCCATTAAGCATTCGATTGGCCTTAAATACTCTTGGCAAAATTAAATTCATAGTGTAGTTTCGTATTGTAAGAGCACAGGTGACCCCACCTGGTGGAGAAACTGGGCATCAAAATTCTAGTGGTGGCTATCCGTCGACATTTTTGCCACATAAAAGAATGGATGCCAGTTCTTGGGAAAAGAGCAAAGTCTACAAAAGATGTAACAAATACGCAACCTCATTACAATCAAACCGGATTGCTAACTGCATATTAATTTTTCAGGCGTTAGCTTAAGTTTCATCATGAATACAAAAGAGAGAGAGAGGGGGGAATTCTGTCAAATATTTGGGCAATTTTTTTTTCTTTTTGCGCAAATTTACATAAAGATTTCACAGACAATCGGAATAACTACAGCTTGACGTATAAGCTCAGATATTTTCCCCATGGTTTTGCAGGATATTTTTTTCTAGAAAGCAATTTCAGTGCAGATTAGAGTTATTAAAATTTAACATTTTTACAACTTAATCATTCATGGCTGAAGAAGAAATGTTTGAAAAATTTTGCTGAAAAAATAGCTCAGAAAGCAAGTTTGTATAAATTTTTGAGAAAGGGGGGGGGGGATGTCCCCTATTATGAGCGCCCATGGACGGGGATCAGAAACAGGGACGCCCCGAACTAAAACTTTTGAGAGGGGGAAAATTATCAATTTGTCGAATGAAGTTCCAATTTACCGAATGATAAAATACAAGCATGTACATTGCATGCATGTCGTATATGCACATTTAGTTAGAAAAAAACCTTAGGCATCTTTTAAAAAACAATTCTAAAAACTGAAAAAAAAAAAAAAACAAATGATCTCAATGTTGCAGTTTATTGTCTTCAAATCGAATCGAATTCAAATCGAATGTTGCCGAATCGTCAGCAAATGTGCCGAAAAGGTGCCGTGGTAGCTTCAATCGGTAAGGCGTCGGACTCGTGACCGGAGGGACCCGGGTTCGATCCCAGCCGATCAAAGATAAACCGTCTTGATTAATGGTGGCTGGGGGACGTTAAAAATGTCGTGGTCACAAAGTCCTCCAAGGGAAACGATACCTCTGGGGGTGCTGGGCCGAGGGTTTGTGCTCGGCCCTTGGTCTGGTTCAAAAAGAACAGAGCGCTCTTCAGGGCCCTATCCCGGTTAAACCGCGAGTTGTGGAAGGTACGGGGGACTCTGGAGTGTGTGAAGTATGAAATGTGCCGAACACGGAAATTATTGGAGGTCACAGTGACCTTCCGTGACCTCCCATCGGGCGGTAATTTCGTTCGTCTTAAGCGTGTACGAATATACGAGATTCCACTGTAACAAGACCGGGGGGAAAACGCCTCTCATCGTAGGGAATTTCCCCCGTGTAGAAAATCCCTACAGCATGTGCGCTCCGGCGCGTTCGAAAACTGTCAGTGTCGGGAGGAAAATCCTCCCACCACCCCCCACTCTCACCACTCCATCCACCATGCGCACTGCGAGCGCTGCTGCCGAGAACTGAGAGAAAAATCCTCCCTGCCTGCTGTGTCGGTGAGAGAGGCAGCCAACAAACATGGCCGTCACCGTGTGTACCCGGTTCAGCGATAACTACGAGCTCAAGGAAGAGCTGGGAAAGTAAGTGCAAAGTCTCGTTTCTTCCCGATTCCAGTTTCGGAAATACTCGGGGATCTTTTGGGGGTGCTTTCGCTTTCTTTGCGGAATCGGGGTGCCCCCGATTCCTGCAGTTTCTTGACCCTCGTACCCTCGAATCTGATAGTAGCGGTGCGGTGTGTGTATGTGTGTGTGTGTGTGTGAAAGTAGAGGGCATCCCCCCCTCTTGCCACAGTAGACACGTAGGATTGTGTTGTGATATTGTAAACAGAGCGTATCCCGTTGGAACGTGCTTCCCAGAAAGGGCATGATTGTTTTGGGAAGTGTTATGGGCTATATTTTTATTTCGTAGTGTGTATATATGTTTTTTTTTTTATGGGGATGGAAACTTGAGGATTCAAAAGCAATTGCTCGTTTCGATGTAATTTGAGAATCTGAAAAGTGAAAAAAAAAAAGAGGTTCATGTTTTAATAAATACAGCTTTTACTAAATCAATTTTGAGATTTAACTTATCATTCTGTCACAAAATAAATAACAATAGCCCAAGGTGATGAGGTAATTTTTTATCATTTCTTAATGAATAAATACAAGAAACTATTTATATTTTTTTTTATTCGCAAATAAACAGTTACAAAAATACATTTTTTTTATAGTTTGATTTTAAATAAATTGATGTAGCACGCAATAAAACGCAATTTTGTTGTTGTAAGTAGTGTTTAAAATGACGTACTAGAACTCTCCATTCTTGAGTATGCAAATAAATAAATATCGCTCATTTTTTTCTAGGAGAGATTAAAATTGAGTTTTTTTAATTGAAATTAAATTATGGAAGTCAAATTTTTATTGAAATAATATAGCAAATTTTTAATTATAACTATGTTTTTAGATTTTCAAGCTTTATATTCTTGTTAGTTATGCAAACATTATTTACAATAATAAAATTCGGAATAAATAAATAAATAAATAAATAAATAGAAATGAAGAAAAAAAATAATAAGTTTTTAAAATTATAGTTGAATGTAAAAATGGACATTTCGCCTTAAAAATTAAGCTTTTAAACTTAATACACATTCTTCATTTATTGTCCTTCTTTCTTTTTGCAATAAATATGAGGGGATTTTCCATCAATAAAATTGTTTATTGATTACTCCAGCTATGAATGTTAGTATTAGTACTTCAAATTACACACTGTTCACAATAAAAATGTTTAATTTTTTTTTATATATTTATATTGTTTTTAATGTGTTTCACACAGGATTTAATAAATACCTTTCTTTTCACTTTGTGTGCATCATTTTAATAAAATATTTTGTTTGTGTATTTTGTTTATTTATTCATGTTTTAGAAATGTTCTGCAAAAAGCGGCGAAGTGGACTCTTTTGTTTGTTTCTGACAAAATATTAAAAAAAAAAACCTTCTTTATTCAATTTATTTTGCACGAAAAAAACATGCAGTTCTTTAAAATTAATATTATTTCTTTGAAACATCATTTTCCCCTCCCCTTTTTCTTCTTTTTACTCAATTGTTGCACTTTGTTGCCATTATTTTCCAAATGTTATTTAAAAAAATGTTACTGTAATTGAAATACTTGTAGTATTTTGATTTTATTAAAAAATTTAAAACTAACATTATAGATAGGGCTAAAGATGTGTTAATGTTGTGGCATCACCTTTAGTATAGCTGCATTGTTTTTAAATTTATTTGTTATTTCTTTCACTCTACACGTGGTGAGATACCTATAAGTTTTTAATTAGGCTTACGACTTTTTTTATGCTATGGATAATGGTGTTATGGCGAAAGACAAGCAATTTTAAAGCTTTACACATTTTAATCAATTCATTAAGTGCCTTAAAAACAATCCATAAAATAATACTCTTGTGAATTTCAAAATAAATTTGTTTTATGTACAAAAATTGCTTTGAAAAAGTATAATAACGTGAAAATATTTTGAAGGTGTCAATGATACATTGATTGATCATAACCTTAACCCATTAATGCCTGACATTTTTTTCCAAAGATATTTTGTATACTGGTTACAAACAGTGTTTAATGGACAGGAAAAATAATTAAAAAAACATTATGTAAAAAATAATTGTTTTATTAAGAAAAGAAAAATCGTTCTTTAAAAGTTACGATAGACCCCAGAGGGTACATACTTTTTTTACTAAAAATTTTTTCTGCCTACGATATAATATTTAAAAAGACATTTTATAAGAAGTAATAAAATCAGCAATTAACATAAACTGGGAAGCTGGGAATAACTTTGAAAACTTTGCTTTTTTTCTTGAAATTGTGGACGATGTCATTTTTGATAAAGATCATATTAAAACTACTACAGAACACACTTAACAATGGTTATATGCTGCAATCTGTTAATAACGAATTGAAACAAAACCACGTACTCATTGAACACTATTATTTGGTTGAAATGTTCATTTTGGGGAAATTCAGACCCTTTTTTGAACCGTCCCTAAAAAGGTACGCTAGGCATTAATGGGTTAAGATATCACTAATTTAAGAAACAAATCTACATTTGTCGTGAAAGAACCTTATTGTCTGAGTTGTAGACAAAACCAGATAGAATTCCTTTAGATTTAATCCTGTCAACATTTTCAGTCCAAATTTGGATTATTTTAAACTATTAAGCCTAAGAAAACAGGTAAAAAAGCTTCGTAAAGTCACTTTTATTACTATCATATTCATAATTAATATTTTCCATAATTCATAAATGAGGTTAAATAGTACTCTCAGTCATAGCCTTCTTAATTTTATTTATCTGCTATAAGCATAGGTGATTCATTTAGTAGTCGTTGCATATACTTCATTCTTCTCTAATAATGTATTTAATGGCACTGCTTAATTTATTTTTTTCAGCAAAGCTTTTATAAATTTTCGTTTTGAATGCAAGAAAAAAGTTTAATGAAGTTAGTCTAAATCTTGTTATTTAACCTGTTAACTGGGTATGACGAAATAGTTCGTCATACATAAAAGCCTACAGCAATGGGCATGACGAAATTTTTCGTCATGGAAATTAATCGTAATATATTGAACGCATCACGTTCTACGTTGTTCTTATCTATTAAATCTTAGAGTGGTTATATAGTATATGCCATCATATTGTCGATGCGTCATGAATTTTCATGTTCTTGTAATCTGTAACTTGAGCGCTATTAACGGGAAAACGGGCGATGCATGATCTATACTTCGAGCTGCCACAATTTGGACTCATTTTAGTCTGCATTTCAGTATCTTACATGTTAGTAATAACTTTCTGATTTGAATATTCTTATTGTGAATTTCAGTGTTTTATATATTTTTATAAGTAATAAATTTATGACTTAAGTACTTTTTATTTTCTACAAAATATGGCTAAAAATATAAATATTTTATCAAAATAAATTCAAATTATAAGTTAAAAACGATATTCTTTTATTATTTGAGGTGTGATACTACTTATCGCTGCGAAAAAAAAGTCCCCATTGTGAAACGAGTTGAGCAATAGCTAATTCCCCGGTTAACAGGTTAAAAAGCATGTTGCTGTTTTTTCTTGTCAAAACGAAGTATGCTTGATTAGTTTTATTAAAAAAAAACCTAATTAGAATAACAGAAATAATTTCTTTACTATTTTTGCTTTAAAAATAATGCTTTTATTTAATTATTTAATGTACTTCTTTTTTTTTACTCTGAATTAATTCAAAATTTTTTGCTCTTAGGGGTGCATTTTCAATTGTCCGAAGATGTGTCCAAAAGAATACTGGATTAGAATTTGCTGCAAAAATAATTAATACTAAAAAATTATCTGCTAGAGGTAAGCTTTTTATTTCAGCAAATCATTTTTGAACTTTATAAAACTAATTGTCGCTTAAATAAGAACTGAAAATTTGTTACATTTCTGTTACTATATTTCTTTGTTATGATTAATAATCAAAATTTGACGATCAGTTTGTTGATTAAATCAAAGTTAGCTTTTAAACAGTAGAACCCTTTTTAGGTTTGTATTTGATGTTGATTTTAGATTCGGAATAATACAGGTTTGAAGATATGAATCAGTATACCTATTATAATTGAGCATGTTAATGTTAATGTACTTCTAACGTTATAATTACAGTCAGCTCCGTCATTTAGCAGGGGAGGGGGTGGGGGGTGAAGAGGATGTCAATTTCTTCTCAGCATGGTTTTGAAAAAAATGTTTTTATACGTAAAGAGGTGTGGATTTTGTCGTTTTCTAAAAAGAAAAAAAAAATACATTGAGTATACTTCCTTTACCCCTCTACCCCCCTTCTGTAAAAAAATTCAAAATGACGACTCGTACAAGATGTTGAAAATACAAAATATTTGCTGAAAATATTTATAATTCATGCTATTTTTAAATGACGATGCCTGCGACAGTATTTGTGCTTTGAAGAGAACTGGTTAAAAATGTTGCAAATATATTTTCATATTTTTATGTTACATGGATTAAAATAGTTTTCATCGGTTTCTCTTAAGCTCTGTGTAAAAAAAAAGAAAGTTTCAAGTATTTTTCTCAAACTGTTTGAGAGCAAAAGCAATAAAAAAAATCGAAATAGTTTGTTTTTCTTCAAGGATAAATGTTGTATTGGGACAAATATTTTTTCCCCAAAAATCTTTTTCTATTTTACATGCATCACTGATATGCTGTTGTTCATTTCTTTAGCACAGGACTAGTTTATGTTAGAGCACATAGGAAAACAGAAGGGAGAAAACCCTGTTGAGAAATTGTGCTATGGTCAGGCCCGTCATTTGAAGTTTTTCCGGGGGGGGGAGGGCAAAGGGTAAAAACACAATACAATTTCACCAGAAAACAACAAAAACCACGCCCACTTATATGTAAATACATTGAATTCTCAAAGTCGGGGGTGGACCCCCGAATGTCGGGCCTGGCTATGGTACAGGGATCGGAGAATGTTTCTGAAAGAATTTTTTTTTTCAAAACATGTGGGTGCGGGAGTCTTCGCATTTTATAATAGTTATTTCTGAAGTATTGTTTCAATAGTTATGAATAATTTCAGTATAATGGCTTTATAAATAAAAAAAAAGTTAGAAAATGCTTTATTGTATTTTATTTTCATGGTATATAACATTAGAAATAACTGAGGGGGGGGGGGACAACGTCGGGCCTCTTCTGAATATGAGTTTCCATTCAAATGTTTTACCAAAGCGTAACAAGAGGAAGCAACAACTCAGGCGAGGACGTCAAGGTCGATTCGCGATCGGCACGTGTCTAGCCAGCCTGTGCTAATGAGGAATTTTCTGATTTATTGAACTAACTAGTTGGGACATCCTATTATTTGGACAGAAATTGTTTCAGTAAAAAAAAAAATTCTACTGTAGTATTACTTAGAAGTTTAACTTTTAAGAAAATACAGTATCTTCTCGTTATACCGCGCTTGTTATAAGAAAGCGCGATGTATCCGAAAACACTAAAAACCGAGGTCGCGTTAAAAATAACACATGAACTAACAAGCAATAAATTCCTCTGTGCAGAAAAGTAGAATTGAAAGTAATAACGTTTTATTGCAAAAAACTGGCAGATTACTGCATACACGTGTTTCGGTGTTTCAAGGAAAGTCTTTTTCAATGCAAAGAAAGGGGTGGGGGGGGGGGGAGCTTATTGATGAATTCTTTTGGTCCATGAGCTCAATTTCTTTGCATTGAAAAAGGCGGTCCCTGTAATGCCAAAACACGCTTATGCAGTAATTTCTTAGTTCTGTGCAATAAAACTGTTATTTTAAAATAAACTAATATTCTTCAAGAAACTGATATGTGCTTCCAAAGGCATTCCTACCATGGATGTCACTCCGGGGCGGTAATTTGTGATGTTACAACTTCCCCCTCTAATTAAAATAAAATTTCAGTATTTTATGTTTGCACATAAAGCTCACACAATTTCAGAAACAGTGTTTGTTTTATATGGTATAAGAATGAATACTAAAATATAATTGTCAATTATGAGGGCTTTTAATTAAAAAAAATTCCTTAGCCGCGTATACTATCTCCTCTTCCACCTAATATTATGTTCACTTATCGTTGATAGATGCAACACAGATGTATTAGGGAAATTATTGAGAATTAAGTATTTTTGTGTATGATAAACCGTTAAATCTGTTCTATGGGTGTCCTCCACCCCTTATAGTGACGTTACTAGTTTTAACGTTTAGTCCCCGGTCCTGTCAACTCTGTATAATTTATTTCAGGAACATTCTTCACAAATCCGGAACTGTCCCAAAGCACTCTTAAGTAGGACCGCTCACATGATCTGGGAAAAATCAATAGTTTCAAAACTGAAATAGTTTCACATCCATAGCTTATTATTGGAAAATTTTCGCCTTCGTTTAACGATCTAAGAAGTGCCATTTGATGTGGATTATCTTTTGTGTGCGAAGATAATTTTAGCTACCAGTTTGAAGCTAATCTCAGTTTCAATGAGAGGACATCTGCCTCAAGTTCGGTTATTGACCATTCTAGGCTGATGAGTCCGGAACAAGAATGAAACTGTAGTCTCGGGATGTCATAATCGGGCTGTTACCAAACAGCCCGATTATGCTGGAAGCTCATCTTTTGTCCTTTTTCCTTGCCCCCCCCCCTCCCATACAAAAAAAAAAAAAAAAAAAAAAAAAAAAAAAAAAAAAAAACGACGCGATTCGCATGACCCGGATTAGTCAAAATCTAAAAATGGAAGGGCTTGTGAGATAAAGGGGTTAAGTGACAAAACAGAAATTGCGAGTAATTAAAGTTCAAAGTTTTGTTGTTGCAGCTTTTTTGTTTTCTTGTTTTGTCGTTTGTGTGCGTATGAAATTGGTCTAATGACATCTACTTGTTGATGTACCAAGTTTTATTTGCTTACCTGTATCCATTGCTTACCATCATTATCCGGAGCGTTAGTTTTCAAAATGTAACACAGCCCCTTCATCCTCCAAGCCCTTCAATTGTAAGGCTTGCCATCAACTTGGCGACATCTATGGCAAATGAAATGTAACTGCAGTGTCTGCTTGCGGGAGGTTTGGCGCATAGTGCTGCATTTCGGTCATGGAAATAAGCATACAAGCTATTATTTACAGGGTTCAGTCATTAGTAGGGCAGATAATGTTATGGATCTAGGTGTCTTAATAAATCAGGATTTCAAGTCTAGTCAACAGTGCAGCATAGCTAGTAACAAAGCCAATAGGATGCTTGGGTTTATTAATAGATCTATTTCAAACAAATCTAAGAAGGTTCTTCTGCCTCTATATAGAAGTTTGGTGAGACCTCATTTGGAGTACGCAGTTCAGTTTTGGTCTCCTTATCTGAAGAAAGACATTAATTTATTGGAAAGGGTACAAAGAAGGGCTACAAGGTTAGTAAATGGGTTTTCTAATTTAGACTATGATTCCAGACTTAGAATGCTTAATATGTATAGTCTTGAGCGAAGGAGAGCTAGAGGGGACATGATTCAGTTGTTTAAATTTATTAAAATGAATGATGTTACGGGGTTAGATTTTCGCACGGAAAGCAGGACAAGGGTCATTGTTTTAAGCTGTTTAAATCTCAGGCTAATCTTGAAACTCGAAAAAATTACTATTTTAGCAGGGTGGTGGGAACTTGGAACAGCTTACCGGAAGAGGCGGTAAAGAGCAATGGAGTAGATGGCTTTAAGAGGGCCATTGATCTTCATTGGGGTCTTTAAAATTGACTAGGACCAGCCAAGTTGGGCCCAGAGCCTGCTGCTGGTCGCCACATTTGTATTTGTATTTGTATTTGTATTTTCTTTGCCAATCGCTGTAAAACTGTCTTTCCCGCCTACATTCGCGTCACGACAGGAACACCACGTGAATGGAGTTTAGTTGTTCACAAATTGTATTTCTACACCTTTCAACAGATAAATACTGAGGTAATTAATTGCTCTTCGCAGGTAAATGACAGTACTAACACATATTTAGTTTTCTTTACTTTTATCTTTTGATATTTTTAAAAATTCAATTTTATCCCACAAATATGCTTATTTGGTTTCTGCTAAAAATAAAACTTTTTTTACCTTCAAATTTCAATACTTTACTGATGTTTCTGAAGAATCAAAAACAAATTTTTTTCTAGTGGCGGATTCATCATGTCGCAATTATCGCAATTGCGAGGAGCTCTCACGTCATGAGGGCCCCGAAAGGGATCAAAACTAAATGTGACAAAATGTTTACGTTAGAAAAAGGGGCCCCAAAGTATGCATTGCAACTGACCCTTAAATGTCTGAATTCGTCACTGGTTTCTTCAGATATATCCTTTAGTCATTTTTGTAGGTATTGTGATTGACCTGCCTAAAGCAGAATAATTCTGCTTTACAATAGCTCAGGATCTGGGGAGAGGTATAATTTCAAATTATTCTTGAAGGCTATGTGTCAACTCGGGTCTGTGTTATGCGTGGCAGTATTTCAAAGCGGAATAATTGCATTCTGACGATTATACAAATATCATTCAAATACAAATGTGATGATCAGCAACAAGTTCTGGGCTCATCTTAGCTGGTCCCAAGTTCCTTTAAAAGCTGAATTTGTGCTCAAAATATTTCTTACAAGTCTCTGTTAAAATTTATTCCTTCTTCTGCAAAAGTTAATCAACTTCGTAACTGTATGAAAAGCTTTCTAGTTGACTTAAGTAAAAATGGTATAATCGTGACTGCATGGAGGAAAGTTTTGTATTTAACAATCTCAAAACCCTTTTTACACGTGTTTATACCATTTACTTCGGCCAAGTTTAGCTTTATTAAATTGAAATACTGCTTCTAAACTTTTTATCATTCTAGATAATGTTTCTTTTGCCTTGCCCTGTTTTCTTTCGGACATGAGCAAATGTCATTTCAAAATAAACGGCGGTGTAGTTTTATATATCCTTGGTGCTTTAGAAGTATATTTGGACTCCTTTCTTTTTGGGTTTGGGTCTTCTCATCGATGAAATGGTTGGGCGTCTCCTTTGTGTACCTTTTGGCCGGTTTCGGAACGAAAATGTTTTATTAATGGCAGCAACAAACTCAACCCCACCCAAACTGGATAGTTGTTCTATTTTTGATTGAAACGTTGTCTGGCTGACGTCGAAAGGGTTTCGCCTGTCGCAAGAAACTGTTTGTTTTTAATTAAAAAGCTATCTCTTCCTTTGAGAAAGGTCAGGAACATGTCTACATGGCTTCAACTCTTTTAAGATGAGACCAAATTGATATTCGAAGCGTTGCTGCTGACCTACTTTTTCATATTCATCCACTAAATTAGTTTTTGAATCGGTGTTCAAGTTTAATTGACAAACCTGAATAATAACCTTGGTAAGTACAAATATTTCAACCTGGGATGATCAATTTCCAATTTTTAGGAATTATGTAGTGCTGAAGCGTTCAATTGTTAAGCTCTTGACAGAATTTTGCAGTATCTATATTAACATACACATTGAAATGTAATCACTATACTGCGTTTACGAAAAATGTAGACCAATATTAAACAAACAGGCTGTGAAAAGGTTTGTCGGTATGCCCCTTTTGGGGATTTTTTCTGAAATTAAAAAAAGTAAACAAGTAGTACTCTCATTCGCCGTCTGCTTGGCACCGATTTGTTCTTGTCGAAGCCAAATACGTGATTGACGTCGCCAAATGACGTATTTCTTGTTTTGCATCTGGTATATCTTTCCCCGGAACGCAGTAGGGACATTTTATCATCCTTTAAAGTTTTGAAGTTTGGCCCAGTTTTTCAGATTCATTCTTTATACTGTCTAATCTTTTATCGTACGACCTTCCTCGCATTTGCGCATGCCTGAGGTCTCTTCTGATTTTCCTAAAACAGGGGGGAAATGCAAAGTAATATTCAACCAGGAAGTAAGAACTGAAAGCACCGGCAAGTGCGTCTCCTAACCTATCACCCTTTTTCAAATGGAAGCGTTCATGACTGCCAGGCGCGATTTTCGAGGTTGGACAGTACATGTGCTACTTTGTTGTTTAGAATTAAGCTTGTTGAATTTGCACGTTTATTGTTTTTTTTTTTTTAATTCGAACTGTGTTATTTATTTCTTACCAGCATGCAGGAAATTATGTGAGGTCACTGTGACTCCCCAAAAAAATTCCTGTTTTGGAACATTCTGAGTGCTGATTGGGGAAATTAAGTTAGGAGACGGTATTTCGATATGTTTTTAAAAGATCCTTTTTCAAAAACACCTTATGTATCTTCTCACTACATTAGTATGTATCATGCACCCTTTTTTTTTTCTAAAAATTCGTTAAAATTCGGACTTTAAATCAGTAAATTGACAGATTCCCCCTCCCAAAGATTTTGGTTTGGTGAAATTCGTTTAAACTTCGAGCGGGCATGGTCGTCATTGACACTATTAATACCAACATAAAAAGTCGTGCGTTTTTACCACAGTAAAGTCAAACTTTCGATGGCAACTGAAAGTAGGTCTAAGAGAGGGGGTAGACTAGCCAAGGACAGGCGCTACCAGTGCTACCAGAGCTATAAAGATGTAAAACAAAAGTGTCATCTCTAGTGGATCTCTCCCATACGCGCCCGCTGAAGGGTTAAAAGAAGCTTCTTTCTGATAATTAAATGTTATGTGGGCAGCTTGGCTTTCACTTCTCCCTTATTTGATTTGTTTTTGATGAAACGGATCATTTAAAAGGAACCTCTATTTGTTTATTGAATGCAATGAGGGCATCTTGACTTTCATTTGTCCTTTCCTCACAAATTAAACCAAGGCGAACCATCCTGAAGGTGGTATGATCGATTGAATAATATGCGGAAGAGGGTATAGTTAAGTTTTTGCTTGAATCGAACTGGCCACTCCCCCCCTCCCCCCCCGTTATGTGTCGATAACCATTTCAATACCATTAAATCCATCCGTGACTTTATTAAACAAATAATCGAATCTTCGAAACGAGTTGTTTTACGCATGGAACACTTGCAAGATATTTTTTCGATTCCATTTTTACACGTATAAACCTTAATTACTCAAGTAATTACAACTACCACGTTTGAATGCGGGATTTATTGTCGGCATTTCTATTACTGCCCCATCATTTATTGTGCCCATTTTCATTTCTGCCGTAATTGTTTTCCCGCCGAATCTCTGCCTTCGGGGTGCTAAAACGTACTTCTGCTCATTAATTCACGCTCGCATTTATTTAAATACGCTCCACTTAATCGCTATCGCAGAAATTTTGAAGCAAAAATGGTTATTTATAAAGGAAAGGAGTGGATAAGGTCCCCATAACTAGGGTGTTGACGCATCGGCCATTTTCGATCAAAATGGTCGTCAGCTCTTGATCCACTGCCATTGAGCGCGTTTATACTGCAAAAAAAGCTGTTGTTTTTACAGTATGACACTGAAAGCAGAGTTTTTACTTAAAACTAAAATGCACAGTAATAAACTGTAAAATTAGCAATTTTAATTTATTACGGTAAAACTAGTAATTTTATAGTTTATTACTGTACAATTACTATAAAATTCGCTGTATTATACTGTAAAAACAACGTTTATTTTTAAAAGTGTATAAAAGAAGCTATAGTGTAACATTAAGATTGTGAAAATGAGTAACTATTTTGCAGTGTATTATATTAATAGCTCCAAGATAGAATCTTGTCTCATCAATTTTTAAAGAAAAGAAGAAATCGGGGGTGAAAATTATAGTTAATTGCCGAGGTGCAAGAAATCGGTAGCTAGAGCTCGGTAGTGCAAAAAAGTGATCTTAATTAAATAAATTCTCGGTATCATTGTCATTTAAATGAAATACTTTTGCATGAAGAATTATGTTTCTCTTGTCACTAGTGCTAAAGTTTTGGTTCAGTTTATAAATAATTTGTAAAGCTCTAAAGAATGAAAAGTTTGCCTAAATCGTCACCTTCTTGGAAATTCGAATATCTAGTAAAGGTACATGGAGCATACAATAGTTATGTTTGGAACTAGATAGTATTGATACTAAAAGGTAATAAAAGTTTCGTAATTAAATTAAAAGCGAATTAAATCTGCACGAATATCCCCGAGCTTCTGTTAACTCGTCATTTGAAATGTTTTCGATTTTATGATCTGCTTGTTTTATTTATTTCATTAATATTTCTAAATATGGTTATCCTTTTGCTTAATTTGTTGTTTTTGAAGCTTTTTAGCCTACTTTCCCGTTAAAAATAAAAGAAAGACGAAAAAAGTATTATAAGTAGCTTAATGCATCTAAAAAATATCGCCAAGTCCAAAAAAAATCGCCAAGTTAAAAAAAATATCGCCAAGTCCAGAAAATATCGCCAAGTTGAAAAAATAAAGAGGTAAAAGGAATATCGAAAAATTAAAAATTTGAAAGTAGGGTATTGAGATGGGGAATTTGTGTGTCGGTCTGTCGGTCGGTCTGTCGGTCTGTCTGTCCCCCACTAATAACTTTTGAATGAACATTCCGATTTGGACAAACTTTTTTTTGTTGGAAAGATCTCGGCGAGTACAGCTCATTCCATATTTGATTTTTTGATTTGAACAATTTTTGGTTCAACTTTGAGCCGTTCAAATAACCGGTCCCGCGATACTAACTTTTTAATGAACAGTCCGATTTGAACAAACTTTTTTTTGTTGGAAAGAACTTTTCAAGGATACTTCATTCCCGTATTTACATTTCCGATTTGAACAATTTTTCGTTCAACATTGAACCGCTCAAGCAAGCTGTCACCCCTAATAACTTTTGAGTAATCAGTCCGAAAAAAAAAATGACTGACTGTGCAGACGATTTTTTGTTTATTTATTCATTTGTTTTATTGAATTTATTATTATTATTATTATTATTATTTTTGGCAGACGATTTTTTTTGTAACAAAAATGTTTCATTCACGAGGGCATTTTATTCTTTATTTATATTTAACAACTGGCAACGGATTAAAAGTGAAATTCGAGACATTTTATCAACGGACGAGTTTTTTTTTTCTTTTTTTTTTCTTTCTTTGATAAAATGTGTTTTGATGTACTTTGTACTTTTAATTTTTTTTTGAAAACAATTGAGGAATTTTTCTACGGAAGAACTCTGTACCTCAGAACCAGACTAACGTAAGTCCATTTTCGTCATTTTTCAGTAAAGGGGAAAAACGATGTATTTGACAATCGTTTTTCCCCTCTACCGAAAAATGACGAAAATGGACTTACGTTAGTCTGGTTCTGAGGTACAGAACTGTAACAGTTACATTTTTTAAAAGGTGCGACAAAACTTTATTTATTCATTTATTTACTTTTTATGTGTCTATTTCATCTGATGAGAGGGGTATATTTTGCTTTTAGAAATCAGCTTCAAGTGCTAAAAAGGTATGTTTGACATAAATTTTAGTCTTAGATAATCAAGAGAATAATGATCAGATGCTAGAATGCCGATGTCGATGTACGGGAAAGTAGGCTCGTTTAGTTCTTGACAGAACTTCTTGTTTAACAATAAACTTTATAGCATTCTTCGGTAAACAAAACTGCAAAGAAGCGAAAACACACGTTACAGCTGCTATCTTTCACTCTCTCTTGTGATCCAAAATGTCGGATAGTTCGGCCTGGGTATATGTAGGGGTTCTAGGAGTAGTTCGAGCATGTGTTCTCTGCTTCTGCAAGAAGTTTGTTCCAGAGAATAAATTGCTCTGAGAATAACGATTCGTAAAATATATCTGTGACTACTTAAAGTTGTCCCACTGAAAGTTGTTCCAAGTTATCATTAAGCAAAATTGTTTAGATGGGATGGCTGGTTTGATAGACTGAGCATTTAAATTTGCAGACTGTTTTAAGTAATTTAGGTTATTGAAACGGTGGTCTGGAAAGTTACTGAAACTTTCGTCGGACTGAATTTTATTCGTTTGATTGCTAATCAAATAGGAGTGCACTAAGGTAATTGAATTTCGTCATTTTAAGAGAATTTCTTTGATCGGAGTGGGGGGGCGGGGGGGGGGATCCATCGCGCAACATGCATTTACTGGTAGTTTTAATTGTATTTAGTGGCGGAAGATCATTCATAGGCAGCAGTTTTTTGAGGGGAGGGGGGGGGGTTTAAAGAATTCAAAAAGGCCTCCCCAATTCTTAGAAAAACCGGAAAGTTCAAAATGACGAAGGCTTTGTTAAAACGTGCAAATGCATTTAAGATATACAGTGACCAGTAAATAACGCTTTGATATTAAAAACTAAATTCTCGAAAACTGCTGTTTCAAAAAATTCTATTTAAATTCTAAAACAAAGTATTCTGCACGGGACTTAGTTAAATGCATGTCTTCAATGTATCTTCCCTCTCTAGCTATAATACGGCACGAATGAATAGCGAAATTCTGCGTCACTACTGAATAGTCGGAAGTTTAAATGCTTTCAATAATTGCGATACCATCACACACACATTTAAAGTTTTCAAAAAAATTCCAAGAATTATTCTCGATTCCTCTCTGTCTACTTATTTCATATATAAGTTCTTAAGACTTCTTTTTAATTAATGTCAGATGCTCATTAAAACGTACGATTAATGATCACATTCAAGCTTTTTTGCTTAGTTTAATCATCGTACTAGATATCTTGCTTTCATTTTCTTGAAAAATATTTAAATTATACACGATATAGCCAAAATAAATCGAACACTTTCAGTGATCGTTTTTGTACTTTTTTTTTTTTAAATTTTTATTTTACTTTTATTTATTTATTTATTTATTTTCAAATTTCTTGATTTTTGTATGTCCTATTTCACAAACTTGTAGAGAACTGCATACACTTGTTTTAAGGTTACAAATAACTCCTTTAATGAAAATTGCTTATAGAAGAAAATACATCTGATAAAGGCTTTGACTTTTTTTAGATATTTCTGCAAATTTGTGCTGTTTGACGTCGTTATATTTCTTTGGGCATTGCGGCTCAAAAATATTTCTTCACTTCTAATAAACTGAGTTGTTTTTCACTCAATTATTGAATTTTCCCGGAAAAGATTTTCGCCCGAAAAATGATTCATAATTTATTTCTCAAAAATGTCTGCCACGCTCTCTCCATCAATTGTTTACTTAACGCATGAATTCCACATTCTAGCATCGTAACATGCTAAGATATGTATAACACGAAATTCAAAATGCCGACTTTAGATTCTTCGATCATTTCTTCTCGCTTAAGCTGGAACGAAAAATGGCGGGAAAATTATTTTAGATAAGCTTTTAGCGATAATGTTCTTTTTCCGGTGCAGTCATTTCCGATGTTGTTTTCTCTCGTTTTCTTTCCGATTTGCATTTTTTCGATATATCTGGGAGAGAAATTCGATTCCGAGTTGGGAGTAGAATCGATATATCTGCCCCCGGTGTGCAGTTCGGGTAGAGGAGTCTTCATAATTGAGATTTCATCGAAGCTGAAAAATTAGATTTTGATAGATTTTCTGCATGCGAACTTTCTTCTGATGTTGTGGTTTTCTGTTGGTGATTTTTCATTCAAAGTCGTGGTATACATAATGTAAGTGTTTTTAAGTGTTTGAATTTTGAAAATTATTTGCGACCAAAAGTCTTTTCAGTCAACTATTCCGTTAAAGAAGAAAAGGATGTGACATTTCAAGAAATAAATAAATAAATAATAATAATAAATAGTTTGAATTTTGATATCTTAAATTCAAATTATATTTTTCACAATCATGATTGAGAATGACTATGTCTTAAAAGTTCTCCCAAAAAATTCCTTGAATTTAAATGAAGAACGGAATTTAAACCTTAACCAGCAGTGGTAGTTTTCGATGCGAAGTAAAAACAGGGAGAACAAAAAATTAAGTCATAAGAAGAGAGCAACATTTTTATCTCTTTAATAAGACAAATATATGTTGATAGAGAATATGAAATTGAGTATTATAAAAGTTTAATCAGCTGATTTTAAATTATCTTATTGCACCCAAAACGTGTGATGTGGTAAATCTTGTTGCCCTTTCTTTCCTTCTTGTCAAAAACTCACTAATTCGCAAAATCCCTCTCAAAGAGTGACATTATTTATGGACAACCCCTTCATAGATTTTAGAACAACATTCTCCGAGTTAGTGATTGAAATTCTCCACTGTAAAAAGTCCGAAAATATTTAGTTGCTCAAAAATTATGAAATTATTAATTATTTCTTCTCCATGAAAGAAATTGCGAGTTTATTACCCTCACATTCTCACACCATTCCAAAAATTGAAAATCTAAAAGACGCCATTTTCCGGGTCACTTAATCGCTGAGCGCCCTCTAACGATGCATTGCTCCATTGCCTAGAACACAGTAATTGTGTGCCCAGCTTTCGACGCATCTTAATTCGAACCTGCTATTGCCGACAGAAGCAATTACTAATGCAAATAACAATCAGTTTCGGATGAAGTTAGAATTTGTGGAAAAAAAAGTAATGTCTGCTTCGAAACCTAGCTATTAGCATTCGATGCTAAGTGAATCGAATGAATGTTTATTTTATGGTGTGCGGGTATTTTTGTGTTTGATTGTTGCATTTCTCCTTCATTGTTTTAGCAAAAGTGTGGTGTGTGTTTTGTTTCTTGCCATGAGCCGGAATATCAGCAATCTATTAAGGGGACTGGAAAGTAATGTTATTTTTTTCACACAAACCAATTGTTAAAAGTTTTCATTTTAAATCAACGATGCAATTATGCTAGTAAAAAAGGGCCTTTTTCCATCAAGTAGTAAATTTAAATTCCGGATTGATTAAAAAAAGAGATTTTGGAGCAAAATATCTTGAAATAGCATTTTTGATCAATTCAAATGTTCAAGTTTTTTCGCGATCGGGAGAAAGGGAAATTCGACTACTTTACCCATAATACTCATCTTGCATTGCACCATCTGATTTTCCTTCACTGCGATCTGTATATGAAAAAAAACTTGAAAATTTGGTTTGTATCCAAGATGCCATTTCAAGATATTTTGCTCCAAAACTCTTTTTTTTTTTGCTCTATCCGGAGTTTAAATTTTACTACTTGATGGCAAAAGACCTTTGATAACAAAAGAATAGTTACATGTTGATTAAAAATAAAAACTGTTAACAATTGATTCGTTTGAAAAAACGGCATTACTTTCCGGTCCCCCTAATATATTCAGTTTGAACTTTAAATAAAATTGCTGCTGGATCCTTGCGGTACCTGTGCTGTTAAGTTATTTATGGACTAGTGCAGTTGTCATTCGCTGCTTTCAAAACAATACCGATTTTTACAAGTGAACTATACGAAATTTTATCAAGAATTTCATTTAAACTTAAAACCAACGCCAAATGTACTCAAGCAAATTTATATATTAAAAATTAGCGGTAATTCTTCCCTTTTAAGTGTTAATTCCCCCTTTTCTGCTAATTTTATTTTAAAAAAAATGGCCACTTTACATGTGTAGATGCATAAAATTGGTAAATGCCCCGATTTGAAAATAAAAATAAATGGTCTCCTCTATACCATAACGATATCCAAAGCCTGTTTTTCATTGGCGCAAAAAAAAAGTGGTTATTAGTTTATCCAGAGGCGTAGGAGCTTACTAAAAGCAGGGGAAGCCCGGCGCGGCGTAATGCCTGATTTTGGCACTTTCTTGCGGGGGGGGGGGGAGGCACACTTTTTCACTCTTTACGTACATGCTCAATTATAAAGTTGTCATTTTTGAATTAACATTTTATGTGAATAAAAGGAATTTTAAAGCATTACTAATATTTCTTTCGTCAGAAGGAAGACAATGTTAAGTACTCTTTTATATTTTTAATATGAACTTAGTTTTAGATGAAAAATTTGCTCAGAAATAGGAAGTCTCAAACTTATCTCCTGTAAAATTTCTAAGTGGTTCCTTTGAAACAATGACTTTACAAGATTTTTGGTGGCTTTAGAGGATCGAAATTTTTTGAAATAGAAGTCTTAAAAGCGAGTTTTAAGCTATATTTAGTTACATTATGGGCATTAACTGGGGTAGCAAAATCATCCCGGGCAATTTTTATAAATTGTATGTTTAAAAACGTAATTTTGGACAATTTTTGAATATGTCGAGAATATTTGAGGTTTATGATTATGGAATAATTCTTAAAAAAATTGTGCGTTCCATTTTTCTTTGCACAGTACTATAGATCACATTTTTGAAATCATGTTTGAGGTAAAAAATGTACTACAAAAGTTGTAGTAAGAAAATTTTCCGGGGAGCTGAGCCAGTCTGAAATATTCCAGGAGGAGCCCGAGCTCCCCTAGTTCCTACGCCCCTGTCCTGACAACTAAAACCTGATTATAATCATCTTAGCTTGTTGCGTTGCTTTGGTGACAGAAATGATTGTGGTCGAGCATCTAAAATCCTAGCCCGTACTCATATCACCATTTAGCCCCAGCCTAATACATTAATATGTGTCCAAAATCTCGCACTCAACAAGGTCATTATAGTAAAGGTCAGCGAATCCAATGTAAATTGATTTGTTGATGGGATGTCCATCTGTTACATCTGTACTATACGAGCCCTCTCCCAGTCCTTAATCATTGTGTTTGCAGGAAGTTCGCTGTCCAGAAATGGAATTATCGATGCAGATAATCTTCACTGAGATCGTGAATCGAGATTTACTACCGAAGGAAGAACATTAATGAAGTTTGAGAATTTAAACCTTAGCATTATTAATGAATGGAAATATATATATACTGTGTTTGATGCTATCCGGAGTTTATAAATGTGTTAAGGTAAATTTACTCATCAAAATCTGTAAACAATCTTCTTTTTTCTCAACTATTATGGGAGCTCTTCAGAAAAAAATGATCACAAATTAATAAAACAAAATTATATGAATTAATCCTCCAAATGTTGCTGGCATTTTTCAAATAGTTTCCATTATGTGCAAGCTGTCATATCTTTTTTTCCTGTGCTTAAAGACATTCTGAAAGTCATATTTGGATACATCCTTCAAAATCGCCTCTGAAACTTTCGTCTTAACTCTCTGAAAGTGAAAAACCCGAAGGTGTTTTTTTTCGACTTTAGATGCATAAAGAAGTTATTAGGGGCTAAATCAGAGTAATATATAGAACTGGATACACCGAACAAATCTCCACACCTACATCTTTTCCGTCGGGAATGAGCAATTTCAGAATCCAATGCGCACGAACTCGTGCCACCTGCAGTTTTTTTTTTTTTTTTTTTATCAAAGTTTAATCCTAACCAAATAAAATAGTCATTCTTTGCGATAGTTTTTTCAACATGATTCGATGATCTTATCCCACTGTAGCAGCAAATATGTAGACGTTTTCTTCATTCAGAAATGTTACTGGAGCGCCACATCGTCCTTCCTTTGAAATTGATTCTCTCCCGTCTCAAAACATTTCGAACCAACTTCTGGCTGTACTATAGAGAAGTAAACACTCCCCATTAACTTTCTGAAACATCATTACACGCTTCAATTGCTGGCTTTTTTTTTTTGAGGGAAAAATAGAATTTGAAAGTAATGTATTATTTTTATTCACTATGAGTCGCTTCTATTTTTCAATATGCGAAAGCAAAACTATATGCATTCGTATGGCTGCCAAGGTCGAATTACTAACGTCATGAACCTTAAATTTAAGTGATCTAATTTTCACTTTTCCAACTACACATACATTATTCGTTTTTGATTTGATTTTTTTATTCACCCGAAGAAAAAGAAAGATGTCTTTGCTGAAACCTCGTATAATGGTCACAGAAATGATGTCACTTTGAAAAAATCTTTCTTTAAAATTATATGTATGCTGTCGTTTTTCTGCGTTCTTTGCATGCTGTCAAAACCATATTTTGATTAGCTTTTGTTTTTGAGAATATTTTTAATATGTATATCTACTATCTAAAATTTTTTCGTGCGACCTCCGAGACATCTGCGCACGCGCCAAGTCTCTGCGGACTCTCTCGAAATAGGAGGGAAAGCAACGAGGAAGTAGCAAGCGAACAAAAGCTGAAGGCATCTGGTAGTGCGCATCCTAAAACCTATCTCCCCTTTTTCAGATGGAAGCGTCCGTGGCTCCCAGGCAATACGCAAACAGACAGTATGTATTGTTTTCACAACAACTATAAAATCCAGTATGTTAAGAATATGAACCTGTCGGCTTAGTTAAAGTGAGCTTAGTAAGAACTCGCGACTAACGTTACGAAGAGAAGTATCTAGCAATTGATTTCTAGATAGTATTATAGATGTCATCTTTTTGTAATCATAACAAGTGTTTTTTTTTTAATTTTCTCCAAATTTTTCAAATAGACATTAGTAAAAAAAAAAAAAAAAACTACGAAAGCCTGCAACTAATCGCCCTCTCCCTCTTCAAGAAAAATGAGATGGAACAACTTTTAACCCCAGTTGTGTACGAGCACCCTTTCCCCAGCCCGGAGAAGATGGGATCTCGTTTTCTTGCTCGGAAAACGGAGCCATTTCATCGTAAATGGGCGATATCTTTATTGATTGGTCCATCTTGGTCGATGAAAAACGTGCCGAGACCCCATAATTGCCCGGACCTGTTGGTGGTCGAAAGAAAAGAGAAAGCTGTTGGGGCCTCGTCTCCGAAAATCTGGCCGGCAATTACAGTTATGAATTCCGAGCGAATTTGATTATTTAATGAACCGAAACTGCGACGATAAACTGGATTTATGGGAAGATGGCCGTTTAGGTTATTGACGTATCGATGGTGGAGATTCTGTGGTCTTAGGGAAATTTTGTTCAAATGAAGCATCATTACTTTGGGGAACGATTTCTAACGAAATTTCTGTCGAGTTGGGATTTTCGAGCTATTCCATATAGAAATGGCATGCTGATTTTAAAACTGTATTTTTCTTCTACAATGTTGGTTTTTTTTCTATTCCTTATGTGAATGCGACCACTTTGGTTGATGTCCATAAATCTGTACCTCAGAACCAGACTAACGTAAGTCCATTTTCGGCACTTTTCAATAGAGGGAAAAAACGATTGTTGGATGCATGCAAAGGATGGGACTCACGCTCTTTTGACCCTGTTAAATAACTGTGAAGGAATTTCTTTTCTAGAATAGCGTTTTCATGGGTCGATAAGGAATGAGATTCTACATACAATCCAGCAAAAAATTGAAAATCACCATTTTTGGACTTACGTCCTTCTGGTTCTGAGGTAGGGCCGTGGTGGCCCGATCGGTAAGGCATCGGACTCGTGTCCGGAGGGACCCGGGTTCGATCCCAGCCGATCAAAGATCCACCGTCTTGATTAATAGTTGCTGGGAGGCGTTAAAAATGTCGTGGTCACAAAGTCCTCCAAGTGAAACGATACCTCTGGGGGTGCTGGGCCTAGGGTTTGCTCGACCCTAGGCTCTGGTTCAAAATTAAGAACTGAGCGCTCTTCAGGGCCCTATCCCGGTTAAACCACGAAGCCGTGGTAGGTACGGGGGAAACTTGGGGTGTGAAATGAAATGTAATGAATGGTTCTGAGGTACAGAAATTATGTCACCCTTTTTGAATTTATTTCAGCCCCTCCCCCCTTTATGTCACTTCTGAAGCTCTACATTGGCGGTCGCAAGTAGCCAATGGGCGACCATTTCATTAAAAATGGCTACCAAAGATTGAAGTCCCAGTCGCCAAAAGCGGCGACCGGTGTTCGCCGCTTTTGGGGACTTAGGGACTTTACTTTGAAGTCCTTTATTCGAAATTCAAACGGATCGGCACTTTTTTCCCGCTCAAAAACCACCCTATGATCCTTCTTGGGTACCCAAGTATCTCCCTGCCAAATTTCGTTCAGATCCGACGTAAACCGTGGATTTGTATAAGGTACACACACATATATTCTTTGTTTTATTTATGTGGATATATAACATTTTAGAGGTGTTCCGATTGACCCCGCGGATACGGGTGAGTCGGAACACACGCTAAATTTGTCATTATTTTTTCTTCAATTAAACCTGAAATAGGTTTATCAAAAGTAAGTAATATTGATAGGGGAGAATAAGAACAGATAATTACTCTCAACACAGGATCAGACAAAGCGGGCGCTATATCCCATCTGACAAAGTCTCTCTTTTAGGGGTGCTGAATGATTTATTCTGAACTTTGTCTTCCACCCCTTATTTGCGGGAAGTGAGTTCGAAGTAGTTAAGTGTGTTTCGCATTTCAATTGGAAAAGGGAGAAATTCTTAGCTAGAAACAGAGACAATCGAGAGTTGAAACTTGCATACTGCAAACGATTTGTTTGCAGAGGGGGTCGTCTGCAAAGTGGGATTGATAAATAACTTTTATCTAACTTCTTCCGCTACTTGGGATTTTGGCTATTTTGCTCCTATAAGTATGCATTTTTGACAAATAATTATGTTTTTAATTAGTATTAAAACTTAATTTTACAATGTTTCAAGCGTTGTGTTTATTAATTTATTAATTTTTCATTTTCGCTTTTACCTAACTCAACTCTAGATTTCATTTATCTAACTGTGTTTGCAGTAGGTTTCAGATCAATACTTTAGTTAAAAACTTAAATCCTTGACTGAAAACATAGTAATAACTTGAAAAAAAGATGAGGTAAATCAACGGAAGGCCTTATAAAGCATTATTGAACCAGCGCCATTTCGGCAAATTAGGAAAAGACTATTTCATTGCTCCCGAACGGTAATGCTCTTTTTAACATTGCTTGGTCTTTATCACAGGCTTCGAGGAATCTGAAGTGCTTAAACTTGTTTAATTGTAGAATTTCTAATGTAAATGAAAACTTTTGCGGTTATTTGCTGATGATAACACAATAAACTTCTGATTATCCGCGGGTGTTCTACCCTTTTTTTTCTTTTTTTTTTTTACGGTGATGGTTTACTGATCGCAGAAAAAAACGAACGTATAACTGGTCATTTTTAGCTTTAAAAAATATTTTTTTGCACTGAATGTTATCATTTTTAGCTGTAATTTAAATGTATGTGTTGCGTTATGGACCTTTTAAAGCTATTGCACTCACTAGTATATCGTTTTTTTTAAATCTATTTTTCTGACTATCCGCGGTTATCGTGACACCCTATTCCTCGAATAATCGGGACTTTACTGGATTTTTGTCATAATTTATCTTTGCGGGAAGAAAACGGAAAGGGAGGGGGGGGGGGGGCTTTTGCTTCTTTTTCTTTGTTAAAAATGCTATTCCCCCCTTTGTTTTGGCATTGGACGGTTTTTCTCTTTTTGTTGTTCTATTATAGTTTTCAGGCCTCCAGAAACAGTCGGAAGTGTTTAAACTCCTTGAAAGAAACTAGTTATTAAATATAAAAAACGGCACGAATGTTAAATGCGTTTTTTAGAAACATCCAATTTTATCTTCCCACACCAAAAGGAATAGTTACAGTTATGCAATTTAAAATTCATAAACATAATGTTGGCTTTCTGTTTTACACAATTTTACTGGTATAAAGCAAATGGTAATTTATTCTCTTTTACTCATCCATCCCCGCCAGTTCTCCCACACTTTTTTGATATTATGTTTCTTGCTGTTCTAAAAACAAACAACGTTCTGTTACAAAAGAATTCTTTGTAGAATTGCAACCATTTTTCTTTTCCATTCGAAATTTACATTTATATCGAACGCAGAAAAAAGGATTTTTTTTTCCTGATCCTTTTTCACAATACATTCGAAGTAATATTCATGCATTTCTTATTTGATTATAATTTACTTTTCCGCTTCTCTCGTTTGTCAGCTGTCGGAAGTGTTGGTTTATTTATTTTTTAACGTGTACGTAACAGAGTAGTTATAAATAAATTAGGGGTTGGAAAAAGATAATATATCCGCAAGGGAGTGCTGTGAACGTGCTGCATATTTAGTTAAAGTATAGTCTGCGCTTTAAAATATGTACCTATTCTGTTTTCAAAATTGCATTGGAAAATTGAGAAAGAATATTTTATGACTTTTAGCCAAATATACTATAGCTTTGAATTATTTTGACTTGTAAAAAATATTTTTCTTTACGAAACATGTTTTTGAAAAATTAAATTAAAATGTCCCATATGAATTCAATGTACACTGAAATTTGCTGTGATTTGATTTTTGTGGAATTCAAATGCAAGATGTCGTGTTATGTTGTTTCTGTATATTTTGTTTATACCGTAGCTGTTTGTTTATTCACAGATTCGGTATTTGTATAACTTTGATTGTTCGTGGCTCTTATGGGAGATAAATAAAGCATTGAGTAAAAAAAAAATAAGCAAATAAATGAGTGAAACAAATAATAAAGAAATGTAATACTGAGAAATAAATGAATAAGTAAAGCATTAAATGCAATAAACTAAAAATAGGGAAAACAATACTGTGCAAACTGACCAAGCACAATACTGTGCAGACTATGGTTAATTTTCTGCTTTTGTGATTTCATCATATTTTCGTCTCCACAATATTTCTGAGATGCGCACTCACATTTGGCCTACCACAGATAGAAAACTGGTGGTTTGAGTTGTAGTATCTAGAAGCAAAAGGATGCCAAAATTAAAAGTTTGGAGACAAAATTGCGCACAGGATAAAAAGAAACTCTCCTCTGCTTTGTGATGGTACTGTAGTGAAGTGAAGTCACCGATTCCTGTGAGGCGACAACTCAACTCGACAGAGAGAGAGAGTTGGCAGTTAGTTAATTTAATTCAGTGTTCAGTGTTCGAATGTTGCATTAGAGTTTGTGTATTATAAGTTTATAAAATAATTGGAGTCAGATAGTTGTGTTATTGAAATACCAAACACACTAAAAGCTACAGTGTAGTGAAGTGAAGTCACCGATTCCTGTGAGGCGACAACTCAACTCGACGGAGAGAGAGTTGGCAGTTAGTTAATTGAATTGAGAGTTCAGTGTTCGAATGTTGCATTAGAGTTTGTGTATGAAAAGTTTATAAAATAATTGGAGTCAGATAGTTGTGTTATTGAAATACCAAACACAGTCGACGCTCTTTTTATGACCACACATTATAAAGACCATCCCATTATGACGATCAGTAGGAAAAATCCCTATTTTATCGCTATAAACTGCCCCGATAACCCTATGCTATTTCTTATAGCGACTACTCGTTATAAGAACCTTTTTCTACGCAATAGAGATGCTCGTTACAGCGAGCGTCGACTGTATTAACCCTGGTAGGTGTTGTTATTGAAAACTTACCTACTTTTGAACTTTGCGCGCGTTTTATTGACAACTTAAAAAAATCCACTTATACCCCTTTGCTCCGCAGAACGGCAATTCACGAATTCAGGACTTAGGGTACATTTTATGCCTTCCTTAAAACCCCTTTCCGCTTGAATAAGCAGAAAAGCCATAAAAAGCGAATTTTCGGAAGTTTGACTGCAGCGCTCTCATGAATATTTTGTGCACAGTCCCCCAGGAACGCCCGACCACCGCTTTTAAATGTCAGGAGGAGGGGGAAAAAACATCCAGGGATCTTTGATCTTGCTCTTCTTCTGTCTCGGGCTACTCTCTCTCTCTTCCCTGGCCCTGAGCCAGTCACGGAAGATGAGGTAAGAAAAAAAAAAAAAAAAAAAAAGCGACGCGCTCTAAAACTGGGGCGTGAAATTTATTGTTTATTACACTGGGGGAGGGGGGGGGGCAAAAAAGAGTTTTTAGGGTGGATTTTCAAAACGAGATTACGCAAAAAGTTACGTCTATTTAGCAACTTTAGGTGGATTATTTTTTAGCTGATTTTCTTCCAAGCTGTGGGAATAAATGGAGTTGGTAGAATTGAATTTTCGTCCCGACACTTTTTTTTTTGATTACGCTTTGTTTATTCTTATGTTGCGCAAGCGTCCGGGGAGACGAAAATAAAATTGTTAACTTTTGTGGCGCGTGTGGGGTCGGAAGAGGTTTTCGAACTTCTTATCTGTTGATGTTTATCGGTGCTCTCCACTTGTTTTAAATTGGAAAATCATGTTTGTAGATAGATAATCTGTTGCCTGCGCCATTAGTAGGAAAAAATGACTATTTGCCAGTTTGAATTTTTACCTCCGGGAAACTAAAAGCTATTGTAATAATTTTACGAACAGACGTTATCAGCAACTATAAAGAGTTTTGTCAAAGTCAACGGCTAGTTTAACTCATGTTTTGAAATGCTTAATGTTTGTTTTCTTTTTAATAAATCGACCTTTAAACGTTTTGTCAAATTAGTTACTTCGGTCTTGTGATAAAAATTTGGATTAATTCCATTCATTAATGACCTTACAGATGTAGGAGCAGTAGTGGGCGGCCATCGCGAGACTTCCCAATACTTATCTTCTGATCGCACTTTGCTGTATAAGGGAAGTCATGTTAGAACGAGTCAACTTGCGTGCCCCCCCCCCCCCCCCTCCCCCGGATTTATAGTATTTTAGCTTGTTTGATTGTTCAAATCACAGTACTTTCTATCTAGGGAATTTCGTTTCACATTTAATTTGCAGGAGAAAGTCCTTCTAAAATGTCTCCAAAATATGTTTTCATGTATTTTTTAAAAATAACTATAAAACTATATTTTTCTGTTAGGCACATATTCTTATGTAGCCTAAACTTTTTCAAAACTTACATTAAATAGAACTGCTCGAATCACCTACAAAACATGTTTATTTTGAAGTTATATCTTTTTTGTCCGACCTTGAAAACCGCGCCTAGCACTCGGGAACCATTCCACTTAAAAAAGGGGTGATGGGTTGTGGATGGAAACTTCCCGAAGTTTTCAATTTAAAACTTGCATTTTTGCTACCCTTTTGACACATTCAACTAAACTTTGTACGTGAAATTAGCATCGTTCTACATTGTTTTATACGGCTCAAAATGCTTCTTATTATTCTTCCCCTTTTTGTTATTTTGCCTATCACCCCTGTTTTGGTAAGATCAAGGAAGACCTGACTCATGCATAAATACTGTCTAAAAATTTTTCGTGCGACCTCCGCCGCATCTGCGCACGCGCCAAGTCTCTTCTGACTTTCTCGAAATAGGGGGGAAATGCAGCGAGGAAGTAGCAAGCGAACAAAAGCTGAAGACATCGGGAAGTGCGCATCCTAAACTTATATCCCCTTTTTCAAATGGAAGCGTTCGTGACTGCCAGGGGCACAATACGCAAACAGACAGTACGCCGAAAATTTTACCTAAGAAAACTGGACAGTACGCTTTTTTCTCTTATGTTTAAAAAAAATTTGCTTTCGATCTTATTTTATTACGATAAAATCAGTTGGCAATTAATATAAACTTATATTGTAACTAAACTTTGAAATAAATAACGTTCTATGGTAAAAAATTCCCCAGTTTTGTGACACATTTGAGTACAGTAATTTTGAGTAACTTTGACCAATCCGATTTAACTTTGAGCTTCTTTTTATTTTTGGGTGTAGTTTTGGCTTTAAAAAAAATAATAAAAAGAAAAGACTAGAAGACGTAGTACTACTCTCCTCCCCCTCCCGTCAATGTTATGAAATAAATTCTACTCTTTATTTAAAAAAAGGAAGAAAAACCTTGTTTACGTTGGGAAATTACGCTGCAAAAAATGAACTGTTGTTTTTACAGTATAATACTGGCAGCCGAGGTCCTAATTTAAAACTGTAAAATACACAGTAGTAAACCGTAAACTAACAATTTTAGTTTCTTACTGCAAAGTTAGCAATTTTGCAGTTTATTTAAAATTTATCTGTATTTTACTGTAAAAACAACAGTACAATACTGACAGCAGAGGTTCCAATTTAAAACTGTAAAATTAGCAATTTTACAGTTTTAGTACTGTAAAATTAGCAATGTTTACAGTTTACTAGCTGACCCGGCAACGCGTTGCTGTGGCTAAGGTATGGGTTAAACTATAATGTTTCAATAGAAACGAAAAACTTTATTACCGTAATGGAGATCAACTTTACAAAATCACAAAAAACTGAATATTGTATAACTTAAAAACCCGAAAAGGTACGATATTTACGAAACAGTCGAATTTTGAATCGCAAACTATGAGGTGTATATTTATGTTACAAAGCAATGTGACGGTAAAAATTGTGCGTATAGAAATAATTTTAATCTTCGCACCATAAAACAGTACATTTTTCCTCCTAAGAATTTGTTTTTTGAATAGTAAATACCAAATGTATTGTTGAACGATAATTTGCAAATTTATTGCTGCAGATGGATGCGCTTAGCAAATACAATTCTGAATTAAATCACTAAAAATTTAAATATTACATAGGTAAAAGATCACATAATGTAGTGAGCCTTTCTTTGTCTAAATACACCTGACGCATAAAAATCACTAAACGATATGAATATTTTATAACTCAAACTCGGAAAAGGTATGATATTTTTCATTAAAATAATTTTCCTAAAAAAATATTTGTACCTAGACATGAGTGAAAAATATTTTTAAAACATACAAAATAGCATATGTTGAGTATATAAACTGCTTTAATAAATTGAATTAAGTAAAGGAGAAGTAAGCAAATAATACTTTTCCGAATATTGATTTTAATAATACTTACACGCACAATTTAAATTAAGAGAATCGGGACTAATATGCCAGAAACCGATTCGACATCCTTGATCGTTCCCACTACTGCTTTTTGCTTCCGAAGCAACTGACAACCCAGCAGCAGATTTTATCTTATAGAAGCCAAGAATACAGAAAAGCTGGTAGCTAAATAGATAATTTGCAATAAAAAATATATTGCGGTCTTAAATTGAGATAAAAACTATCCTATCATTTAAGTTGGACCGAACTGAAACTGCGTGCAAAATTTGGTTAAAATCGGTTCTGTAGCTGAGGAGTCCATTGGCCACAAACACAGGGACACGTAATTTTTATATATTAAGATTACTATAAAATCAGCTGTATTATACTGTAATAATAACATTTATGTTTTAGTATAGTTGCACGATGCAAATATTCTGAAGTTACTGTTTGTAAGCTATTTTTGAAGTTTTTGAAATTACTCTTTCTTTATTACAATATTCTGTGCAATATTATGAATACCGTAAATCAGGGTTAGTTGGACCCTAGGGGGTTACTTGAGCCCACTACAATAAAATGATAAAATCTAGGTTTGGTACCTACTAGTTGAAGACTTGCACGTAGTTCCTTGTTTCTCCAATAGGTAGAAGCCCTCTGCAGTCTCTAACGCTAGTACCAAACCCAGATTTTATCATTTTACTGTGGGCTCAAGTAGCCCTGTTGTGGGTCCAAGTAACCCTGATTTACGGTAATAGAAATCTTTTGTTGCTGTGAAGTACAAAAGGTGGTGTTTTTAAACATTTAGAAATGTTGTTTTTATATTTCATAGTTTCACTGCTTTACCTAAAATAGCTCATTTTGCCTTCTGTTTCTGACGTTGGTCCAAATGACCTTAAATGGCTGTATACATTTCTATCTGGCTATTATTTATTTCAAGGGGATTTAATAATTATTATTAATTTTGAATAACTTTTCAGTGCTTCAGGAGCTTATTTTTAAACAAATACAATAAAACTATTAAAATAAGGGTGGGATAGCTAAAATTAGAGAACTTAGTGGAGTAAAGTGGCTCTGAATGACTCTTAAGTTTATACCTCCACCTGTACTATGTTCTTTTTTGCCCAGTAGAAGAATTTGTTTCAGCAATCTGTGACACAGATTAAAAAAAAAGTCCCAATATAAACCGACATTAGATTAATCGTAAAATCTGAATTTGCACCGAGCAATATGCTTTAAAAGAACGTGCTAAAACAAGTACCTGTTACCTGTGAATTATGTTCCAAAAACTATGGTGCAAATGTTGATTAGAAGAATTCAAAGAATTTCCTTTTTCTTTACAAATTTTAATTTTTTTCTTTCCCAACAAAGAAATAGTCTGCAGACTTCTTTTAAAATCTGCATGTATTCCAAAGTTACTGTTTGTAAGCTATTATTGAAAATCTGCTTAAATGCTTACATATATATTGTACTTATTTACCCAATAACAGAATTTGTTTCAGCAGTCTGCAACACAGATTAAAAATAAAAAAAAATAGTCTGCACAATATTTTTCTTTACAAATTTTAGTTTCTTCTTTCTCGACACAGAAATAGTCTGCACATTTCCACAAAATTCTCAAACGCTCGATCAGCCTCGCGCTGTTTCTGCAACTATGCCCGCTCCAGAAAAGCGATTACGATACCAAGTCATGACGGTACCACCATCGATATCCTTCAAATTCAATATTCTCCCCGTCGCTCGTTCTCTTTAACTCTATCATATTACGATATTGCGTCGACAGTAATCGATGCCGGGGCCTCGTGATAAATCGTTCGATGGGGGACGCCCGGACCCACGTGGCCCCCTTCCCGCTGACAGGTGGTCGCGGTTTGTGCGCGCCAGATTAATTGCCCTCTCTCTCCCCGCGGGAAGTGCGAACTGACTTTTGATTAATTGCGCATTACCGATGAAACGGCGTGTCATTGTCCCCGAAACTAGCAACTTTGTGTAGTTTTGGTTTTTGTTTCCGAAGCTCTTTAAAATTTAAAGTGATTTTATGCCCGTTCAAGCTGTTGTTGACTTCTGAAAATGAGTTATGAAATGCAGTTAAACATTGCTGTTGCTCTGGTTTTACTGTTTTTAGGAAAGTTACTTAGTTTAAGCCCATTTTAGCGAGCATTCTATCTATTCTTGCCTTCTACTGAAAAGATAATAAATTGTTTTCTTTTAACAACGATGACTGAAGACCTCAGTGCAAGAAGACAGCGCCACATTGTCAACTTTCAGGAATCAAAAGAAAAAAAAAGTTTTACAAAGTCATTTTTAAAGATTTTGTCTTCCTCTTATAGCTACCATCTTCCCTGTTTTCTTCTTTCATCACACCAACTACTCCAAAAATCTAACATAATGAAATCTAAAATGAGTTATGAAATGCAGTTAAACATTGCTGTTACTCTGGTTCTATTGTTTTTCGGAAAGTTTCTCATATTTTATGCCCATTTTTAGCTTGAATTCAATCTGTTTTTCCCTTCTACTGAAAAAATAATAATTTCAAATACCTGATAAGCTAATAATTTCAGATATAATTTCTGAAAATATAATTGTCCTCTCCCAGCGGAAGTGCGAACTGACTTTTGATTAATTGCGCATTACCGATGGAACGGCGTGTCATTGTCCCCGAAACTAGCAACTTTGTGTGGTTTTGGTTTTTGTTTCCGAGCTGTTAATAATTTAAAGTGATTTTATACCCGTTAAAACTGTTGTTGACTTCTGAAAATGAGCTATGAAATGCAGTTAAACAGTGCTCTTGCTCTGATTTTATTGTTTTTAGGAAAGTTACTCATATTTTCAGCCCATTTTAGCGAGAATTCTATCTGTTCTTGTCTTCTACTAAAAGTATATTTTTTTTTCTTTAAACAACGATAACTAAAGACCTCGGTGATCAAGGAGGGGACAACGCCCCATTTAAAAAATTTTCAGAAAAAATAAAAAGTTTTAAAAATTCCTTGAAAAAGTTTTGTGTCTTTACAGTAATGAACTAAAATTGCTAGTTTCACCGTTTATCATCACAGTGCATTTTACAGTCTTAAACTGGAACTTCTGCTGCCAGTATTACACTGTTGTTTTTACAGTATAATACAGCTAATTTAATTGTAATAAAATGTAGCATTGTTAATTTTACAGTAATAAACTGTAAAAT